>PYXC01001534.1:2175000-2357500 GCA_015244755.2 Tenualosa ilisha | reverse complement strand
AGAGGGAGGGGGAATGAGAGAGAGAGAGAGAGAGAGAGTTTGTATTTGACAATAATAGTAAGCAATAAGCCTTAAGAGGATGTGGTATATGATGAATTCACAATGCCTAAGAGGGGTTGTTAGGCACCACACAGAGCAGAGCCAGAGAGAGCCGTGCAGATGAAAGTGATTGAATTGGTGGCCTGCAGGCGACTTCTAGAGAAGGCCCTCCATGGCCACTGAACAGGTGTGTGTTGTGGAGGAGTCTTCAGGGCCCCTCAGTAGTCCTCCAGCACATCCAAAGAGGCTGCGAGGCAGGCAAGGCCACCAGGTCGCCCCTCACAGCCCTATTCACAAGGCTGACTGAGAGGCTAATGATGCCACAACCAGCACCACCCTCCTCCACCCCACGCTACCCCACACCAGCCCTCGCCAGCCCCCAACAGCTCAGCATCTGCCGGCTGCTCCAGCACATGGCCACTACTTTAACAACTTTATAGCACCACTGCTGCCAGTAAGCCACAATGGCATCAGTGCCAGGGTCTGGCAGCCATGCATACACACACACACAAATGTACACACATAAATACTCTCTCTCTCTCTCTCTCTCTCTCTCTCTCTCTCTCTCTCTCACACTTTCTCTCTCACACACACACACATACATACACACACAAACACAAACACACATACATACACACAAGACTTACAAGATAGCCGAAGACAAGGAGACAAGGAGTATGCTGGGTAAGCGCCAAGTCATTATCACCCTGGAGAGACGCCAAATGCTTGGCGCTCTCCAACCTTACACTCACAGTGCCAAGCTTTCTACATCTGTTTTATTACACTGGACCATGTGTGTGTGTGTGTGTGTGTGTGTGTGTGTGTGTGTGTGTGTGTGTGTGTGTGAGTGTGTGTAAGTGAGAGAGAGAGAGAGAGAGAAAGTAGATAAGATGGTTCACAAAGGCCCAGTGAGCCTTAGCCGTTGGCAGGCCTGTGAAGGAGCCAGTGTCCTGCAGTAAGAGCCTTGATCTCATCAGGTCTATTGTATTCAGCACTGCCCATCACTGCCCTCCTCACCCAGGCCCTCGCACTCTAATGTCAATACTGACACTTCGCCTGCACTGAAACAGGACACACACAGCAACATGTGCTTGACACATGTCCAGCAAATAGCACTAGGCTTTATTTCTTTCATTTGTTTTGTTTGTGTTGGGTTTCATCGCATATCTCTAAAGATGCCTGACAAATACTAGGGAAGTCAGATGCAGTAAAATCAGTTTTGTGATCCTCTTCACTCACTGTTTCACCTCCTCATTACATCATTGGTTGGAGAGGCGCTTAGAACAAACATCTCTCAATCTTCTCCCAGCCCAACCTAATACAACACAACACAACGCAACCCAACAAAACAGGGAGCTAGCTGTCAAATAGCTGGTGCCATGCAGCCCAAAACAATAGCTGATCTGGAGCCAGCGAGGGATCTATTCAAAGACGCAGGGGCTCAGGAGAATCAAGGGTAAAAATAGCTAAGGAATTGTGACGATCTTAAGGCGTGAGGAAAAGCTGTGTCTGATAGAGCCGGTATCTCATCTCCTCTCATCGCCATGCCTTTTATCCCTTTAGTTCACTCACATCCACGTCTCCTCCTTTTAGAGGATGAATAATGCAGACATAATTCCCTCCAGATCCCTTTGTGTTATTGATTTCATAATTGGCTTATTTGTGTTATTTATTTCTGTTTTTCCATGAGACAAATGTGCTTTTTGGGGTCGGAGGAACTAGGACACACGGGATTATTTTCAGTAACTTCCTGAGTGGGAAACTGGCTCTTGCCAAAGAGGAGATGTATGGCCTCTACCTACGGGGAGAGAGAGGGGAACCAGAGCAAAGTGGCAGAGGAACGCTTACGATGCAAACTACCTTCCTTCCACATAACCCCCCACACACATAAACACACACACACACACTCACACACACACACACACACACACACACACACACACACACACACACACATAAATGCACACATATTCACTCATACATACCACCCTCTCTGGGGTATTAATCAAAACATGCACTTGTACATGCCAAGACCATATTTTGGAGCCCATGCATTATGAAGCAGACCAGCACTTATTTACGCATGCAAGTGAAGAGGAGGTTATGTGCTGAAAATAATGTTTCTGCATCTCCTTCAGTTCACATTGTGTGTGTGTGTGTGTGTGGTGTGTGTGTCTGTATGTGTGTGTGTGTGTGTGTGTGTGTGTGTGTGTGTGTGTGTGTGTGTGTGTATGTGTGGTGTGTGTGTGTGTGTGTGTGTGTGTGTCTGGATGTGTGAGTGGGGGTGTGGGTGTGGGTGTGTGTGCGGGGGGTATCAGCATGATGAGAATGCTGCTCACTCGATCACGTTGAATGAAAATGACCCCAAAACCCAATATAGATGCAGCTCACTGCAACCTGCACCACTTTGTGTTTTCAAATCCCACCAGGGGGGGTTTCATATTCTTTCCCTGCTCTGTGGGAAATGGCAGTGCAGAGAAAAAAAAATACAACACTTTAAAATACATGTTCGCACCATTACCATCCCAACACAGCATACAGTATTCCCCTGTCACATCCGCTTTAATGATACCCCCAGCAAGGGCGCTAGGCCTCGGTTAAATTGGGTGGCATCATTTGTGAATCAACCTCAGGCACTTCTAGCTCACATCTGTTGGGAAGCACCAGGAGACTGTGTGCCAGTGTGACATCGCCACGGCAACATGGCGTGTGTTGTCACACACAGTAATTAGGGCTGTCGCTGCTGTGACTCAAAGGTGCTGTGACTCAAACACCAGTCTCCTTTGCAGCGGCTCCACAAACAGCACTGAGACGCTGGCAATCACCTGAGACTAATCAAGCAATAGGCACATGGGCTTTTAAGGGCTCTTTTCTTCTCAGACTTGCTAGTTTTCATTGTACTGATTCTCAACCAAAGGCCGGACAATATTACCTTAGAATCCTGCTCTCCTGACTCTCAGCTTCTTTCGTGGTTGGATAGCAGACTCGTATAGTTACCAGAGAGAGAGAGAGAGAGAGAGAGAGAGAAAGAGGTATATACTGCTTTAAGAATTCCAAGCTCGTCTGGCATTCCTCCGTTTGAAATCCCAAAGTAATGGAGCTCATTTGGTCCGTGGAGAGACTAGGCTCATGCTGCGCTTGTGTAATTGTGGGTGTCAGTCAGTGCAGCTCTCTGCTTGTCTTCCTAATTGCCCATTGGAATAGAGAAGGCCCAGCAGAGCCACAGTGCTGTCATAACAACTCTTAATGATGTTCTGAAAGACTCCCGTTATATTATTTTATTACATTTTGATTAGCTGTCGGGGGGAGGGGGGGAGTGGATGGCGATTATTATTGGCTAGCAGAGAGGAGGGCTTGCAGGATGAAGGGGAGAGGCGATGTTTAGGTATCTTTCTCTCTGTCAGAACACAGCCAGGGCTTTACATGGCAGCCAGTGAAATATTAAAGACCATGAGTGAGTGTTGTGAGCAAAGTGCATTATTAATAAGAGAACGATGTTTCACCACATTTTGGGTGACGTTTCTCCAATTCCAAATGAGTTGAGCAGAGACTAAGACTATGACCTACTTTAGCTGATGTGCTATCTATCATACAATGGTGCACAGAATATAGCAGCTCTTTTTGCTGTGAGTTTGCATAGTATGGTTCAACTCTGATCTATTTTACCCGACGGCAAACTTTCCTCATGGTAGAGAAAGAATGCACATTGAGTTATAGTTATAGCTGTGACCCTTACAGGTCCAATAAGTACCAATCCTCGAGAGATTTCAGTGTGTGTTGTGTTTATAGTCTAGCTTACAGTGAGAGCCTAACCTTGTGAGACACATTATTTTGAAGGTGGTGTTTTTGCTCTGCTGTGTGACAGGGGATGTGACATTAGTGGACTGGACGTTTGTCTCAGTCGTCTCCAGCGGTCGGGTCAAGCTCATATCTGGAGTGGCCTCTGGCACTCGTGGCCATCGTGACTGATTTTGTTTACCGCTGCAGGAGTGTGTTCTCTCCCCCCTGAGCTCTCCCTCAGCCTCTCCACGCCACTGGGCTGCAGCTCCTGATTGCTTTGTTCCTCGACACACTTCAACTCTGTGTCGACGGCTCAGTGTTTTTTCTCCTTCTTCTGTTCGTGTTTTCCCCTCAAGGTAGTGTCAGGATTTTTTTTTCTTTTCTCTTCCTCTCTCTCTCTTTCTGTCTCTGTCTGTCTTTTCTGGTGTGAATCGGTGGAAATCTGGGACACTATTACATAGGGGACTGGATGTAGGACAGAGGGGTGCTGGTGTGTTGTCAGACATGCCTCTGGAATGGCTGGCGTCTGTAAGTAATGGAGTGATATGCCCGTGACTTAGGGTGTGCTGGTGTATCTGCCTTGGTTATTCTCCCGTCTCCCATTAAAGCAGTGTTAGACCATCTACACCCACCTCTGCACTATTTTATCCCTAAAGGGATCACACGCAGACATGCCTCCCTACACACACACACACACACACACACACACACACACACACACACTTTCACACTCTCACAAGATCTTGATTGCAAGGCCTGCCCCTAACCTTCTAAACGATCTTTGGTTTAGCTCAGGTTCCCTTGATGATTAGTACTGATCCAATACTGGAGTCCATTCCACCACTGTCACCATAGTGACCAAGTCTCAAAATCAAAATGACCATGCACACACTTCTTGATTGTGCCCACAGATATGTAATTTTACCTGCAATCGCAGGT
This sequence comes from Tenualosa ilisha, assembly GCA_015244755.2. Lineage (NCBI taxonomy): Eukaryota > Metazoa > Chordata > Actinopteri > Clupeiformes > Clupeidae > Tenualosa > Tenualosa ilisha. Next base: position 2,352,742 of record PYXC01001534.1, on the reverse strand, counting down.
AGAATATATAGTGTTAAATAAGCATGTGCAAGTCTCGCCAGTCTGTTATTATGGTCGCTAACAAGATTTGTCTGTAGATTACTGTGCTTTCAGATTTTTGCATGAAAAGCACTAAAGGGAAATGAGTTAAAAAGCTTGGGTCTAAGGTTGATGTGGTTTATATTGCTCTTGTTCCATTTCGATACCACAATATTCTACATTCATTTGGATACTTGTTAACAGAGCAATAATTACAGTTTGTGGCCATCTGCTGGTAGGAGGATGTACTACAACATCTCCACTGCAGCACAGACAGCCTCTTCCCATTCTCACGGCAGAAATGAGAAAGCAGGGAGAGAAATCTGTATCTTCGGCTCTATCTACTTTCAGGGCAATTCCCCTCCTGTGTATGTGTGTGTGTGTGTGTGTGTGTGTGTATGTATGTGTGTGTGTGTGTGTGTGTGTGTGTGTGTGTGTGTGTGTGTGTGTGTGTGTGTGTGTGTGTGTGTGTGTGTGTGTATCAAAGCATGTTCAGTAGACGGTAAAGGAGCCCTTGAGCTTCATCAACAGACACCTTTGCCTGTTCATTCAAATCAATTACATCTTAATAAGCAATTCATTAGGTTGCGTAAAGCTGGCTTTATCATGAGCTTCTGATGGAATAGAACTGGAGACCCCCACCAGCATAAAACTGGGGCAGTCATTCTTCAGCGTTACCAAGGACACAGAAGGGGAAGACACTGACACACCTCATGGATTTTGTGCATTTGCTGTTTGTGCATTTGCTGTTGGCGAATCTTAACTCCAATCCTAACATGGGCCCTCAGAGCAGGTGTTTAATATTCATATTGGGGCTCTCTAGTGCCATTTCAACTACATTTGTCCCATTTTGGATGCGTGTCCCAGGTACGCTTAACAGTCTGGTGCTCATGTGTGGAGGGTCCTCATGGCTCCAGGAGAACAGCTTGGGCTCCCGACAGCAGGCCCCATGCTAATCAGTCACAACACTGCTCCACCATTAGGCTTCTCACTAACACGCTGTAAGCCTGCTGCAGATAGGACGATAACTGTGCGTTCCTCAGACAGGGCTTAGTAGACTACAGAGAGCTGTTTGTAGTACCTTTAGGTGAAAACATCCAAAACTTACCTAGCAACAGCTACAGACTGTGAGCCTAAGCACCATGCTGAACAGACCCACCGAAGTTAGCAAGTCAACTAGTGTCAGTCTGGCTTTCTTATAGGATCATATTCTACCACGTCCGGCTGCTTTTTTACAAGCAGTCCAGGTAAATGCAAAGCTGCGTTCAAGACGACTCGGAAGTGGAGGTATTGGATGAGACTTAGACGTATCAGCTTTGAGTGCATCTGAGGATAGGCCAGCACAGCCAGCAGCAGCAGCCCACAGTGAAGAGCCTTTCTCCGGAGCCTTATCAAATGCCACATCCCAGAGAGGAAAAAGTGAGTGATGCAAGGGATGAAAGAAAGTGCCAGTGGTAGAGAGCTGTGAGTGATGCTTGAGCGTGTCACTCGGGGGAGGTGGAATGTGCTGGCCAGTCATTGGGCGCTGACGGGCCTGGCTGACGGGACGTCCGCTGAGACACCCAGTCCCTGTCACTGTAGTGGGCAGACATCTCTACAATGAGCTGCTTCCTGCTGGAACCCCTCTGACAGTGGGGTGCTCATTTGACTGAAGACACATGTGTCACACTCATCTCCACACACATCACAATGACACGATACACATATGGATTCCTCAGTTGATGTATGTGAAGAATATGGTGTGTAGCATAGTCCCATATAAATCACCAGTCACAATTTCTTTCTCTTTTCCTCCCCTCTATTTCTCTCTGTCTGTCTCTCTGACTCCAGGAGAAGGGCAATGTCCGAGTGGTGTTCAATGTGGGCACACACGATATTAACATTGAGGAGCCTTCAAAGTTTGTAAATGATGGGAAGTACCACATAGTTCGCTTTACTCGGAGTGGCGGCAACGCCACCCTACAGGTGGACGACCTGCCCGTGATAGAGCGATACCCCACAGGTAAGCTCCCCTCATCTCTCTGCCGTGCCTCCCGGCCTGCCTTAAGTGGAGACAGATTTACCTGCTGACTGGTTTGCAGAGGCCAGCCAACTGCACAGGATACCAAGCACAAGTAAAACTATCATAAAAAAAAGGTTGCTTACAGACAAAAGTGTTTTTGAAAGTCCTAGTGATCCTGGTATCCTTTCAAATGTCAGCCCCAGTGATGGCTCCAGGGCTTTGAAGGTCTTGAAATGTCAGAGGCCGAGCCATCAGAGAAGCCCTGACAAAAGCTTGACAAGAGAGCTGACATCCCTGCTCCAATCCCACAATACACCAGTCCTGCACTGTACATGCACAATGAGGCCACATGGAAATATATGGACATCTCTTATGCTCTCTTAGGCACAGTCCTACCTGCATTTTAATGTATTGTGACTATACACCTGTTACAAAAAATGAAACATACTAGAATTGCAGATGCAATTGTGTTCAAAGGTTTTTATCTCTGAAATCAGTCACCCAGTGACACAGACAGACAGTAAATTTGCCTGTGAGTTATCTATTGCTTGTATAATGATAATAATGACATGATCTAAATTTGTGCAGTGATATGACTTTGTTTCTCTCTTCCATGAGATTCAGTGACAAACACCAGTACCTGCCTCTCACAAAGCAGTGACATACTGCCAAAATTTCTCTTGCAAAGTGCCAGTGTCAGACATCACATTACCCAAATCCCTGTTCCTCTCAGCGAGGCTCCTAGGGTTCAGCCCTTATTCAAACTGCAATTCGACTAATATATAGAGAACATTATCAACCCTCCTGAGCTTTTGAATACTGACAAGCATTTCTAAACTTTTCCACAAGTAGTGCAAATATTTTAAAAATGAACAAAATGACGCATGCCTCTTTCATTTTAATCAAGGCCTGATTGACTGGGCTGCAGAAAAAAACATGGTGATTAAACCAAGGCAATTAAAATGAACAGGCAGAGACAAGCCCAGAACCACAGATAAGAATGACTTGTTTCTGTATTTCTGCAGTCTGACATAAATTCCCAGTGTAACATTTGCCATGCTGTTTAATAATTCAGTAAATGTTACATTCTTATCGCATGCAATTTTGATAAACGCTGCGAGTAATCTCTGTGACTGTTTGCCTGCCCCTTCGTTAGAACACAGAGTTTCATCTCACTCCAGCAGCTACACTGCAGTCAAGATGGGAGATGGGGAACACTCTGTCACCCCCCATACACACTTTCTCTCTCTGTATAAAACACACACACACATACACACATAATGCAGGGGCAGCAGAGCCAAAGGGCATTAGTCCCTTTTTCCTAACTTTTACCCTATCTAGAATCCAAACACAAACAGTCCTCCAAGTGTGTATGTGTGTGTGTGTGTGTGTGTGTGTGTGTGTGTGTGTGTGTGTGTATGTGAGTGTGTGTGTGTGTGTTTTCTTTTTTCACTCCTAACTTCAATCAACCTCCTGATTGGGCTCCTCCCCTGCTGTGTGCCTGTGCTGCTTCAAGAGGCATCATTTGGCTGGAGTGGGCCTTTGTCTGCTGATTACAGGTGCCACTCAGTCAGCCCAGAGCCCAGAGCCCAGAGCCCAGCCTGGCTCTGCCTCTTCCTCATGCTGCACAAGCACACACAATAGCAGCCCAGTGTTGGCTCTGAGGTCTCTGAAGTCTCCTGCATTCTTGTCCACGTCTGCGGCATGTCCGCCTCATAGAATGAGCACACATGAGCTCTCTGTCCCATTGGGCTTGGTAGGACAGGTGATTCTGTTTGGCGAAATCATTCTCTCCATCTGAAAGAGGGTTTTGGACCAAGTGCAACCTGAAACATTTCCAACACTCTTTCCGTTGTTGGTAGGTGTACAAAGTAGTCTTGGTGTAAAATGCATTTACAACATGAGCCAAAAAATGGAGTGGATTGCTAATAATATATTTATATGTAATTATAGTAATTCCCAAATGCACTCCAACTCTTCTCTCTTTTCAGTATAGCATGATTTCATAATTGGCATTTGCAGCACCTCTCACTGATCTCTTGCACTATTTTGCTGATGTGAGAGAGTTTTGGAACAAATAAGCCCACAAAATAATTTCAAGAGTTTCTCTGTTTACTCTTTCCTTTATCTGGTGATCTTATCACTCTGAGAGAAAGGTTTTCTCCCCTCAGCCGCAGATTGGCCCCTCTCTCTGTGACTTTGAGAAAACAGGTGATTAATCATTCCATCGAAAGCATCTGGTGTGAAATTCAGAGAAAGCGAAGCACTCCTCTAAAAGCCCTTTAGGGAAAAGAAAGACACAGCCCTCTTGTTTACCCTCAGCTCCTGATTCAAATTTCGCCTGTACGCCAGCCTCTCCTTAGAGGAGATGAGTCTCGCAGTGCCCCTCACTTTGTACTTGCTTCACTGCCTGCTGGGATGTCAAAAGGGCAACCAAATCAGTCATCTCTCAGGATCAAAGCTTTTGTCAATGCTTGCTCAGCCACTCACATGGGTGTGATCCTCTATCAATGATCAACTGTAATGAAATGTATTAACTTCTTACTTTCAGCTGCTTGTTTCTCTTGTTGCCTTTGTTTCATTAATGTTTGATGCTGAAGTTGCTGTAATTTTACTCAGATCAGATAATTAATGCTAGAATATACTTCAAAAGAAGTGAAATGAGTGCAAAGAGCTTTATCTCAGCAAGATGTGTTTGACGTTAAAATATAATTGGATGAATAAAATTTGGTATATTGAAAAAAAGATAAAACAAATATATGGAGCAGTGGATAAATCGTTGAAAAAATCTGCTAAAAGTATTTTAAAATGAGTTTTATTTTATTTGGCAGAGATGAGATGAATGCTTAAACTTGTGATTTTTCATGCTTACTTTTTCAACTTCACAAGCCTAGCAGGAGCTTCAACATTTATTCTTTTAATGTAGATATAATTGTTTGATTAAATAGTTAAAGTTAAAGATATGAATTTTATTAATGATATGTATTGTAATTTTGCTTTTCCAAATTTTTCAAAACTTAAAAAACTGGAGGCAGTATCTTGCTGTAGGTTTTAGGTTTTAACATTTAACCTTTGACCTTACAGATTGTAACCCCTGAAATGTCTCTTTAAACTTTAAAGGCAACATTGATAACGAGCGCCTGGCGATTGCTAGACAGCGAATCCCATATCGGCTCGGTCGAGTAGTTGACGAATGGCTACTCGACAAAGGTAAAACACTGATTAAAACTTCAAATAAAAAAGATAATTTGATCATAAGCAGTGACATTTTGCATCACAAATAAACCCTCTAAAAGTCAAATCCCCTGTATAACTAATCTTTTAAATTAAAAATGTAGTTTGTAATATTCTTCACTGTATAATAATGTGTTTGAAGTAATCAATATGTGTTTGTGTAATCAGTATGAGATTTAACCACAGGTTAAAGGGACTGGTAATATACTGATAATGTTTCTCAAGTTAGTGGAAATATGAGCAAAATATATGTACCATTAAAATATAATAAAATGTAATTTCTATAGAAGTAGAGTCTAAATGATTAACTAATTTATTTCTGTTCAAGAAAGTATTTGTTTGTACATATGGTAAATGTTACTCATGCCTTTCAATTACACTTCTGTTGTCATATTTAATTTTCAGTTTGGAAAAGTCCGCAGAATAAAAGCTCAGAATAAATTGCATAAATAGTTTTAATGATTCTTGGCATCAGATATGAAGTCCCTTTAACAAACCAAGTTTTTAAAAAAGCAGAGCCAAAATACTTTTGAATGCATGCTGTTTAAATGTCTGTAATAAATTGTACTGGGAACGATCAATCTGTTTTAAAGGGTTTTTTTGTCTTTTTTTTTTGTTCTTCAGTTTCTTTTGAGTCCAGTTATTGTCACATAGAGTCATTTGTGAAGTGTCCCATAGCTGTTAAATCATCTCTCCACCTCATCCACTTTTAGGTTGAATCTTTTTTCATTATGGTGGCGAGCTGCTCTTGCTGAAAGGCAGTCGTGACAGTGCACTAATGAGGTGCTTGAGTGATGAGCCCCTCTCTCTCTAGCTTCCTTCTTCATTCAGCTCGCTGACTAAATGACTGATTTTCCTTTTAAAATAAAAAGATGCTCAGACGTTGGCCTTTCAGCAAAGCAGCACTGCTGTTTATTTATTTATTTATTTATTTATTGGTTGTTTTTATTTATTTATTCATTTATTTCCCCTGGCTTTTGTGCGTTCATCTTCTTCATTGATTAACATGATGTAAAGTCCAGGTCATTCAATCATCATAAATTACTGCTGTTGCTGTTGGCATTTAGGGGTCATGACTTACCGTCATTAGTTTTGTAGAGGGGTGGGGGGAGTGATCTGTCTGTGTATGTGTATGAGTATGTGGGCACGCAGAGTGCGTGTGTGTGTGTGTGTGTGCGCGCGTGTGTGTGTGTGTGTGTGGTGTGTGCACGCATGCATGTGTGTGTGCTGTGGGGCTGCTTTGCCAGCCCCGGTGGGCTCTTGAACACTCTGGTGTCCTCGCAGGGCGGCAGCTCACCATCTTCAACAGCCAGTCCACCATCAAGATCGGCGGCTGGGAGCAGGGCAGTCGGCCCTTCCAGGGCCAGCTCTCGGGCCTCTACTACAACGGCCTCAAGGTGCTCAACATGGCGGCCGAGGGCGACTCCAACGTGCGCGTGGAGGGCAGCGCCAGGCTGGTGGGGGACATGCCCTCCTCCTCCATCACGCCCCAGTCCAGCGCCTCGGCCTCGGGCAACCGCTCGCACACGCCCTCCCTGTCCGACATCACCACCACGACGGCGGCCAACCGGCAGGGCAAGCAGACCACCACGCCACAGGTCAGTGAGCGGCTCGCGGCGGCGATGGCAGCTCTGTTTGGGCTGCGTCTGCCAAGGCTGACTAATCTCTGTCTGCACATGCTCCGCGCGGCTTTCAGTGCGGCCAGGCAGGCGTGCAGGGGCATCAGTGCTGTCTCTGCGGCTGTCAAGCAGACACACAAGGCTGAACAAGAACAAAGATAAAATACAAAGACCAAAATGATCAAATCTGATGTGAGGCTTAGCTTGACACATGAAGCATGTAGTGAATCCAGGCAAAGGCACTGTAGAAGAACTGTTATTCTCCAGCCTCTCTTTGAGATGTTCCTTTATGAAATTGGAAAGAATGCATCTTATTTAGGGTTAGGTTCATTTTTTTACACCTACACTGGTCGTTTATGATGAAATACAATGGTTAAGATTGAAATTTGGGCTACTGCCTCTGTTCTGAGAATTTTCGGTTGCAGTGGTAGCACCCCCCCCACCTATAGAATGGCTGAATATGTGCACTGCTGCAATCTTTCCTAAAATGCATTAAACTTTCATTTGTAAAGACATGGACAGTAATGTTCACTGATACACTGATAGTTAACCACTGCAAAGTATGGTTTCCAACAGGTTTTTGACCATTCATTCTCAATTGTAGACCTGTTTTTTCAACCCCATCACACCCGTATGTAAACTTCCACCTAAGAGTTTAAAGCAATACAGGCTGATGGAAGTCACACTTTGTGATTTTTGTGTAATGACATCATGTCATTACAAGCGAAAGTTTAATGCATTTTTGGAAAGATTACAGCAGTGCACCTATGCAGCCGTACTGCAACAACGAAAAATTCTCGGAACAGAAGCATTTGTCAAAATTGATGAACTACCATGGTAGTTCATCATAAACAATCAGAAAACAAGGCCTTTAAGTGAAAAAAAACCCTGTGCTTTAAGATGTACACCCCCCACACACACATACACACACACACACACACACACACACACACACAGTCACATTCACAAGTGAACAAAAAACACAACTAAATGCATACCTACAAAAGATGTACTTGTTATTGAAACAGATGGGAATCTGTGCTATGTAGGTCAAGGCTGCTTGTGAGTGTGATGTGTTCTTTGGGTCTTTGCTTTGATGTACTCTGAATGGAACCCTCCATCAGTTCCATCAGACAGTGCTGGCTGAGAGCATTCAGATGGAGCCCGGCGGGGCCTTTGAGCGCCCGGCACAGCCAGGCCCACTCAGACGTGCCCGTATGGGGCTAGCAGCGTGTGGGGCGGCCAGAAAAGGGGGGGTCTCGCTCCAGTGCCGCCCCAGTGGCCTCCTCATGCTGGGGGTCAGCTCCTGCTGCTTTATCAGCGGCCTCCTGGAGCACTCTGGGGTCTGGGCCATAGTTGGCTGCTGGTGATGTGCTGGATAATGGGGCATGAATTACCTCATGAGTGGTGTGTGTGTGTGTGTGTGTGGTGTGTGTGTGTGTGTGTGTGTGGTGTGTGTGGTGTGTGTGTGTGTGTGTGGTGTGTGTTCGTTGTCTCTCTCAACCTGGGTGATCTGTCTTTTCAGTATTTTGAATTAGACCTGAGACTGGGAGAGGATGAAAGTGATGTAGAGTGAAGCAAGAGGAACATAAAAAGCTTAATGAGTGCTGATGGAGCTGAATGTGTCTTGAGCGCAGCTTGGCCACAAACGCTCTGCTCAGGTTGACATTGGGTTTGCTCATTCTGAGCTCTCGGCTGGTAATATTGCACGTCCTCTGAAAGCAGGCAGTGGCCACACAGCAGCAGTAATAACACAGTGACTATTTGACCCGCCTTCTACAGGCTATCTCTGTTGAGCTCCTTGTCACAGGGCAGCTGGTAAGGTGCAGCTGGATGCCTAAAGCCTCCATCTGGGGTGCTGAGCAGGGTAAGTTCATAAAGGCATCTGTCCCTATGAGCACTGAGGATTGGGTTTATTGTACTGTGGGGTGCATCACATGGCCCCCCTGCATGGCCCCCCTGCCCTGTGTGCTTTTGAAAGCAGACTAGACTAAACTACTCCACCTCCCATCTCCCACCTCCTATCTCCACCTACAGCAGTGTTTTTCACATAGGATCTTAAGGGACAGTTTGCCTGTGGCCGTTCTGAAACCCTCTGCCTGGCCCTGAGCATGGCGTGTGACCCAGTGGTTTGCTCAATGACACGTTCAACAGCTTGGTTTGTTTCATGCATTAGTGAGAACCAGATTCATCACAACAACTTGACGACCTTAAGCTCTGCTAAAATGGCTTGTTGTGCATTCACATATGTTTTTCACATCTGGAATTGGAAAAGGTAGATCAAGGATTTTTGAAGTCTTCACTGAGCACTGCAGCAGTCAAGAGTCTCGTTCTGTCTATCACATCCCTTTTATCCTCTCCTCCTCTCTCTCTCTCTCCCTCTCTCTCTGTCCTTCTCTACCCCTCCACTCAATCTCTCTTGCTGACAGTGAGTTGTAAGTGTGGCTGTAATTAGGTGTCATTGTGTGGGTCTTAGCGGGATGATTGACATGTCAGACTGATGGCCTGGTGTGATCATGCGCGGAGCTATTTAGCCACTGTGACAATGCCATCTTAATGGGACTAATTCCAGGGCAGTGTTCTGTGTAACCTCTCCCCCAAAGGCGCTGGCTGGCTGGGGGCTGTCCGTCAAATGTGCCATGAACTAATCTCCGGATCCACAGCACAAGCCCTCGCTTACACAAAATGGAGCTCGCTCGACAGGAACCAATGAGATATGCTTAAATGTTGCCATGGAAATCTTCCCCAGCAGTGGCTTTTCTCTCATGTGTTCGCACGGCTCCTCACTGCTGCTCTTCACTGCGCCTCATATCTCTCTTTTCACACTGATTATTCTCTCTGTTTATTCTCTCTCTCTCTCTCTTTTTCTCTCTTTCTTTCTTACTCTGTCAGTGTCTCAAGCTTTGTGTTCTGAGCCCTTCCTCCTACATCATAGACCTATGGAGATGTTGAGTGATTCGCAGTGTAAAAATCATAACTCTTTTCTTGGTATTTTATAGCTGGTCCTGAGCCTTAGTCATTTTGCACTTTTACTGAAATATAACCAATATCCCAGAATTTATTTTGAATATTTAGTATGCAGTATTTGAACAGAATAGTGTGTCGATTTTTATTCTATGTAGTGTATGTTGTATGTACATTCAGTGCCTGTGATGAGGTGCTGTCTGTTGTGAGGGAGTATTCTAGTCTGTTTATGTGGTTGTTTGGGCCATGATTCATGGTGTTATGGGCCAGACGTAATCTTCTGGGTGAAAAGATTGCATCATGCATTATTTAGCCATTCTCACTCAGGCTCATTAGATCATCGGTCATGCGGTAGGGACGGAGGGGGTTATGCAATTCATAACAAAGTCAACATTGTTGCATTATGGATGTGTCTCTGCAGCAGGATTGTACGCTCCTCCAGCCATTAAAAAAAGAAAAAGACATGGTCACCTCAGGCGTACACAGCACTGGGTAAGAGGAGGAGGAGAGGAGAAAGATGAAGAGGCTTGGTAGAAACCTGTAACATCATCACTGTGCGTGCTGCCTTGATAGGACCCCTTTGTGTCTGTTTAACAGTGGAGGTGGATTGGATGGGAATAGTCTGCTGTGCATTGCTGTGGAATATGAGCCCGTGTGGTGCATTCCTTAAAGGAGTGATTACCCAGTAGGGATCAGAAACTCTTGTTACGGCATTTTCTGTTTTTTACAGCCACTTCTAATAACATGTTTTTTTCAGTTAACAATGACAAACAAGCAACGCCCGTGTGTGCACATGGGAGTAAGCAGGAGAAGATGAGAAAGAGAGAGAGAGAGAGAGAGAGGGAGAGAGGGAAGGAGAGAACAGTATTAACACAGGAGTGTGTCTCTGAGGGAGGAGTGTTTATGGAGACACAGCTATGCTCCACTCATGCATGGTCTCTTTAATATTTCCATCTGAAGTAGGTCCCTTTGTGGCAGGCGCACAGGACTACTCAGACGTGTAAGTGACAGCGCAGTGGTGTCTCTCTCTCTCTCTCTCTCTCTCTCTCTCTCTCTCTCTCTCTCTCTCACTCATTCATTCTCTCTTTCTTGATGTCTTATACTCTCCTATTCTGTCTTTTGATCCTTTCTTATCTTTGTTGTTTTCTTCTGTTTTTATTATTTCTCAGTCTCTTTCTCCCTCCCTCTCACTGCCCCCCCCCCCCCCCCTCTCTCTCATTCCCTCTCCCCCGATCCCTTGATTTACATTTCTCTCCTGCTCTAAGGTTAGACTCTACAGGAATTAAGAGGCATACGAAATGAGTTCATTTTGATGTTGCGAGCATTAACGCCATGTCTGAGCTGCTAAATTGTGTGTTAGGCTTTCAATAATAGATGAGCTTCTCCGAGTGAAAGGATGGTGTCAGTAAGCATCCGTGGAACTTGCTCATCCTCCACCATGATGTGTGGGCACAAATGTATGTATTCATGAGTTCATGGTGATTTCACGTCTTGTCAGGAGGGTTATTTTGAGCTCATATTTTCTGTGTACGATGACAGTCCAGTAAATCCACTGCTGGAGCTGGTGAGACAAGACGGCAGATGTAATATACTCAAGAGCGGTTTTTCATTTTCATTTTTTTAGTAATTCCATCTAGAATCATATACTTTTCCATGGGCCAAGTTTAAATGCTCTCTTTAAAAACTCTATGTGTTGGTCATCTGCTTCTGTTGGTGTGTACAGTCAGAGAGGGGCTTAGACAGGGGCAGGAAAGCCTGGATTCCACTTGGAGAAGGCAGCAGGTGCAGCTTCTAATGAGAATCAGCTGTCATTTTGTTCAGCATACCCAGCAAAATGAATCACCACACACAACACACACACACACACACACACACACACACACACACACACACACACAGACACACACACTTACACAGAGGCATAGTGTCTAGGGATGGGGGTGGTGGTGGGTTGACAAAAACACTTGCACAAACACACTTTTTTGCTTGATCTATTTTTCGAGGCTGAGAATAAAAACAACCGAATATTCTTTTTAATTGACAACACTGCCAAGCCATCTCCATTTAAGCATGGATGGAGCAAATGCATTTCTCCCCATATCCCCCTGCTGTCTCTCCCGTGGAGGCTAGTTTCCAGCCGTTGCATCATGGAAATGGAGTGGTGGTGGTGAAGAGGCTGAGTGTTGAGAGTGAGAGTGGCTTGGCCTCTGCTTTTGTCACACTTACACAGATGGCCTGCTGGCCCCAGCGCCAATGCTGCCATCCCATCCTGTCTTTATCACTGCTGTTAGATTTGTCGATCTGTTCCGTACACAGCCAATCAATAGGCATGTTTGCTTTGCAACAAACTGGGCTAATTAAGTGGGCTGATGCGAGCTCAGCTCTCTGACATCTAGTTCTGCCTCTCATAACTACAATCTCTGCCTTTCTGTGCCCAAATAGCATCTCTCTCTCTGTATGTGTATGTGTGTTCCTCCCATTTGTGGTTGCTTTGTTCTGGTAAACCCAGAGTCTATTTTTGTCTTTGTTTAATATTTAATGGCTGTTAAATGAATCTTGTGGCATCCGCTTCCATATTAGTAGAGCAGGGCGGCTGTAGTGGGCGGCGGTGGGCTGGGTTGCGTGCGGATCTGGGCGCAGGTTGGTGCGGCGCGGTGCAGCACTGGTGGGGTTTTTGGGGTGCACGTGTCACATGAATAATGAAGAGGCTCATACTGGGGGCCTTGTGCTGCATCTGCAGCTGCCACCGACAAATTGAGTCCCACGAGGCACTGTGGTGTGGAAAGAGAGACAAATTTATGAGCACCTAATCTCTCTCTCTCTCTCTCTCTTTCTCCCTCCCTTGTAAGATTATGTGATTAAACACAGAAACAGCACATCAGCATGTAAGTGATGAGAGCAGACGATGCTGAGAGCCGCATGTCCCTGTGGGAGTCGTCAGGATTTTGGGAAGCAACAGGGCACAAAAATCAAAAAGAAGTGTCTTATGTGCCAAGCTTGTCATTTACGCAAGCCGACTGAAAGTAGATGTCTTATGATGTGAGACTGCCATTTCTCTCCACAGTACAGGAGCAGGAGACTTGCCACCCCACCCCCCACACCTTCTTTAATAAAAAAGAGCCGTTTCTAACTAAGCACACCCTTAGCAACCTTTGGGCTCAGCAAGGCTCACGATTGGCTAGAATTAGTCACCTGATCCAGGCGGTACTGCTAGCAGTCTTACTATCTCTCTTTCTCATACTATTCCACCCTCCCTTCCCCTCTTTCCCTCTCTGTCTCCCTCCCTCCCACTCTCAGTCTCTCTCTCTCTCGCACTCTCTCTCTCTCTCTCTCTCTCTCTCTCTCTCGCTCGCTCTCTCTCACTCCATGCTTCTCTCCCCTCCTCGCTTGTCTCTCATTCTCCCTGGCTCTTTTCAAGGCACTGATAGGATCTCCTGATGCACAGGCAGTTTATCTCCCTCATCTGCTGAGCAGAGTAGCAGCGTTCTCCCATATCCCTGTTGATCTCAGAGAGAGGAAGGGAGGAGAGGGGGAAAAGAAAAGAAAAAAAAACGGGAGTCCAATTTTCTGGAGGGGTTTTGGCTTTGAGGAGCAGAGACAGGACGAGGACGAGGCAGACAGCCAGGACAAAACTCACTCTTGTTTCTCTCACTAAACAAAGAGAGACAGAGACCTTTCCGCAGTGGTTTTGAGAGGGAGAAAGAGGGAGAGAGAGAGAAAGCAGGGCAGTGTAGCCAGGCGGCCATGGAGGCGAGATGGCATTGTTCCTCATTGCAGGTAGTTTTCTCTTTTCAACAGTCCTTCACCATATACACTGAGCCTCCTTCGCATGCAGAGGGCTTTACTGTCCATCCGCCATGCACGCGCTCTGTCAGGAGCAACACCACCGCGCTGTCTGCTCTGTGAGAGCGAAAGAGAGAGAGAGAGAGAGGGTGATAAAGTGGAGAGACAGAGAGGCTTGCGCTGCTGCACTTTTAACGAGACTCTTTCAGCCCTCATCCGCTGCACACCAACTGTCATCCCTCCATCGCATGCCTCCAATCCTCATCCTCCTCTCACTCTGTAGTGTCCGACTCATGTATGAGCGAGGACACCGCTGCTTTATTTGTTCGTTCGTTTGTTTGTTTGTTTGTCTGTATGTTTCTTTGTGTGTTGGCTTTCTTTTGATCTTTGTAACATCCAAAAGATGCTGGCATGACTTTTCCTGTGAGTGTTGTGTGAAGACTTGGAGAAAGAGAGCTTTCCCTCTTTTGGGCTTCACAAGATACAGTATATCAAGTGTCTCTGCATTTGTAATCATGGATTCCTTCCACCATAATCATATCCTACTACTTATCTGAAATCCATCCTTAGAGAAAATGCCAAAAATGCCATTCGACTTAAAGTGTGTAACTGTCTTCCTCAGTACTTCTACATTAGTGAAGAACAATGCCTTGTTTGTCTGTCGTTCAATTCTTCTACCGACCATGGCCTTGTCCTCTCTTTCTTTCATTTCAAACAAGTGGTAGCTATGGCAACATGAGTGCAGATGTCATGAATCACTCGTTGGCAATAGGTTTTCACCCATTTGCCAAAATGTGTTTGGGTTCTTTGCGCACTTGTGCAAACAAACATCTTACTGACCTGAGTGAACTCTGCCTCCTCAGTCTGCTTTGTTTAAGTGAGTAGCTAATGGATTTTATCAGCAGACATCCGTGTAGAAAGTGCTACCACGTGCAGACTCTTGCTTCAGATGTGGATTTTGTTAATGCTTGATTTGACTCATCAGCTGCGACTCAAGTGTATTGAGCTTATTCAGCAAGCCTGATATGTGCAAGTGTGTATATGTCCTTTGGGAACAGCTGAACAGTACTGTCAGAGTCAGGCGCAGTCAAAGCAAACCAGGCGCTCCAGAGTTGCCTGAGAAGCCCAGGAGAGATGAGATGGAGCAGGTGGAGTTAAAATGGGATGGCGGGCGATGCCTGGGGATGGAGGTCTCAGCGGTAGGTCCTATCTCCCCCATCTCCCCTCTCGCGCTCTGAAGCACTCTCTGCCTTGAGTTGGGCCCAGCGCTTTGATGAGATCTACCACAAAGGCAACGCTCAGAGATGTGCAGGTCCAGCGATGAAGACTTGGAAAGCTGAGAAAAAGTGTGATCTAATCCAGGTTAAGTGAGAAAGGAGGAAGAAGGTTAAATAATGGCCAGCTCACCGATCACCCTGCCCGAGGCTGAGAAAACTGGAACAGGAGTCTGCAGCTGACTTGTGCATGCTGCATTTTAAACACAGTTCAGTCTTTGCCATTACGCCCGTGTCTCAGAGCCTCAACACTCTTTTTTCTTCCCTGCAGGCAGTAGGTGTTTAATGTGTACAGGGAGAAAAAAATGCTGCAATGCATCAACCTTCTATGTCTAATTCACCACCTCGGTTGGCAGTGTTTTACCCGCCCAACAAGTAGCATTGATGCAAGGCCCAGCCGCTCTCCTGAGCAAGGACATCTCCATGAATATTCACGTGTAATTAGCGTGGAGGAGAGGCCTGAGGACTTTGATGTTCTTCCTCCTGCACACTTTCCATTTCTCTCACTCTCTCTCTTTCTCTCTCTCTCCATCTCTTTTTCTCTCTCTCATGGAGGGAAGGAGGGAGGAAGCTCTGCTGGTCCCAGCTGAGCCTTAGATCCAGCCTCTCTCTGTCTCTTTCTCTCTCTCTCTCATTCACTCTCTCTCTTTTTATCGCTTCCCATCATTTTTCATACCGCCTGAATTTGGCGTCGCCATGGAAACAGAAAGAGATTCTACTGGGAGAGTGGAAGACCTGTAATGGTTGATTTTTCTCTCAAGCCTAAGCTTTAACCTTGTGCAGAATTGCCTTTCTGGACTGACTATCGTAGCTAGAGGTCAGCGGAGGGGTCAGGAGTGATGATATTAGATGTGGATGAAGAAGGTTAGCATTTTCTGGGGTTGGCCAGTGATCGCAAAACAGGGTAAAGTGGTGCTGCAGTGGATTTGAGCTAACAGTATTTCTTTGGACACTAATAGTCCATCCAGTAAGATATTTTAGTGGTCTGGTGTTTCATTTTTTTTAGGTTAGCATTTTTTTGTTTTCAACAGTTAACTGTGTAATGTAAACAATTAGCCAGCAATATGTAAGTTCCAAAAATCTGGAAACTGAAAGGCTCCACCTTGACTTTACAAAGCAAAGAATAGACATCCTGTTTGTCGGCATTGTACTAACTTGCAATGACAGGTGAAGGACTTGACTACTCAATCAGAAACTGTTGGGTTGTAGGTGTTAATATGGAAATTAATAGGATTAATCTGAGATGTACCAGAAGTAATAGGTGATAGAAAATGAGGCAGTTGATTTTGTATGATTGGACTGATTTTTGGATGAATGGGTTGATTTTTGGTGAATGGGCTGATTGTCCTGAAAGGGCTCCTGTAGTGGCTGCTGTAGTCACCGCTGTGTGAAGAGGTCTGAGCAGCCCTGCAAGCAGCAGGTGTCTCTACTGTCAGGTGCATGAAACAGGTGTAGGTACAGTTAGAGACCACACACGCACACACATGCTCACATACACACACACACACACACACACACACACACACACATACCATCACTTGCAGAGCTGATGGGCTACACAATGAGTAATTACAGGGAGATGAAAAAGAGAAGTAGGGTTTCTGGTTTCTGCTTTCTGCCCAGGGCAGCACTCATCTGTCCCAGGTGTAGTAGGAGCCTACTCTGTCTAGCTCTCTCCCTCCTCTCTCTCCTCTCTCCTCTCTCCTCTCTCTCTCTCTCTCTCTCTCTCTCTCTCTCTCTCCTCTACCTCCCTCCCTCTCTCTCTCTCTCTCTCCTCTCTCCATTTCTGAGCTTCACATTTTACTCTCCCTGTCTGGCCTCATCAGCACTGCCTCTCACTTTTCACATCAGAAAGCATTCTAATCACTCAGAGAAGAAAAGGTCTGCATGGATCATGAATGTGTGTGTGTGTGTGTGTATGTGTGTGTATATATACATACATGGGATTATGAACATGTAATGATGATTGTATAGATGACTCTCCCTCATTGCCCTTCTTGAGCTCCCACTCAGAAGGGAAAGGAGTTGACCAATCCTCACCATCCCATAATATGTCCACCGCCATGCGTTGGGCGCAGCTGGTGAGTGGGAAGCGGGGAGCGCTGTTGGCGTCGGAGGGACGAAGCTTCGTGCTCTTAGTCATGGAGCATTTGCCAGCTTCGACGTGCAGGCGAGAGAAACATCCTTCGCATTCACAGCCACACACCAACGATAAACCCACAGCCGATTCCAGGCCCGCATTTTATCTAATGCAAGCGATTGTATCACACAACAAATTATATCTAAATAGTTTTCACTTTGGGCTAGACGTACTTACTTTAGACAAGGCACAACATCTTCGCCAATCTGTAGAACTCACAATTGCAAATTCATTTGAAAGCTGATTACAAATAGACCTATTTGTTTAAACAGACTTTTATCCATAATGTGCCAATTGTGTTGGGTGAGAGTGTAATCTATTGGACTTGGGGAACTGCCTGACTGAAAGGAAACAAAAGTTCAGGAACTAGGAAGAAGCTACTCATGACAGTGTATAATACAGGACAGTAACTCAGCTCTCTAAACTATAGGAGTATTGGTACCTCTGCAGCAGCTAGTGAAATGAGTAGTGCTGTAGACAGCTACACACAAGCACATTTTTGCCCCAAACTTCTGCTTTCCCCACAACCATCCTATGAATGGATAAATCAGAGGAGGGCAACTGTGCTGCTGTGTAAATATGACTTCAAGCACATGCAATAGCATCATTTATAGGATGCCTATTGTTTTATATGTTAAACAGTTGCTAATCTGCCCTTCAGTGTTAATGTTTTTTTTTCATTGAAACACTCCATGTTTTTTTTCTGTAAAACCCAGGCGTACCCAGATATATTTTTCACTTAACTATGCAGGGATAGTCCTGGGGTCCCAAGATATCCAACCCCTTTGGGGCCCGGTGGGCCAGGAGGTGCCCGTCTGCCTCTCCATGCCACAACCACCCCCTCGCCAGCCCCACCCCACCCCACCCACTGGCACCCGGGAGCTGAATAATTCACCCATGCTGACCTACATGCTGCGCGCTAGCGCTAGCGTCAAAGCTGGAGCTGAAGCGGCTCACATAGCAGAGAGGGATGGGAGGGTGGGAGCGCCCTAGAGATGAGCGCATGTGGTTATGGCAACAGGACTGTGACTGCTTGGAGCCAGCCCACTCCCACTCCCGCTCTCTCTCTCTCTCTCTCTCTCTCCCTCCCTCTCTCTCTCTCCATCCTTCTCGTCTCCTATCTTCTTTCTTTAACACCCTCCGCTTGTCTGTCGTTCCCTCTTCCCTTTCCGCTTATCGCTCTGTCGCTTTTGGATCGCCTTGCTTACAGCAACCTTCCTCCACGCTGCAGTCTTATCCTAATTCTCACTCTTCTCAGCTCTGGACTCTCCTTTTGTCTTGTACTTTTCTCTCTGCTTGTTTTTTTCTCTGTCTCCTTGGAGTGTATTCTCTTCACGTTGTGCTTATGATGCTCAGAAGTCTTGATTGGAACTGCTCCAGATCCTGTAGGCAGTGCGTCTGAAATCGATATCTCTCTCTCTCTCTCCCTCCCCCTCTCTCTCTCTCTCTCTCTCTCTCCCCTCACCCTCTATCTATCCATCTCACTCCCCTCTCTCTTTCTCTCTGTCTGACACATACCAGTTGTCACCCAGTGCTTCATCACTAACAAACAGGGCAGTCGTGTGCAGGCCAGCTGGCAAATGCCGCCCAGGCAAAAAGAGCGAGGCGTAAAACAGGGACGTCGTCTGTAGGGAAGCGTCTTTCGTGGCGGAGCCTTGACACTCCAGAGAGTTAGCACGCTCCATGTGCGGAGGCTACGAGAGCAGCACTGTATTCCAGGCACGGCGCGCGTGCGTGTGCTAGGGGCCATCTCACTAAAGGAGTACCTCAGCTGGATTGAGGCTTGGGGAGCATCGGTCTGAATTTTACCTCCCATGCGACCAGGACCATGGCGTTCCTTCCGTTCAGACCAATGGCAGGAACTGAGGCAAGAATACCACCATTTTGTCCTGTTTGCTGTGTGTCTAATCGTGTATGTATGTTGGTTGCTGCTTCAGTGCCAGGCTTTGCCAAGGGATTGCCTTTTGTTTGCAGTGTGTTTAGGGAAATGTCAGATGTAGACTTTGGCCATCTGGGCCGGCTGTTTGTCACACACACATTGACTTACAATGTCTGGTTTGTGAAGAGCCGCACAGTCCTGCAAGGATTATAATGAATTATATGAGCTATGATATAATGTGCTTGCATGGTTTAAAAAAAACTGCACAATTAAATGTCACTTGTTCTCCTAGGGTTTGTTATCAAATTTACAGGAGCATTTAAAAACATTAGCTGTGCTAATCTTAAATGGGGAAGTTTTACAAAGCCTCTGCTGTGATGAGACCTTTGAGACCTTTAAGTTCTGTAAAGGAGGCGCTAACCTTACCATCACAAAGAACTGAAGGCCGCCATGACTGAAAGGAAGAGCGCTTTCGATTTTATTCTCCAGCCACCACTCTCCCTTTCTTCCTGTCTGTATTCTGTCTGTCAAATCCTTTCCCTTCTTTGGCCTTTTGCTGATTTATCTGCCCTGCTTTCTTTTCTTGTTATCTTTTTTCGCCTTTCCTCTCTTGCTGTTTGGCTCTTTGACGTTGGTGCAGGCACAGGCTGGACAGGAGGCCTGATGCGTTATGTGGGCCAGTCAATGGACAGGTCAGAGTTCAGAGCGCGGGCCGGCCAGACAGCTCCCCAGACGCTGGCCACTGGCCATTGGCCACGCACTCCAGAGGGAACAACTTTTGCTCTTATGTAGGCACTTCAGATCAGGGCAGCTTCATGACGTAATATACGATTGGAAAGATGTCTAATTGTGTTTTTCTTTCCCTCCCTCTGGCTTTCTCTATCCCTCTCTCTTCCTGTCTGTCTGTCTGTCTCTGCCCTACACATCTGTCTGACACAGGATGACATTCTGGTGGCATCCGCTGAATGCCCAAGTGACGATGAAGACATTGACCCTTGCGACCCAAGTTCAGGTGGGTTAGGTTAGTCATCCTCTGTTATTATTATTTAAAGATCATCTCCTTTTTATTTTTTCACTTTCCATCTTTCCTCTTTGTATTCCACATCTTTTCACCTCGACAGTCATATCTCACTGTGGAAATTGACATGCTGTGCTCATGGAAATTGTCATGCTGGGATTTGAATCACAACTGCTTTGTTTGGCGAGGCAAGGGCTTTGACATTTTAATGAAAATGTTCTGCAATAGACATTGACTAGGGTGTAATTATGCAGAGGGTAGTTTAAATGGCAAGCTGTTGTTAAGATCCACTGGCAATTTAACTGCTGCTGCTGAAAAATAATGTGAGCTGAATCATCCAAAGGAACTGAATCTTTCATAAAAATGCACTGTTATGGGGTTTTAAAATAGCATTATTAATAATATGGTCAATAAGAATAATAGCAATAATAATAATATGCATTAACTGTAATAGACAGAAGAAAGTAGGAATGCATTCTCCATTTTGTGATCCCAACACATTTTTTTGTATACAGAGATATGAACAACCATCTGTTACACACCAGGTGCTTTCAGCAAGCTTGCTGCCACCCTCACAATTAATTATTCAATTACTGTCTGTGGAGCTGTTGCCCCACTGATTACAGTTATTAAAAAAAGCACAAGAGTGATCTACTTTTTCCTACGAGTTTATCCACCATCAGAGGAGTGGAAAAATGACATGTCTCTTGCAAGTTGAAGACATTTTGTACACAAACACCTTAACATTAATCTCACCATTACTGTGAGGTGAACTCTAATTACATAGTCATCTGAGCAGCACTGTCGTTTTCAGAGTGCTTGTCCAGCAACATGAGCAGTGGTCTAGGAGTTGGTTTGCGTTAAGACAGAAAGCACCCTCTGTCTTTGAGTCAGGGAGCAGGTAATTGCACAATTAACTGCAATAACATGGCAGAAGAGTGAGCATCAGCAATTCACTGAGCAATAATCTGACTAGTGAGACCCCTCAGGTGCTGGATGTCTCCACTGCATGTGATGAAGACTAGAGATGGGAAGCTGAGGCCCCATTAAAATGCGCTGTAATGCACCATAATGCATCACGCACCAAGGGAGTATTCCTAGCATCTGGAAAGGCTTTTCAGAGTGCTGCTAAGATAGAGGCTGGGAGTGAACAATGGCTCTCCGATAATGAATTAGAAAGTTTATTGGAAAGGATAATGTCATACTGCAGCCACTGTTGAAGCTTCCTGTTCAAATATTGCTTAAAAAATACATACAATCATACAGGCAAATTCTGTTGTTGTTTGCCGTGATCAAATTCAAAAGAAAAAAGAAAAAACGCAATCAACATTTCCCCCACTGTTCCCTGAGGCCATTGCTCTGGCTGGATCAGTGATCTGTGCAAACCGCTGCAAATCCGGGGAAATAAAGCAGACATTTACTCTAGTTTGTATGTGGCATCATGTGGCTGCAGTAATGTTGGCAGTGACCCATGCTCCGTTTATATGGAGAATGATATTCATGTGCATCTGAAAAGACAGTTTGCAACCAGAGGCTTTTACCATCACTCACTCTCTTGCTTTTACTGTACCTTCACAGCACAGTCATCACAATCATCTAGCTGCTTTAACAACAAATATATGCCTAAGGGGAAAATAAGTTGATTCCTTTGTCATTTTTTTATTCAAGAAGATATCACTTTCTGTGTTTTAATGAATGTGTAGTTCATGGCGGTGGTTATTGAAATCAGATTAAGCCCTAGAGGAGGCAGAATGGTGTAGTCCAGCACATTCTTTATCACCATCTCATTTTCCGCACCCGTGGGCGTGAGTTTTACGTGGCTTGTTTCACATGTCATTTCTCTCTAAGTTTTATTGAGGTGCCTGTAGCCAAGAGCGCAGTAAATTAAAGCCATCCTCCCTGAGAACATCAATCCAGGACAAGATAACTATCTCTGATGTGAAGATAAACAACTCAGCCAGTTTTAAGTTCAGCTCCTGGTCACTGCAAGTTACTCCAAATGTGTCTTTCCATGTTACGATGTAAACAAAGGAGATTTTAATATGTATAGGCTTATATTGCGATGTGTTTGCAGACTGTCACGCACATATGCACACACACAATTAAATTTACGCCTGGAGGGTACTGAACCCCAGGGCGCTCTCTGGAAATGGTGATTCAGCCGGGGCAGTTAAACACTGGTGACTCATCAATCCAGAGACAAGTTCTCTCTGGAGTACCTAATGCAACAGCCAGGCTTACACAGACCCATGCAGCAGTGGTGTGTTTGCATGCTAACTGTCACTTGATAACAGTTTTTGAATGCAATCATGTTCTTTTTATGGTCTTTCCAGAGAGTAAAGGGATCATTCATCATGATCATTCAACATTTATGTGTTTACAGCAGTAGAGTGGAGAGATGATTCTGCCAGGGACTCTTCACAGCAGCGTTTGCCATAAGACTTTGGAATGTAAACAGAGTTGGTAGTATTGATTTCCCAGGGATTAGTAGGAACAGTGACAGGGACAGTTTTATATGATAGGCCGAGAGTGGTTAAGCACGGGTCTTGCTTGTCTGGGGTTGGCATCTATGTCAGCCTGCGGAACGTTTAGTTACCGTATGATTCCATCATCCACAGCCCATCCCCCACTGCCCGAGACCAAGGGCTTCCCGGGGGGTCCCTCCGAGGTGATCCGCGAGTCCGGCAGCACCACGGGCATGGTGGTAGGCATTGTGGCGGCCGCGGCCCTCTGCATCCTCATCCTCCTCTACGCCATGTACAAGTACCGCAACCGCGACGAGGGCTCCTACCACGTGGACGAGAGCCGCAACTACATCAGCAACTCGGCCACGCAGCCGAACGGCGCCGCCGTCAAGGAGAAGCCCATCGGTGTGGCCAAGATCTCCAGCAAGAACAAAAAGAACAAGGACAAGGAGTACTATGTCTGATCCATGCTCATCTCCCCCACCTCCCACCCCCACCCCACTCCACCCCACCCCACCCAGGTTCCCCCCTCCCATCCTCAGACATACTCATGGTCACGGGCCAGAGGGAGGGGCTGTTTGTGTACAGTTATAAATGAACAGCGAGAAAACAAAAAATATACAACTGTCTTAGTGTTTATCTAAGACATCATATACTGTCAGTGATGATACAGACTTTATACTCCAGCACACGAGAGAATGGTGCGTGAAAAAAAGACTCTTAGGAAGGACACTTGGGGTGGACGCTGGCCTATGGAACAGTCCAGTCCAGCACCCAATGAGCTTAACATGGTGTGGGACTCCTCTGCCACCCTCGGACTTCCTCAGGGGAGGCAGCAGTGCCGTGCCACAAGACTCTCAATGTTTCTAATGTGAACCCAGACTACGTTTGTGTTGCTGGGAACATCTGCCCCCCCCCCCTTCCCTCCCTTCCCCCTCTACAGCAAGTGAAATCAGACCAGATGAAACCCTGAGGGAAGAAAATGACACAGTGAGGACCAGTTAGGGCATCCTGACAGACTTGCATACATAGCGACACAAGAAGCTACCTATGATTGTGAAATCAGCCAAAGTATTCGCCCCCTCCCCCCTTTTTTCTAGTGGCTGTCTTGTCCAGCTGGTGAGAGAGGATAGGAGTGGAGAGGAGAGGAGAGGAGAGGAGATGAGGGGAGGGAAGAGAACAGATCAGAAACTGCTAAACTGAACGTTCATGCCTTCCACACAAGGAGAAGGGAAGGAGGCCTTACAATCTGGTATGTCAAAGCTGCAGTTGGTTTCGCTGTTGGTGCAGTCATGATTGCCACAAGCACAGACGATGGTAAGAAGCAGGAAACTGAAGGAAAACCAGAGGCCATTGTGGACAGTGTGACAAGAACTCCATGCACGTGAAATATCTTATTCCATATGTTTATATACGGTGCAAAGACTATCTATGTGTGCTCTCTGGACTGTGGCTGAAGTGGTGTTTTATAGCCTGTTAATATAGATGATGCAAACTACAGTATACCTGCTCTTCAAACCATTTTTGTAAAAACAAAAGGGAAAACAATTAAAAACAGAAAACTAAATGTCAATGTGTTGCTATAGCGATAGATAGTTTATGCCATTAGCTGTGAGGATTTTGATTTACAGTATTCTATTTTTCCTCCAATCTGTGCATCTCGTAGGCCTTTCTTCATTTCAGCCCGTTTCTTTCATAGGATTTGTTTCTGCATCGCCCCAAATTGAAGACACATTTGGCCTGGGTCTGGGGGGGTGGGGAGGGGGGATTAGAGGTACATCATGCTGGAAATGTGTTGAATCTTCTGGTTGTCGGAGCAATATTCATTTTCCTAAACAAAGTGACCAATCCAGTCATGCATGGTGATAACAATTTGGTTATTTCGACAGAAACTGCATTTAATGAGGGTAAGGTGTAATGTGAGCCTCTGAATTGTGACTAAAAATGTGAAGTCAAGAGAAGTATTTGTATTTGTCATGCCTTCTGAAAGACATGTGACATGACCAATAAACATTTAGCCTTTTCATTTTGTTATGATTTTATTTTCTTTTGTGTGTGTGTTTTTTATTTGTGTACAAATTTTCTAAGCCTTTTTGTTTTTATTGTGACAATTCTTTGATGACCTCAAAGTGAAAAATTTATTATGAAAATAGTTTTCAAAAATCAAAGGAATAAATAAAATATGAAGTCTATGCTGAGAGTGTGACTGTTTTCTTTGTAGGTCCATTGTGTGTAAGTAAACAATATTTCAGGTAGTCTGAAATAATGGTAAGCACTAATATGAATATAGCTATTTATAGAAAACCCACTTCCCTAAGACATCATTAAGACCGGGACTGGTTATTATTCTGTGGAAATATGCAAATTAAAAATCCAATATGAGAAAAACTATTTCGGGGTCAGCCAAACATTAAATTGGATACGACTTGTGTAGAAAGTTGGGATTGTTTTAAAATGTCCAAACTAATACCAAATATGTCATGTGATGTTTTCTTGTCTTGACACAACTTTTGCACTCACTCACATTGCATTTAAGTGTCATTTCAAAGAAGAGAGGAGACTGGCCCTGTGCTAGCTGGTTTGCATGCCACTGGATAACACACTTTAGGTGTTTTTGACATTTTGTCAACTCCGTTGCTTGCTCACATTCTGTTGCTGATTCTAAGCTGTTTCTGGTTGTTTAAACCTAACCTAACTAACACCAGATGACAACTTGTTGTTGTCTTGTATTTTTTAAAGCAAGGCTACTCACTCTCTATTCAAGTGTCAAAGAGCAGAAGGCCAATTAGCATGAGTATTTATGGAGTGTTGATGAGTGGAGGCGCGGCACTCCAAGGATGCCTTTAGCATACCAATCATTTAGAACCCAAATGCACATTTTCTTGCCCAGATGAGCGCGCACAAACCTCTTTTTATTCACCTTTCAGTTGCTCAAAATCTGCCCCCCTGAGCCAGAGCCAAACGTGGGAGGAGTTTTAAGAGTGAAACGTGGAGAGACAGCCACATTAAACTAGTCTAAGGAAACTGGGCAGAAATATTGCTTATTAGTGCCAGGGATTTGTGTCTGAGCTCTAGATAAAAGATTGTGCCATGCTGTGTATATGGTGTGGTGTGCTGAACACTGAGTGCATGGTAATTTAGGTCCGTGATGACTTCTTATTTAGCCTTAAGAAAGTGTGGAGCTGGAATACAGGCTCATCTCCTAGTGGGCTTTGGCACTACTGGTTGGAGACATCTACAGGTGAGGATAGTTTGACAAATGAATTTCAGTCTGTGTTGACAAGCCAATCATGTCTATCCCGCTGTGTCTGTGGAGACATTGTATGAGGAGTCACCCAAACAGTATTGAGAAAAGCACCAATGCAGTCTCTATACAGGCTCTAAGCTAGAATAGTATTTCTCAAGAAATTTTACACATTTATCACATAATTTTGCACATTTATTCACATAATTTTGCACATTTATCACATAATTTTACACATTTATCACATAATTTTGCAGGGGCATTATTAAACATGTTCAATATGATATACTGGTATTGATATTGATACCAACATGAATTTAACAGTTGAATTCTGTGAGAGAGTATCTGAAATGGGAACCGGCGTCAAGTTCCTATATTAATTGACACAAAGGGGAATATTTTTCTCATTTCCATTCCTCCTTACAGGATACAGCCTGTGTTAAAGCACCACTTCATTTTCATACAGAGATGTGAACTCAATTCATCAGTGCAGCTTGGCACTTTTCCCCCTGTTTTTAAGCTGGGTCTATAATGACAGGTGCATACACCACTGATGTCAGTCTACAGATCTAACTAAGCAGCACTGCATCCATGAGGCTTATTTCTGCTGGAGAGAGGAAGATCTTCTACATCAACCCCGATGCCACTTCCTAGAGTTAAAGTCATATTTATTTCAAGTGACAGGCTCATATGACATTAAAATATAATTTCCTCTCCTGAATAAGCTTGGAAAAGTAAAAATGTAAAAGCCACAGGGAGAGGAAATGAGATTCTTTGATTATTTTTCATCATAAGATACAGGCTGAAATTGTCTACCTCATTTCACATTTTCTATCTGAATTCAGCTTACAAAAAAAGAAATGAAATTTCTACTTTCATTTTCCCCAGAACATTGAAAACATTACATGAATGCCAACAAATACATTTCCCCTGACAAGACACTGCAGTCCATTTGCTGCCATTACTCAATTTTGAACCCATCTTTGAGAAAAGTATTGTTGTATCCATTAATGCATCACAATCCACAGATAATGAACCAACAGCTCTCTCACTGTCATTAGGGCATAGTTAAGAAACTGGCCAGTTTTTACTCTACTGGTAAAACAGTGAGCCGAGGAAATCAGAAGACCGTAAGGCAAAGAGGAAACCTCTTGATGTGGTTGCGCTCCCCAGGGCATAGGCAAAGCATCTGCACTGCAGAAAACACACATCTATATTTAATGGTGCAGATGACTTATATAATAGTAAGATCTGTATTCCTCTACATGTCTATGGGAGAGAAATAAATGAGATGAAGGGGATGAAGCCAGCCACAGCTATCTCCAGTGTAGTTCCCAGTTTAACTGAAAGCCTTTCTTTTTTTTAGTCCTCTGCTATTGCAGGCAGTCCCCAGTCTGTTGGTTCAGCGTGACCTTTTCACACAAAATGGCAGGGACAAAACAACAAGTCGTGGGCCCTTAAAGCCCATTTACCTGACATTTGCAGAGCACAGGGAGGGCGGCCATTACCAATGCCATAGCTATCACCCCAACTACCAAAACACCATTAGCCCCATTAGCTCCAAGTCCGCTTCACTCATGGTGTGATATA
Source organism: Tenualosa ilisha (assembly GCA_015244755.2). NCBI lineage: Eukaryota > Metazoa > Chordata > Actinopteri > Clupeiformes > Clupeidae > Tenualosa > Tenualosa ilisha. The sequence goes on along the minus strand of PYXC01001534.1, from coordinate 2,325,512 downwards.
ACACCCACATTCAGCCCTTCACTCATGGTGTGATATAACACCCACATTCAGCCCTTCACTCATGGTGTGATATGACACCCACATTCAGCCCTTCACTCATGGTGTGATATAACACCCACATTCAGCCCTTCACTCATGGTGTGATATAACACCCACATTCAGCCCTTCACTCATGGTGTGATATGACACCCACATTCAGCCCTTCACTCATGGTGTGATATGACGCCCACATTCAGCCCTTCACTCATGGTGTGATATAACGCCCACATTCAGCCCTTCACTCATGGTGTGATATAACGCCCACATTCAGCCCTTCACTCATGGTGTGATATAACGCCCACATTCAGCCCTTCACTCATGGTGTGATATAACGCCCACATTCAGCCCTTCACTCATGGTGTGATATAACGCCCACATTCAGCCCTTCACTCATGGTGTGATATAACGCCCACATTCAGCCCTTCACTCATGGTGTGATATAACGCCCACATTCAGCCCTTCACTCATGGTGTGATATAACACCCACATTCAGCCCTTCTAAAGGCCCATTAAAAATAGGCTGCAGCCAATCAAAACCAGAAAGACCCTCATTTGCTTTTCTCTTTATTATATCAATGTGTAACAGCGCATGTGCACACACAAACACACACACACGCTACACACACACATACACACACACACACACACACACACTACACTACGGCAGATACCTATACTGTATTTTTCTGAGATCAACTAAATAATCAGATATTAATGTGCACATTCTACATAATAATGCATCAATTACTTGATTTGTTTTAGTATCTTGTGTTCAGATGTGTCATTGACAACTTTATGGATAACATGCCTGTGTGTATGTGTGTGTGTGTGTGTGTTTCTGTGTTTCTGTATAAAATTGATGGCATGCTGCTCTCATGATACTCTTACACACATATGATTCACATACATCACCCCAGAGCCCTATTTCAAGCCTGGGCTATTTTCAAATCTTCAGTTGATTCTTTCAGAGCGTGCTGGCATTTTCCAGGATTGACAGCGGAAGTTTAGGTGGGAGGTGTTGTCTTTTCTTCTCAAGTGATTACTCAACGGCCTGGATGCAGGGTGTCTCTTTTCTGACTCCAGTCCACCTCGTGCGCTGATGCAACGCAGCTAAATCTGTCAGCGCCAGACAGCGTGAGTGTCCGTGATGGCAAACTCTCCACCTCCCTCCCAACGTTTACATCCGGCGTTAGATACGAGAGCTTACTCTAATTAACTGTGCACTCCCTCATTTTCTGTATAATTATGTTCTTTGACTTGTCATCGGCTTAGAGCCACTTGTCTTATCGTGCTTTCACAGTTTTGAATACAAATTGTTTGCCTTTTTCACCTCAGAACACTATGCAGATGAAAGGTCTGGGAAACAATATCTTTTTTTTTAAGTGCCATTTCACTTCAGCCTTTAAGGGGTCTCACAGATGATGAGAGAATTACACACACACACACACACACACAGAGAGAGAGAGAGAGAGAGAGAAAGAGAGAGAGAGAGAAGAGACTGTTGACTTTGTGTTGACTTACCTAACATTTTTTCGTTTAATAAATGTTTTTTCCTCACCTTCCTGCATCCATGCAGGCCCCAGCTATAAATCATAATGAAATAATCATGTGTTTTTAATTAAAACTGCATTTGCTGATATGAATGCACTGCGAAGACAGGAAGCGATCTGCTCACAGGAAACTCATCTCCTGTCCAGTGAGCGGGCTGGGGGGTCATTACTCTCTTTGTTGAGGGTGGGGGGAGCTAGATAGCATAAACACTGCATCCATTATCCCCCCGCCACCTCCTAACACTCACGCGCACGCACACACACACACACACACACACACACACACACAGTGAGAAGGAGACCTTGGATGAGGCAGCTGTATAATTGATTGCTCTCTGTGTTATGTTATTGCAGTCCACAATGTCACGGCTCAGATAAATCCCCTCCCTTTTGCTCTTGCCCCTACAGTGTCCCTCTTTCTCCTGATCTCTCAGTGTAGAACATCATTTGAATGGACTGACATCTCTATAAAATATACACTGTGTTAATGATGGAATGTAAATCAGACATGCAGCTTTCTCCTAAGGATAATTCCGGTATTCCATACAATGACTTAGAGTTCCAATTAAAAGTGATCATATCCCCCCCAAAAATACATACAATTGTGTTTCTGACCAGCATCATGTAATGGAGGCAGTTACACATCACAATATCATGACTGGATATGTTTGTGCATCACAGTGTAAAGTAGTGCACTTATGACTAAAGACTGGTGCTAGCAGTGTTTTTAAAGCAGAGGGCAGAGGAGGATGTGTGGCTGCAGCACCAAAAACAAATTCACATTTCTCCTTTGAGTTGCATTATGACAGTATACCATCATGTCAATGCTTGGCCTTGATGCAGATGTATTGTGACTTTTTGCTATGTCCATCTATTTCTATAGGAAGGTGTCCTTTGACTTCTGAAATGAAAAGCTCATAGCTCATTCATTATTTCTTGTGTTGCATCACCAAACCACAGATATTACAGAAAAGACTGGAATGTTTCTATATATCTCTATTCAAAACACATACAAAGGACTTTCCCAGCATCTCTTCTATCATATTGTGGGTTTCATTCCATTTTCAGCCCTGTTCACCAGAGGAAATTCCACATTGACCTTTAAAAATTTAAATCCTCACATTCCTTTTTATGTCCGCTCATAACAAGAAACTGAGAAATAATGAATGCACATAGCCCTTTGTGATCAAGCTACTCTCTATGGCTCTGGATGTCAGCATGAATTTAACTGAAAAGTGGTTTTGGGATCCATTGTCTGGTCATTTGCATCATAAACCATTAATTAAGCAAATTGCTCATACTGCCCAACCATAAGGCCGCCTGCTCATACTGCCCAACCATAAGGCCGCCTGCTCATACTGCCCAACCATAAGGCTGCCTGTTTCAACAGTTTGATTAGTCAGGGTATCTTCTTGTGCATTTTCTGAATCCTTAAATACTTGTTTAAGTACAAATACAGATACAATACAGGTTGTATCGAATGGTTGTTAGAACTGTTATTGTTAGGAGGAAAAGTTTGTTTTTTTTTCTGTTAAAATCCCACTATCCCACTATATAACTTATAACCCAACAGTAGAGGTGGCACTGAATTACCGTATATGGAGTGAGTTGTTGGAACTTCAGTGCATGTTTTCAGTGGATTACTTGGGGCTGGCCTGATAGTATTCTTTCTCTGGGTGATAAAGTGAGCATCTGTAATCCAGTAAGGCCATACGAGAGGCCAGTCACGACTTTCCAGGTTCTCAAACGTGTGATATACTGTATGCGCTGATCCTACTAATTCCCTATTCAAATAAAATCAGTACCGGTGGTCAGAGCAGTTTCATGAAGTATCGTAGTGACTAGCAAATAAAAACTATGTCCTAGTTGGTTCTCATTTCCTGGCACATATACATGTACACAGCCCGCTGGCAGCACAGTGCAGAAATGATATGACTAAATGTTGGGATGTCCAGCTGAGGGCAGATGTCCTGATAGCTTTAATATGTAATGGGGCGTTGTTCAGATGAGGCTCGGAGAATGAATATGAGGCATATTTATGTGCTATACCATGAGTGTCCATATGAATGAATATGAAACATGTGTCTTTATGTGTTAAGCCACGAGTGCTCATATGCGGGCATGTTTAGAGCAGACACCACTGAGCACCAAAGGAGAAATAACCCTCCATACTGACCTGCTTCTGGCCAGACAGACAAAGGTTGTGTTATGCTTTAGTATTTAAGGTTCGAATTTCTTAGTTTGACTCAAAAGAAAATGCAGATGTTTTTTTTCCTAAATAATAACAATAACAATTCATAAAACAAAGATTGAGATAAATTATGCATGACAGTTAAAATGCCATTTTTATTCTTCAAGGTAACATTATACAGGTCTTTAAGTTTTATAAATATACCGTATACAGCTGGACTTACGTTTAATGGTTGTATGCTAATATAACAATATCTTTCAAACCTATCCCTGTTTTTCTCTCCCATAACAGCACCAGTGTTGAAACTTCACTGGCTTTTAATCATCCTTAATTTGGTGTCACTTCTATCATGGTCTCGTCGTGGCAAGACAGTGTGGGCACACAGCAACTGTAACACTTAATGGAGACACAGTCACTGCAAGGCTATTTAAAGCTGCTGATTTCAGGTGGTGCCAAGGCCTTGGGAACAGGACCATGCCAACATTGATGTCAGTCTCTCTTGCTCTAATCTGTCACTGTCAGCTCTATCAGCAAAATGATACGACGCTCGTTAAAAATGTTGAAGCTGTCGCACTGCTTCGCACTGTCTTCAGTGTTCTGAGAATTTGAATGTGGCTCTAACAAGCACGGCTGAGAGGATGTAATTTCAACCAGTGACATTTTTAGATCAGATGGATAGCATATCCTAATATATCATCTGAACGAGTGGTTGGCCCTTTCATCAAGCATCTCATCCTGTTTGTCAGAGAAAACGAAAACTACACGCTCTGACTTAGACTCCCCCTATTTGTGTGATAGCAGAGCATAGGACCACATGAGCAATGCTTCCTGGCTCTTAACTTTGTGTTGTTGCCATTACCCGCCATGAGCATTTCAACTGTGGGTCTTGTATTGTGGACATTAAGTTGGGCAATAACGCAGCATCAATTCAACACACCCCTGGATGCCTTTGCTATCCAAATGGAACTGGATGAGAGGATGTGGATGGGGATGTGTGTAGCATGTTAAGAATATTGTATCTTGCTCTATGTGTAAAATAAAGAGATACAATGTTCATTCAGTCTGAAGACAATAATGATGATGGGCTCAGTGAGTGGTCCGACTTATGATTCCCTCAGAGGAAATGGCTTGATGTAGCGCTCACGAACGGCGACATCTCACAAGTCTTATGATGCCTGCTATGCGTCCAATGCTCTTTCTGTAGGCTTTCAGATATCTCCATGGTCATTCCTCAGGGCGCTTTCTCCAAATGATGAACAGCAATAAAGACATCTGCTGTGGTTTATCACCTGTGACAACTATATGCTACCTCAGGCCTCACTTGAAGCAAAATCACCCAAGACAATGAGAAATCCAAAGGTGCAACTAGAGATACACGCATTGAGATACACGCATTGACATGTTTTGGAAAATAATATACACTTTCTGGAAAAGGTAAAGGTTCTTTGTTGTGCAACAGCTTTTGTTGATTTTCAAATCTTTTCAGCAAACACCTATAAGTGAATTTGCTTGTAAATTGCCATTGCATTTATATTGCATACTTACATACTTTTCTGACACCTAATTCACTTGACTCAGGTGCTGTAATATGAGTCTGTTTTCCTTTTTGTTTTCCCTTCCTGATTTCCTTCCTGTTTGCCTATCTACCATGACAACAAACCCCAGACTAGAACTAATGCATACAACAAAACATCATAAAGAGCTCTGGTGAGTCTACATGTCCACAGAGGTTTGAATCCGACCTACGATCATCTCCTAATCTCATCTTGTGTCTCTCCTCCACTTGCTTTTTCATTTCTTTTCATAAAGGACAAAAATGTACTTTAGTGTTGGGGATCCATTAGTTTCACTGAGGTAAGTTGATCCAGCTGACAAGGTTGTTAAGGTATCTGAGAAAACCTTATTATGACTTCCTGCAGATTTTCACACTAAATCTAGCTCTACACACAAGACACAAAATGCAATACAAGAACAAATATGAAATGCAAGACACAAAATACAAAGAAGATGAATCACCCATAGTGCATCCCTCTGATGTTGTGGTCCATACTGAGCAAATGCTCAGCTCACTTAGCGATCTGTATTGTACACCCTGGCAGGTCATCAGCATGTCTGATAATCCAACTGATGAAAGTGTTGCCTATCCCATCAGCCATATATCACAATGAAAAACTGAGAGGGTAAACTAAAAATTCCATCGCGTGGCACAATTTAGATGTTAGGGAGATATATGGTGGGTTTAGGGACATATATTGGCTAATCTTACAACCTTCTTCTCTACAGTTAATATGCTCACAGATATTCACGTAACTTTTTCGATGGTTGAACCAGACCAGTCCAGTCATTACTTTCACTCTATACTCTACTCTACTCTATACTTTTTACTCGACACTGATGATCTTAGTGGGAAATGGTTGAAAGTATTTTGTCAGTCTGTGGAACCTTTAACCATGTGGCCTTTACCTAGACATGTTATGTGATCTGCAAAGAACCAGACAAGACAGGACAGCTGTCCAGTCGGCATCTATAGAGGTCTTTTAATTTTTTTTTTTATTTGTGTTCCAGCCATCTGCATTACATCATATTTCTCATGAATAGGCAAGACTCCAAAGGCTATTTGATATTCTGTCCATTTGCACAGCAGGTTCCCACCCACCCACACATTCCCATGGCTGTCCTTCTTCAGAACAGCATGCATTTGTTGGTGGGTGAATTATGTGAGGGTGGGTCTTTGTAGTAGGCCATATTTTAGAATGGAGTCATTGTAGCTGATGGTAAAGAGTAACTACCTTACAAACTGTAAAAGCATCCAATATGGTTTTTTGTTGTTTTTTGATTAGTTACTTTTAAACTTAATAGCAGCTTAATTTCATGGGGGACTATTTTCAGGTGCTGCGCGATATCACTACACCTGCTGTGCCCCTGACATTGACATTCCTTGATTATTATGCCAGAATGAGAGTACAGTTCCAAGCCACATCGGCCTAGAAAAACACCACTTTTCATTTTTCAGTCGTAATACACACTGTAACTACAGAAGAGGGCGGAGGTAGTGAAGCAGTTGAAGAACCTGGCTTGAACCCGGCCCTGAACTAATTGATAGTTTTGTAAATTGTAAATGATGCTAATCAGATTCCATGATTTGTGCTAAGCTGGAGCTAACAACTCTACTGTCTGGGACATGAGCTGCGAGGAATGTAAAAAGGTAAAAACTGTCTAACTCTAGGGGAGATGGCAGATGAGCATATCTTCCAAAATAGTGGCATGTTTCTTCAAATTACAGGTCAAAATGTTCTGCATCAGCATATGTGGGCAAGCAACAGGCCCTTACACACCTGTTCAGACTTACAGATGAAATTTTGGACTACTTTTCCACCACATGCCCAGACTGTGATGAATGGTGTTAGGCAGCATGTGTCTGGAGTCAGGTCTAGGGGTGGGAATCAAGAACCAGGTATCAAATAGAACAGAGAATCTTATGCTTCAGTCTACTGGAATCATTTGTCTCTGAATTTATTATAATAACCTCAAAGTGATAATTATCCATAATCCCTAGAGGCAAGTTGCCAACATTTGTCACAGAAGTTTCCAAAGACTCCATCCGGACATATTTGTTTACTTAATTTCCTCAGTCTTTGAGGATGAAGGAAAGTAGGCCTACTTCTCCTGAAAAATAGATTACTGCCAAAAATATAGGACATGGTAAAATGAATTACTTGATTGAAGTAACTAATTGAAAACAAATTGAGTCTCTCTACTTTTTGCTCAAAATGTACTTTGTTTGTTCTTGTGATATTTAAGAGACAGACAAAAAATGTTTAGTGTAATCAGTGGTGGGCAAACCTACTTCCCAGACTCAGCACGTGAAGTGGCTGGAGTTAGGGGTTTAATTCCAAACTCGTGTAAATTTCACTCTTTTTAGAGAGTCACCAAATGTTACCTGAGCAGAGGGGAATTTTTCTGAATTTGAGCAAATTTTACCTAGGCAAATTTCCTGTGATCAAACAGATCACTATAGCAGTTTTTAAAGCAAAAGTCTGGAGTACTTCCATTCACAGACTTGTTGTTTGGGGCCCTAGTGACAATTTACAGGGGGAATGGATTAGCATGGATTAGCATTACTATAAATACTTGGGAATCCATTCCCCCTTAAGTTGTCATGGTAACACTTAATTATGGGGTGCATATGTTATCCATTAATGCATAATGTGTGCATATTAGTGCTTAATAATGTCTGTATTAAGCATAATTACACATGTGCGAAGTATTTATTCATGTTTTAACTCTTACTGAATAGGTCACGTATTCTTGTTAAATCACATACACTAAGTAGAGCTGAACTAACTAAATGGAGCCAGAACTCACCTTCAGTTTTATTTTCCTTGACCCCATTCAGTTAGGGTTAGCTGGCAGCTGCTATTTGCCCTATGTTGTACCAAATTTTCTTGTCACCTGGTGACCTCAAACAACAAGGCTATAGTTGGAAGTACTCCAACTATTGCTTTAAAAATGTCATAAATTGCTGTAAGGGTATTAGAATCAGTGTACAAATAAATGACCCTAATACCCTTACTAATACCCTTATGTATATTTAACATATTGTTGCTTTTTAATCACATCCTGTTTCAATCTTTTCACTCTGTTCCAATCAGGATTAAGAGACAAACATGTGATGCAGTGTAAACAAAGGCAGAAGTGAACAAAAAAGCTTTGAGTGCTCTGAAGCAGCCTGTGTAGGTCATCTGGGAGTTGTTTCCAGTCGTGCTTTCCTTAATGGTTGAATGTGACTTTTTGTAGTAGCAGTTCAAAGGACCACAAACTCACTAGTCCCTGACTATCCAGGGACCCCACAGTGTCTGAAGACATTACAGAGCATGTTTTCTGTTCTGAATTTGCATTCAATATGTGTATTCTTGCTTTCAAAACAACAAATGGGTGTTTTATAATGAATAGGCTATCAAATAAGACCACTAAAATATTAAATATTCATATATATTTCAGTTTGTTATGGTTTGATAAGGTAAAACTATAGCCGTACATTCAGTATCCTTAAAAATGCCTGCTCTCTGTCTGCTGTCAGGTGAGCTCAGATTTATATGGTACAATGTGAATTGTATCTCTCACAACAAAGCATGTCAAGTCATGCCTGGGTGGAGGTGGAAAACAATGTTTCTGCCAGCATCCTTCCAGAATCCTTCCCTAGAAATGCATGAATGGGCAGTGGTTGGCTCAGTGCTTCTGCAGCATTGTCACCGCATTCATGACTGTTCAGTGACCAGACACACATTTTATCAGGATTTTTGAAAGGTTTGGCTTATAGCGTACAACAGGGGTGGCCAAACTATGACCCGAGGGCAAATTATGGCCCTTTGTTCCCTTTCAAGGGGTCCACCATGATGTCCAAAAATAAAATGTAATATGGCCCACTGTTACATAAATCTAATATTATAGTGTACAGTGTACAGTGTTGGAATGACTTAGAATGTTTGTCAGTAGTCTCAGTAAGCATTGTGGCTTCATACAGAAAGTTTTAGACAGCCTGTGGGTTTTTTGATCGAAATGTAGTCACTTTTTTCATCTGAAACTCGTGAAAAACTGGTGCTCCTAACTTTTCATTGGCCCTTGACAGCTTAGATTTTTCAGTGTGTGGCCCGCAGATAGAAAGGTTGGCCACCCCTGGTTTATACCATTCCTTTCTGAGCAGGAGTTACTTAGCCTTTGTATTTCCAAACATATTTTTGTTCTTTCAATTCACATATAACCATAAAAACATGGACTTTATACTTTATACTCAGCTTTAACACAGCCTTCACATACCTGTTTAAAATAACACTTCACTCAGTCAACACTTCCACATTTAAAGCCACATTACTACTGTGCTCAGTAGTTTGAGACACAGCCAAAATTAGCTCACCACAGCTGGCTTGGATGCCATTTTGCCACCACAGCTAGCTTGGATGCCCTTGTCCAGAAGTCAAATTTTACTATAGCATTAATATGTCATCATAGCATACCTGAATATCAAAATCAGTTAAAAAACTTCATTGTTTCAGGTTAGGTGCTTATTTTTCATATTGACCCATTTATGTTGATACCAATTTTTTCAATTAATGGACCAATATTTATTCAACAATGCCAGGTCATTTATCAGTATGCAAACAGCAAAAGGCTGATGATAAACCAGCTCTCAGCCCTCCAGATCGCACAAATAATTTGAACTGACATAACAAGGCAGAGGAATCATTTAGGATAAGGCTATGCCCACAGCTACAGCATGCTGCAGAAAGCACCACACCATATCCTTCCTCTCTAGCCCCAGGCACTGGCCGAAATGTGACTGATTCTTTGGTGTATGGCTTTGGACCTTTTGGACCTGGACTTTGCCTCACTACACATTTCATCACTATTTCAATCAGGACTTGGTCTTTTTGATCGGTGCCTGGCAGTAATTGCACTACAGACGTTTGCCACCAATGACACAGATGCCAATGCTGCTACTCCATAGATGGACACAACATTACTGCAGCAACCATACTGAAGTATGGTCCAGACTGAACTTGAACTTGGACCAGTTTTCAGTGCCACATGGAACAGTGACTAGGACATCAAGCATTCAGTCTGTTTTCAAGTTGATTGAATTAAATTTTATTAATTCATAACAGCATTAACAATTGACATTGTCTCAAAGAGCTCTACAGCACTCACCAGCAAAGAGCTCTACAGCCTGAACCCCCCTACAGCAATGGCATAGGCTGGTGACAGTTGTAAAGAAGAAAAATTCAACAGAAATAAACCTTGAGCAGAACCCAGCTCAAAAAGGAAAAACCAGCTGATGTGATAAACAGATACATCCATATGTCAAGCAGATGAAAGCATATTTGAACACCATCTGCATACAGATGAAAAACTGTAGCAAATACCAAGCATTCAAAACAGCAGCACAGCAATTGTCAATATACATTCATAAGGTGAATGTCATGAGGCTAGGTGGAGAAACAAGAAATCATATTAATGTTGTTATTTGTTGCTGTAGTTATAGATAGATAGCCAATTTAATTTTATTTATTTTAGCTGCAATGCTATGCTATTTATTACCTCCGCCAAGGAGGTTATGCTTTTGCCAGTGTTGTCTGTCTGTTTGTCTGTCTGTGAGCAAGATAACTCGAAAAGTACTGCACGGATTCAGATGAAATTTTCAGACAACGTGGATATTAGGCCAAGGAACAGAAACTTTGGTGGTGATCGGGAACACCGTCTAGAGTTTGTCTTGGGTCAGAGACCCTATATTGCTTTGGCGGAGGTCTGTGATCTCCGAATACTTTTCTACTTCTAGCTGTGATGCTATGCTATAGACAAATGCATGGTCTAATTCTGTTTTGTTATTAGCCTGGTGGACCTAACTCTTTCACATCAATTCACTCTGTGCAAAGAGTCTGGACACTCTCTGAACTTTAAACCTACTGGTTCTTCCATTTCTGTTCACTGTTCACTGTTACCAAGACAAAATACAACACTGAGCAGAGGTACTACGGCGGCGCTAACCTGGCCAAGTTGACACCGGACCCCACCGGACACCTGACTAGCGTAAAAGGGACACATGGCCCATTATCTGAGTAATAAACCCAAGGTATCCATTGGTGTAGAAGGGACAATTTACTGTGTTAACATGGATGAAGGCCAAACCTGAACCCCAGATTACCCTGGATTTGATCATATTCAGGATATGGTGTAATAACTGAAAACTTAGCTATATATGTAAGTGTTCACAACATGCCCTAAGGAGCACTGTCTTAATTGTCTTTTCTAATCAGCTATCCATCTTGCATGTACCACTTTACAAGAATCCTTGTCAGAAACCAGGATAAGGTGTTTATATGTTACAGAATATCCCAGTTTCTTTTGGAGTACTTCACCTTGCTTATCCCAGTTTTTATAAATTCAGGAGAAGACAAAGCTGCCAACTCTATAGCAATGAGCGTGAGGCACACACATTTGACTGCCTTTACGCACCCTCACACCACACCACTGATTTCACATGCAAAAATCTGCCCTAACTCCAGCTCAATTCACCTAAAAGCATGTTCATCTCGGTTAAATGTCTCACGTCTATCCTAAACTGTCTATTCTGAATAGCAGCTTTTAAATGGGGCAGGACAGGTAGAGAAAATGAGTCTGATAACAGGCCCTGATGAAAACACTAATAAGAAAAACATTATTCAATAAGAATACATTTTTCACATAGTTTATATGGCCAAAATTCTTTGCATGCACATTCACACCTGTGGCAAAACCCCAGCTTTTTTCACACACCCTACGCCTGCCCTGAGTGGTTACATTTGTGGCAAAATTTTGGTCACCATAGCCAAATCTCACTCCAAGGTTTCTGGAAAAGTTGGCTGCCCTGAGAAGGTGTTGTGCAAACACAAACACACTTCAATATTCTGTAAATGCACTGTTACAGGAGTAGAATTTGAAATTATGTTTTTTTACATAGGATATGACACATCTATCAAGGTTATGATTGATACTGAAGACCTCTCTTTAGTTGAAGGTGAATGACCACCTGTACTGACATTTTGACTATCACTTTATGAATGAGGTGTTTAGACTGTCTTATTGCCTAATGAGAATAGACCTTTGATCTACCTCGACTGTGTGTGTGTGTGTGTGTGTGTGTGTGTGTGTGAGAGAGAGAGAGAAAGAGAGAAAGAGAGAGAGAAGTCAAATATCAAAAAATACTGCAGCCTGCTAATTGTGTATAACTGAGAGTGTTATCACTATTTGCTCTTTTTTACCATTCACTTGGCAGGAGCTAACAGATAAAATGAGCCTATATGACTAAATATGGTACGTTTGTTTGCAGACCAGAAATGGCAGACTTCCGAAATGCCTTGAAACCTCTAAAATTGTTACCAAAAAACAGGAGGTTATGTCTACACTGTTTCTCAGGTGGTAGAAGCTAAGCAATAGATCCATCGTATGTCACTGCCTACAGAGAGTAACATGATGAATAATGTACAGCATCAGTCGGTGTATCAGCAGGACACAACACCCACTCCATTTCCAAACAGCTCATGCAGGTCAGTGGGGATGACCTCTGTGTGAACCTGCCAACATCTCCTCCTGCCTGCCATGTTTCTGTCTGGCGGTGTCACCCTTGGTTGCCTTGGTAATCAATCACAACGCCAATCAAGCATCATACATTCCATCAATTTCCTCCAGTGCCTCCTCATGTTGGATCTGCTCCAGCTGACACTTCACTGGTGTGAGACATACGACGGTGCCACAGAACAAAACAGAGCAGAATAATGTCTTATCTGATGAAAACTTTCATAAATGAAACCAATCGTAGTAAATGCACACAGTGAAAGTACAAAAACATTTCTTGTTTGTTTATTTACTAACTGCTCAGAGACCTCTAACAACAGGCCTCAGAGTTCTGCTTCAATGGTAAAAACCCCACCTAGCCAAGACAATGAACCCAAATCGGTTGTGAGGAAAAGGAATGTCAACAGACAGGTAATGTCTGTTTTCTGTCAGCGCCACGAGACAATTCTATTGTAGATGGCACTGTATAAATATGAATGAATTGAACTGAATGTTTTTGTTCCATGAAACACAGAATCAGTCTTGGAGTTTCTTTCTGAGATGTGATTTACAAATCCCAGGAAAAGATATGGCAGGACCAAATGCCCAGCTCATTCAGAGAGTCAAATGCGAGTCTAAATGTGCATCAAAACACAGTGGCTCACTATACCATTTATTCAGTTAGCTGAGGCTTCCACCGAAGGCGACTGATATAGACTTATTGATCACAGGTTAAGTGTAGGCTACACATCATAAAGGTAACTTCATATAATTATTATGCATTGGAGAACAAGGAGCGTGAGAAAAGGCATGTGTGGCATGAGAGCATGTGAGACGTGTCTCATTCTCAGTGCATAACTAAATTGCGTGAAGCCCCCCTGACTGTGATTGCGAGTGGAACTAGCAGTGCCATGGCCTGATCTAAGAGGACAGGCCACTTCCATGCCTCACAATCATCTAATCCTGTGCCCGAGCAGTCCTTCAGGCCCCGTGTTGTGCTGAAATAATTTAGGAGTGCTTTGAGTCTTGCTTTTAGTGAGAGCACTGTCCACTGGGATTGCAAACACAAGATTTGATTTGGGTGGAGTGACTTAAAAGTTCAGTCCCTGATGGCTTAGCACTTCTTAACACTTAACCAATTGGAGCTGTTTTTCACAGTATAATGTGTTGGTACTGGGTATCACAAAGACAAGTTTTAGATGGCAGGAAGACAGTAAATAACACAAGAAGTCTCCTTCAGGCTCTCGAGTTTTACAATGGAAATCACACTGGAAGTGTAAGCATGCATGTGTATTTACAAATTTAAATATGACTGTGTCTAGATTTACAGTATTGGTGCACATCCACTGTGCCATATTTTTCTGTTTAAAATGGAATGTGACCACATATGTTATTCCATTATGACTGCATGTTTAAATGATTGTAACTGATGTTTTTGACCATTCTAAATCTCACCATAGTAAGAAACATACAATGAGCCAGGCCCACATCCCTGTGATGCAGCCTACAAGGGAGGGACCATCGACCTGTTTGGTTGCATTCAAGGAGCATTCATTGAGACGGTCTGACACCTAAATCAGCTTGTGAATAGTGGTGATACCTAAAGCCTTGATAGTGGTTAGACCTAAAGCCTCTGTGGCTGTCCTGCTTTTTACTCTCACATGTAGACCCAGCACAGCAGCTAATGCTGGTTTCACAGCTAATTATTAACGAGACCTAACTTGAAAATGTAGCTTTAGAGGAATATTAAGAATACCAGAATGGCACTGAGACTCGTTTAAGACAACGATGGCAAGGATGGTTATCTTTTTCCTTCAGTGTGTGTGCCTGTTTTACTCTCAACAATAGAAGAGAAGCCTTAGTCTTCAGCTGCAGCAAAAGGCTTTGTGTCCTTGGATCATGAACCACAGCTGCTGGTAACAAGGCCACTGGGAGATAAACACATACTGGAGCTGGCCCTTTGCTGTCTGCAACAAAATACCTCTGATGAGTGTCTTGGACTTCATTATTTTACAATACAGATGAGCACAGTGAAAAACATCCATAAAGGCACAAGCTCCTACAGTGTATACTGGCACAAACATTGGTCCAAACCTACACACCATATAAGCAATATGACACAACATCACATGATACAATATTGACACAAATGACCTCCCTAATTAAACGTGGTGAGACTAATGAGAGGCAACAGTAGACTAAAAAAAGAGCTTTGTTGCATGCACCATTTTTCAATAGTATCAATAATTACATTCATCTAACACTCAATTATGGAGCTACAGAATAAATGTGACCATCATCATATGAATGCCCTACATCAATATTGTCAGAATACAAAATAACTGGGTTTAATAAAGGGACTGAAGTTATTGTGCGTTGATAAGAGATTTTGTTGACTGCCTTACACGACTAGTAGAAAAATTCATTTTCCACTGACCAGTATTCTTTTTTCTTGATTTAGACTTACATAAGAATGTTCTGGCCTTACAAGTTCTATTGTGAAGATGATTCTGGAAAGGTGTCTGTGGTTTTTGAATCAAACCATAACAATATTATGTATCAGTCCCCCGACCTAAATGTCTAGCTCCTAAAAAAGTAAGCCTCAGAGAGAGGTTTGTAGGAGATATTTCTGCATGAGGGTCTGACAAGACAGGGTATAAATTGAGCCAAAATCCCAAATGTCTAGCTATCACTTGTGGGGACACCTTGGACATAAAAAACAGGATAAAAAAAATGAATTTACAGCTCAATCATTAACCAGTGGCAATTCTGCTGAGTCATCATGTCTTGGATACGTCACTAACAAACAGGCCTGCCTTCAGATTGCAGACTACTTGCCTTTAGAGTGAACATCTAGTGAGCCATAAATCCACAAGACACCATGACCCTGAGCTCAGCTTTGTGGTGTACAGGCAGAGGTGGACAGGAACAAAGTAAATTTACTCAAGTACTGTACTTAAGTGCATTTTTCAAGTATGTACTTGAGTATTGATATTTTTTTACTGCACCACATTTCAAAGACAAGTATTGTATTTTTGACCCCACTACATTTGAAATTTGACCATGAGGTACTTGTTACATTTGCAGCTTTTAAGTAATTTTGAGTCTCAATCCTCCATATTGATTTGGCATGATGAGTCATTCTTACTATTATGATACAATGTCAAATATTGCATAGTTCCACTTTAACAGTAGCAAAATCATAAAATCAGGTGTGTGAAAATGTCAAACTGTGATGTTTAATGTAGAGCACTAAAGGACAGGCCAAACTGAAGCTAATGGATGTGCCTTTCATTTCAGCAGGAGACCCCATTTTATCAACAAAATAAACATTATGTTAGGCTACAATACTTCAGTAGAATATTACTTGTACTTTCAGTGCTTCACATTCTTTGAAACAAGTACTTACATACTTTGAATCTGACTTGGCAACTTGGCAACATGATTAATATTTGACAAGGAGTATCTGTGCTTTCACTCAAGCACAGGAATATATACTTTGTCCACCTCTGTGAACAGGAGGCTACAGTAACTTACCATCTAGTGGAGGGAGATTTTAAGGAGGAAGTAGAGCAGTCCTGGCATGAGTATGACTCTCTGTCAATTCTCCTCAACATTTCTGTAGAAAAGATCTGTCAAGCCCTTTCGCAAAGCTGTCTGTATTCACCTTTGATTTGTACTCTGGCTGCACAAATCAACACCGCCTTACTCATCTGTCTCTTTCCTTTCTAAAGGACCATGAAAAAAAAGAAACCATGGTCATCTCATATCTTTTGAGGGACAGTTAAACTGAAGACTTTTATTTTTTTCAACTCTTTGTTACCCTGGCAACAACTGATATGTCTATGCCCTCCAAAAGTCTGAAAGGATGAAAAGATTGCAGTCCTCCAAGCAGGTAAAGGTAAAGGTTTCAGATGACTGTATCAGGCAAGCTGAGGAGGGCTCCATAACAAGATATATTTTAGGCCATGTTTCCATATTTTAGGCAAATCCTGTAACATCAGTCTATCACATACAAGGGCAGACAACTATGATGAAAATACCCACATTAAGTGCAACGTAATTAAAAGAACTTAAGTAATTATGATCTTTTAACTATCTTTTCAACAGCCAAGGATCATCCCCTTATGGTTTCTCCTTGTTTGGATTTCTCTGGAGTGGAACATGACCACTTTCTCTCTCTCTCTCTCTCTCCACTAGCGCAGTGGCAGGCGTGAAGACTAGGGGAATTAATGAGGTTGATAAAGTTGATTCCAACTGTGATGCTGGAGTTGAACAACAGAGCGAGAGGAAGAGCGTGGACTGACAGAGCGTGAAGGAGCTTTTACCGCTGTCTGCTTTTCATAACACAATAACCTGCTCACAAAGGAGGCTGATGTTTTGTTTGTCCTCCGGATCTGAGCATGTCTTGCTGTATGTCATGTTGTGCTTACTACACTAATAAGAACATTTATCTCATGAGCAATTATACAAGGTTAGATTAAACTATAAAGTGCACATATGGACTACAAATTGCAGATGACACAAGCTATGAATATGAAAATGTGAGAATATGAAAGTGATTTACAAGAAAACATTTCAGTGATGTGGTCAGTCTCTCTCTCTCTCACTCTAAAGGAAAGGCAGAGCCATATCACCAAGGCTTAATCTACAGCTACACTCATATATATTCTTAAAATGTCTGTGCAAGGTGACCTATGTGAAATATAGAATAGAATTTAAAATTTGACTGTTTGTTTTTAAAGCTTCATGAATCAGCACCAGGCGTGTTGCCAGGGGTGGAGAGGAAGGTTAGGATGATTCTAAGGGCCTGCCACTGACAGGGGGACCCAGAGAATATCTGAATATTAGAATCAATGTTTGGGTGGCCAAAAATTGTTTTCTATCATCGGGCTCAAAAATTTTCAGCAGCACCCCCTGATCAACACCACAATACATCTGCGACCTATTAGGTCCTGACTTTACTGCTAAGTCACTCAGATATTCTTCCCGACATCGCCCTCTTGTTGTAAAACTAGAGGTGACACAGCCTTTTCTGTTTCTGCCTCCAGATCTGGAATAGTCACCCCTCCCAAATTAGGCTCTGTTCGTACGATTGATCATTTTAAAACCAAGGTAAAAAAATTTTCTTTTTTCCTTAGAATTTTAATACTCCCTGATCATTTGAACGTTTTTATTTTAATTGCCCAGCCTTTTTTATTTGATTAATCTATTATATTATTAGTATTATTATTATGCTCTTTTTGGGGTTTGTTTTGTAAATTACACTATATTATCTAGTTTTCTTTTTGTCTATTTAGACTTCAAAGTCTCATTTTTTTTCATTGCTGATCATTATTGTACATTATTTTACTTCATTTTAATCTCAGTATAATTGTATATTATTTGTTTTAAAGCACTTTGGATCGACTGTGTTGTGTGAGATGTGTTGTGTATTTAAAGTGACTTGACTTGACCTCTGTTTGGACAATGGAATTCTACTGAAGGATGAATTCTTTATAAATATATACACAATTCATCATAGATTTAATGACAATAAAGGAATTAAATATCTGACCTACCACTGGTGTATGGCAAGGTGAAGGTGGGGTAAATGTCTGCACAGGGAGGACATGACCCAATAACTTATAATAACCTATCTGATCATCTTATAGTTTTATAGTCTTATCTTATAGTCTTATAGAGAAGACAGATTGGACCATTGGAGGAAGCAGAATAATCAGGGAAGCCAGGGGAGAATTATTTCATAGATAGTGACAAGGAAGCAGATACCGATCTCCCCACTGGATGCAGACTGAAGCATACTGAGCTTTGGCTGAGCATTAAATATGCTGGAACTCCATGTAGACCATGTTAGAGTAGAGCATCACTGTGGAGGGCTAATGCATGGAGGTACCTTTGAAACCATGTGACTAGGTTGGAGAACTTAAGTTTGAAACCATGTGCACACAGACTAGGGTGGAGATCTTAAGTTTGAAACCATGTGCACACAGACTAGGGTGGAGATCTTAAGTTTGAAACCATGTGCACACAGACTAGGGTGGAGATCTTAAGTTTGAAACCATGTGCACACAGACTAGGGTGGAGATCTTAAATTTGAGACCATGTGCACACAGAGTCATAGTGTCTGCAAGTGATGGAAGGAGCCACTGGGGAAGTGGTGCAAAAGATTTTGCCACCAGAGGCAAGCACTGCATGGCACAGGAGCCACACCAGCAGCTAAATGGGGATAATCAGTGGAGCAGTCACCGGGCACTAGTTGAGCCTACTCAACCCTAATAGTGTGTTATGTGAGAGTAACCTTCCCAAATACACACACTGTAGTAAGGGGACAGTTCTGGGCTAGAGAGGGCCAAGCCCTTCTCAGCAAACACATTATGAATTATACAAATGAATCAACCCAATCAAATGAATACCCATTCATACAATTTAACAGCAGCCACAGGATGGCTGTAGAGGGAAAAAATGGTTTATATTTTTCATGTGTAGCATCACATTTGTCAGGGATGTAACATCAGTTCAGTCCACTGTTCGAAACAGTGTGCGTGTGTGTGTGTGTGTTTAAGTGTGTGTGTTTGTGTGTGAACTCTCATATGGGTAAAACTCATTTACATGACTTTGCCAACAAATTCAAGGTTGCCGTTGTGATTTGGTATTGCAGGAGAAGCACAAACACATGGATTGTGTAGAACACATAATGTGCGCGGGCACATAGCCGAGGCCTCTGGGCATGTCACATTCTTAGAAAATATACAGCCAATATTTAACCTCACATGGCTGAAATATCTTTATTTGTATCTGTGATCAAGGACATGTACAACACTTCAACATTGTACATAGCTTGTGTAACCCAGTGCTGTTCACAGATGCAGGGGGGAGACAGACACAGACACCTCTACAAGTGCTTGAGTAGCTTGCTGCTGACCCCTGGTGGTAGGAGACAGATCTTCAGTATTCTGGAGCTTGTTGAAAAACATGTGGAAAGTGTGTTAAACTCTAAAACAAGACTAAACTATTGACAAAGCCCAACTGTTTAAACAGAATCTGTGGAGAATGAATACAAGTTTCAGTCCTTTAGAAAGCTTGAATTGTTAGCAAGCCTTTGTAATTACAAATGCACACAAAGTGCATAGGAGAGTGTATAGTACACACTTTATCTCCCTGTCCCTCCTTGTTCACCCCCCCTGTGTCTGGCCCCTGGGCTCAGAGGGAGTGTGCCAGACCACATCTGTGTGAGCTCCAGTCCCACTTGCTGTCCTTCATCTGGGGCTGATAAGATGGCCTCTGCCCCTTCCCAGCCCTCAATCACACTCAAGAAGCTGACAAAGCTACAGGTGTCCTCTCTTCACTGAGACACTTGAGCCTCAATTTATTTCCTCACGGCCAACTCTCATGGTCAGTATTTTATTTCTCATCTAAGACACTGCTGAGAAAGAGCAGCCTGTTAACCTCAGCTTTGCCATGCAGTCAAGGCTTTGCTACTCGTGTGGGTCATGTCAGGACTGCAGGGTTTGGCAAGCCTTCTCCTCTGTTCATGTTTGTCATGGAGTGGTGTTTGGCAGTGCTGAGGCACAGGTGCTGAGAGAGAGAGAGAGAGAGAGACAGGAGGGAGTGCATCAAGGGGCACCCACAGATTTGAAGCTCCTCTGCACAGGATTGTGGTCCCCCGTGACCTCACCATCTCACAAGGACACAGACAGCAGGATCAACCCAACCACACACTTCTAGCTACCCTCTGCTTCCACTGGCACAGGCCCACACACATTTCCCCCTATCAAGGTGTCTTGTTTACTCACCACATGTTTGGACAGAAATCTAAAACAAAAAGGCTTTTAGAAATCTGACATTTCAGTACAGTAGCCATACAAGCGGAAGAATCTTTGAAACCAAACATGGAAATGTAACTAATCACACACGTATCTATAGGCTTTCTAAATTACTGTTTTGTTGTTGGTGGCTTGTGCTGAGAGTTATGCATTGTGAATGAGTGCTCCACTGTTACAGAGAGGCTCCAGCCCGAGTAAACTCAGACACACTGCTAACACACATCTGACATTTGCTCCGTAGGTCCATCTGGTCCATCTTCCAAATGCTTACCTTCCCCTAGGCATGGACTGGCCATCAGGCGAGCCAGAATCAGATAGGCTGATTTGCCACCATAAGTTCGACTTCAGAAGCAGTCCCATTGAGTGCATAGGCTTTCGGAGTGGAACAGTTTTAATGTGCAACAGAGTAGTAACACAGAGGATGGAGAAGTAGCTATTTTGGCAGAAAGAGACATGACCCAGCAGAGACAGTTTGAGAACAGCTCAGTCAGAATAGCTGATCTCAACCCGTAAGAAGTAGACAAAATGTTAGCAGAATAAAGAGGGACGTTTCATGTAGGGAGGGCAGAGGGCTGTGTGTGTGTGTGTGTGGTGTGTGTGTGTGTGTGGTGTGTGTGTGTGTGGTGTGTGGTGGTGTGTGTGTGTGTGTGTGGTGTGTGTGTGTGTGTGTCACTCTCGATTGCCATGGATTGCGTGTTTGTCTGACCAGCATCAGTAGCAAATAAGCCACCTGCATTTCACATTGCACAATTCAATGTCAAAAACTTAAATAAGTTATCCACAACAAATTAACGAGTGGTCGGCTTCAGAATGCCCTCAACTTTCTGAGATCTGAAGTCAGTCATTATTGGTTGTCAGTGTCAATCTTGATGCAGTACAACAAACAAACCTATCAAATTTATTTGCACAGACAGGCGGATACACACGTAGACTGCACACCCACGCAGTCAGAAAGACACTGAATGAACCAGAAATTATGATAGCCCTTGGAATTAACAGTGAAAATGTTTTGGGATGTGTGTACATCTATACTACATAGTATGTGGTGAAATTGCAGGCTAAATGTGTGCAAATGCTTAACATAGGAAATTGTTACTGAGCTCATTTTATTCAGTCAGACTTAAAACATTTAATAGTAGGCCTAGCCTGTAGGATTTTGTGCACAACCTCGTCCTTGCTGGTTCACAGGTGGTCACCCTAATTTGTGTGTGTGTGTGTGTGTGTGTGAGAGAGTGAGTGAGTCAGTGAGTGAGACAGAGAGAGAGAGAGAGAGAATTGCATTTATAGCCCTTGTTTTCAAATAATGCTGTGAGTAGACTTGATATCCAACTTACAGCGTTACCATCCATGTTGGCTACTGCACTCTATTTTATATTTGAAACAACACACAATGTGTGCATATATCCTCTGGTAGGCCTATGTCACATGATAAATAATCATGATGGGCCACCATGGCCCAAAATGCCAGGGCCATTTTTTGGTCCCAGTACAGCCCTGCTTTTCCCATTACCATAGGCTGTGGAGAGATTTGTGGAACATATTTGATTTGGATAGAGATGCCTTGATTTTTCAGTGGACAGCTATTGCAGAGTCCTCACAACCATTTGGAGTTCTGAGTAGACAAACTGTCATGTAGATACCTGAAAGCTCAATAAGTTAAAAAACAAAACAAAAACAACATAATTTCCCAAATATTTACCAAGGTTAATATTGATTTGGAATTCATTCTCATGAAATCATGATCTGATCCTGATTCATTATGCATGATATTTAGTAAACAGCAGTCAGTACATGGCTATTGTTTAAAACACCGGATGTACTCTTTTTTTAATTTTGCATGAAACGTTTTATGTTCTGGAAATGGCTGTACAGTATTGATCACACTAAAAGCATTAATGACTCTTAAAAGATTAAACATCCCAGCCACTTAGTCAGTTATTTTAAGATCTGAATGAAATAATGAATTGTTGTTGAGGGCTGGTATATGTGGAGGGAATATACACAGTATGCCACTCCATGTCTGTCAGCCATATCATTGTTTATTATCATATCATGTGACATACCTGATCACTGACACATACTGATTCCATGTTGCACCCACACCTAGGTATCTCTTTTTCTGTGCCCATAACAAAAACAAAGACAGAAATAACTGAGTGACTCTGAGTGAGCGGAGTGTAAAAGTAGAGGACTGGACGAAAACAGAGAAGAAGGAATGTTAAAAAAACACATGCACTCCCTTATCGCGTCTCTCCTCTCTCTCAAGGTCTCCCACGGCTTCAGCCGACACAGTCCTGACCACCCTCATTCTAGCGCTGCCTTTCGAGACCACCACCACTGCTACAGAGAGAGACTGAATGGTTCAGGTATCACCTGCCATTCCCAGCCCACAACCCTCAAGCTCTATGATGAACTGTTTTAGTGTCTGCACTGACTCCATGGTTTGATCCACTGGGGATCCAGATAGACCACCTTCCATATCTGCAAGCAGAGCAGGAAACCAGATAACCTTACAGAGAGGGCAGGCCTCAGTGGGGAAGGACTCTAAGCCGAACGGTCATGACGAAGAGTGTGGTGCTGGTGCTGATGTTGGGACTCTCTCTGATGGGGCTCCCACGTGCAGCCAACAGCACACTGGAACAAGCGCATCGCTGTCAGGTCAGTGGAACACAGCGCTCATTCTGCTGTTTGGACGACAAAGTTGAGAAGGTGCCTGCCAATATCCCCCAAAACACAGCTTACATGTAAGTACACATGACCACACACACACACACACACACACACACACACACACACACACACACACACACACAGCACTAAGCATTCTCTACTCAATTCGCATTACTGTGAAAATAACTGTTACACGCTGTTACACGCTATGTCTCTGTGGAATGGTAAGCCCTTAAATATGCTTTTCATACTAATATCTAGTATCAGCATGACAGTATTGTAAGTATTGTTCTAAATATCATTAATGCAATTGATGAAGGATTTGATCTTAAGCTAGTAAACCAACTAGTAAGTCTTTTGATGGAAACCATGTGAAGATTCAAATTTCACAACACCAGTGAACAACATTACCAACCATTTCCCATCACATAAATATTTTCATAATGTGTTTTTTCTAAGTTTGTTATGATTGTCATCAGATGTAGAAGACACTTCAGCAATGTTACCTTATTGACAGTGACAGATACTTGTGTAATCTTATCAAGGTTATGGAAGCTGATGAAAACAGGAATCTGGCCTTGAGTTAAGGTTGGATACAGTGGCAAGCATGGGTCAGTGTGGGGAGTTTCTCCTCCAAACTTAGTTAAGGGCATATCTCTTTGATCTGGGCTCAGCAGCTTTAGTCTATGGAAACGAATGTTTATATGACTTGGAAGTTCTTACATCTTTTAAAATCAGAATTCACTGTATTCACTTTGTTCATTGATTTGATGTAATTGTCATGAATCCTGTTTTGCTACATTTTCTGCCCATGTGTGAGTGTGTGTGTGTGTGTGTGTGTGTGAAGGCTGTGTCTGTGTGTGTCCAGTTCTAAGGCTACTGAATTCACCAAGAACACAGAGTCCTGCTTTGATACCAGTTGATACACAGAGTGAGAGCTGCAGCTGTCTCTCTCTTCAGGAGTCAGACAGATACAAGCAAGAGCTGACTTATGAAGTGTCCTTTCTCTTGAGTTCTGGCCACTCCAGACAGAAGGGTTCTCACAATCTCCCTGGGATGGCTGGCACTGGGATTGACTCTGACTCTGTAACAGTAAAACGAAATACACCACTACAATGAACTGACAAGAGAGAAAAAAATGTGTGTGTGTGTGTGTGTGTGTGTGTGCGTGTGTGTGTGCGTGCGTGTGTGTGCATGCACATGTGTGTTTCAGAGGGACAGGCAGAAGACTTGTTAAACAGTTGGTGAAAGAAGACATACAGACCACAAACAGTTTACATTGAATCTTTACAGATATGTACACATGGAGGAAGAAAAAAAAAATGAAGAGCCAAGAACTGAAATAAGAAGGAAATGACCTGAGTCACCAGCACGTGTGAAGCTTTAGCTCAAGGCCCACTCCAGGGGAACTGAAATAGTACAGTACATGACAAGCTGTTTGGGTGCATTTGTGCAGCATTATGGCACCCTGACCTTTAAGCACCTGCAGAGCCAGAGGCTTTTATATTTTATTTTTTTGCCTCACAAGGTAAACACTTCCCCTTCCCTTTGTCTTGAACTAACCCATCAGTGTCATATTTGCCTTCTTATTTACAAACAGATCATTCAAGCTCACCCACATCAGCGAATTGCCAGAGAGAGCTTTCTTTCATTTACCACACCTAGAAA
The DNA here is from genome assembly GCA_015244755.2 of Tenualosa ilisha. Classification (NCBI taxonomy): domain Eukaryota; kingdom Metazoa; phylum Chordata; class Actinopteri; order Clupeiformes; family Clupeidae; genus Tenualosa; species Tenualosa ilisha. Next base: position 2,300,481 of record PYXC01001534.1, on the reverse strand, counting down.
CTATGTAAGTAATGCAAAACCAGATCAGAACAACCGCTCAGTTTATTTGGCTGGGAAGGGGAGAGGAATTTTGGGAGGTGATGGTTTTTGAACTCGTACAACAGCCCTGTAATCTTAGTTGTATTTAGTCTTGATTGAATGTGTTTTGTCTCAATATAGAACATGATGTGTGGAAGAGATCCAAAACATAATAGATATGAATCACATAAATCAGGGGGCCTCTCTCTCTCGCTCGCTTTTTTTTTTTCACACACACACGCACACACACACACATGCACACACACACACACACACACACACACACACACACACATACACACACACACTCACACACTCACACACACACACACATGCACATGTGTAAATTAAAACGCCTTGTGATGGTGTTACAGGTAAGGTAAGCAATGCTATGTGATTTCATTCAATACCTACACACTTTATGTAAACTGGCTAAGTCTCCATTCTCAGAGTAAAACAATCTGGTCTCAGCCCTAGCTCCATGACCTGGAAACAAAGAAACTGGGGGTACTGCATTTGTTAAGGATAATAAACACATTTGTCTGATATTCATATCATGAAGTTGTTCAATGACATTTCTCTGTTCACTAGACTGATATCAGAAAATGGAAATCTGCAGTGGATTCGTAATTCAGCCTTTTCTGACCTCCCCAGCCTAAAAGAGATGTGAGTTTCATGGGTTCACTACACTATCAGTCACAGCTATTTGTTTTTTCAGTAACTGTTGGCTATGCTATCCTGGTATTCTATAACAAACCAAAATACTCTCTTTGTCAACAGAATCATAACTAAGTCAAAGAACCTTGCTTCTATTGAAAAACATGCCTTCAGAAACCTGACCAAACTGAAACATTTGTAAGTACCGAAATACTGTCAGTAACAGATTATATATTTTCAAAATGGTTTTGATTTATCACCAAGACAATGGCTGTTTACGAAATGGTTTATGGGGATGTCATTTTGTATCAAGACATTGTGTGCTTGTTTGACTAAACTCTGTGCTCACTTTAAGTTGTTTACTAAAATGAAGGCTCTGTTTTGTAAATTAGCACTGTAGAAAAATTTAACATGACATTATCTCAGTATACAACCAAGGCAAGGCAAGGCAATTTATTTGTATAGGCAATTTTAGACACAAAATGACAACCCGATGTGCTCAAACAAAACAAATGATCGAGCAGTGGTATATCCCAGGTCGTATGCAGGATGTAGTAGAGTAGATGTCATTTTGGAAATGGCCAATGACTTCACCCAGAGGACATAAGTGTATACTTGGTGAAAAATGCCAGCTGATGATGAGATATCCCATGATGACAAATCTCTGTGATGTCTATGTGATGTGCATGTGTGTTTTTGTGCCCTCCACCTCTAGGACGATCTCAAACACTGGACTGAAAAAACTGCCAGATTTCTCCATGGTTCATTCAGTTGTCCCAGACTTTTTGCTGTATGTTGCCCTGCTACTATTTGATCATATTACGCTTAAGGTTTAAGGTCAAACAAAAAAACCCTTGACACTTAGACGAAAAAAAAACAATACAATTGAGCTTGATATTGAGATATTATCTAATTACAGTATCTCATTATTCTGTGGTAGCTGTTTGTCACAGAGAATTTGCTATTTGGATAGATGCAACAATCTGTAGATGAGGACATTCTCTGTGCGAACAGGCAGAGTGACTGATATTTGCAAAAGAATGAACATGCCTGTACAGCGAGCCAGATGATGTAAATTGATTTTGATGGAGCCTGTCATCTATTTTTGGATGAGACTGAATGTGCTCCGTGTGGTATGGTTGTAAGCATCAACTATTTTCAGACCTTTCATGGAAATTTGAAAATACATTACAAATACATTTAAATACAATATTAATTTTAAACAACTGGGGTAGTGGGGTACTCCTGCCCACACCACACACTGCAAAAATATTACAGTCCACAGTATGTTATTATTTGACACAGTTACTCATTAGTTTGAGAAAATTCCAACATATGCCTATATATTGTGATCGATGTAGAAATGGGCAGCAATAAAGGAAGACACATATTACAGATAACAACTTTACAATTGAAAGCCTTTCTTTCTTTCTAGTGATCTCCAGGAAAACATGAACCTCAAGGTCATCCCCAGCAATGCCTTCCAGGGACTGAGCATGGACACCATCTCAGAGTTGTGAGTGTCAGCTGCTAACATGGTTATGTAGTATGAAGCACAGAATGAAAATGATGATGGCAAGATGAAAAGATAATCAAAACAATAGCATCTCTCCCTATGTGTTTGTGTGTGTGCACTCTGCATAGTCAAACAATAAGGTTTTAATTCTCTGTTCTCTCCCTGTGTGTGTGTGTGTGTGTGTGTGTGTGTGTGTGTGTGTGTGTGTGTACACGTGCTCCCTGCATGATAGGAGGCTGACTAAAAATGGTATCACCAAAGTTGAGAGCTATGCTTTCAATGGTACTAAAATGCGAACATTGTGAGTAGAGACACAGCTTTTATTCTTTCTCATTATTCTACTCCACAAACATGCTCCATCCTTTTCTTTGTCCTTGTGCCACCACAGTAAACCACAAACTGGTTTTTGCTCTTTGGTATCATTAAGATCTGCTGTGTTCTCTGAAAGATAGATGCAATTTCGTCAGCACTATTCATCACACTATGTCAGTGTCAGTCTATGAGTTTCGGCTTTCTTGCAATTTTCCAGTAATTCTCTCCCGCACTCTTTCTTCATGCCTAGGTCTCTCATGGGAAACAAAGAGCTCAGCCTCATCCACGGATATGCCTTCTTAGGAGCTGAGGGTCCTTTCTCCTTGTAAGCACTGCCCCCTATTCTATCTCTGTATCAACAACCTCAGCCTGCCAGCTGGGAGCCCTTCTGCCCTGGCCTGTCTGGCTCAACTCTGGCATGGGATAATCTTTTGGTTCTGTCCAAAAATCTTAGCCAAGTTTCAGGCTCTGTCCTCACAGAGAACAGAGAGTTTTGCAGGGTTTGCACAGTTTGTAACCCTGTGATTTATATTATTATCTTTGTCAAGACTATAACTAAATCCTTATTTCTCTTGAGGAGAACAGATGGTACTTGCTGGGAATGGGAACTGCATTTTGTAAATTCCTCAGCAGTAAAGTCCTAGAGTTACTGACACAGAACCCCAACCAAATACAGTATTCTCAGAAGAGTGCCGTTACCTTACTAAACAGAAGCCCTAGAGTAATAGAATACTGGGGCTACTGGAATGCTGGAGTTGATGTTCTTCTGTAAAAGCTAGTCCATACATTTGTTTTTCTCCAGAGGAGAATCTTTAGCATTACCTTCTGAGGCACTATGTTTCATAAACCAAAGCAAAACTCAAATCTATTGATATAGAAATGAAGTTAACCTAGATGCAACTTCAGAGCTTTTGTGTAGAAATATGCAGAATGATTCTATTCACGTACTCTACAGAGACATCTCGTACACAGATGTCCACTCTTTGCCAGAGACCATGTTGATGACCATGAAGATTCTGGTGGCCACCTCTGTGTATTCCCTGAGAACGCTCCCCAGTCTGGATCTCTTCTCAAACCTCATAGAGGCCAACCTCACATACCCCAGCCACTGCTGTGCCTTTGCCAACTTCAGGAACAATAGGTCTGTCGTTTTATCCCATCATCAGAGCAAGGCCCTGCTGGCCTTGAGGCTGTCTTTGGCTCCAAAGAGCCAGATGGTTGTATTTATACATACATACATAAATGTCACAGCGGCATATGACATGTAGGCCTTTACAGAGATGTAGGCCAAGGCAAACTCCTTGAATGTGCATCCTATTTTTCTGCTTGTATTAGGTCAGAAAGGAACCCGTTCTGTGACAACCCCACCCTCTCTACAGCTCACAGCTTCTACCGTGATTACTGTAAGACAGAAATTACCTGTCATCCCAAACCAGACGCCTTCAACCCCTGTGAGGATATCATGGGTCACACTTACCTGCGGGTGCTCATCTGGATCATCTGTGTGCTGGCTATCATAGGTAACAGTGTGGTGCTCTTGGTCCTCTTGACCAGCCGCTACAAGCTGACCGTGCCCCGCTTCCTCATGTGCCACCTGGCCTTTGCCGACCTGTGCATGGGCATCTACCTAATGATCATCGCATCAGTGGACATCCACACTCGGGCGCACTACTACAACTATGGCATTGACTGGCAGATGGGCATTGGTTGCCGGACAGCTGGCTTCTTCACAGTGTTCGCAAGCGAGCTGTCCATCTACACCTTGGCGGTTATTACTCTGGAGCGATGGCACACCATCACCTACGCCATGCAGGTAGAGCGCAGGCTGCGTCTGCGCCACGCAGCAGGTCTTATGGCAGGTGGCTGGTTGTTTGCTGGGCTGGCAGCGCTGTTTCCAGCTGTGGGCATCGCCAGTAGCTACATGAAAGTCAGCATTTGCCTTCCCATGGATGTGGAGACTGTGGAGTCACAGGGCTACGTGATGCTGGTGCTGCTACTGAATGTGGTTGCCTTCCTCTTAGTGTGTGCCTGCTACCTCCGGATCTACACCACGGTACGCAATCCCCCGGCCCTGACCCCACTCACTTCAGACACGCGACTGGCTAAACGAATGGCGGTGCTTATTTTCACTGACTTCCTGTGTATGGCACCGATTTCCTTTTTTGCCATCTCAGCAGCCTTCAAGTGGCCGATGATCAACGTGTCTCAGGCCAAAGTGTTGCTGGTGCTCTTCTATCCCATCAACTCCTGTGCAAACCCCTTCCTCTATGCTTTTTTCACGAAAACTTTCAAACGTGACTTTTTTGTACTGGCCAGTCGCTTCGGCTGCTTTAAAATGCAGGCGCAGATTTACCGCACAGAATCTTCCTCAGTTCAGAATGGCACCTGGGTGTCCTCACCAAAGTCCAATGAGAGCACTATCTATTCATTGGTCCACATGACTTATAAACACTGACCAGGAATCAGTCTTCCAGTGCTACACTTGGGTCATATTACAAGTGTCAACAAGATTAGTGCATTTGGACTTTTCCACAAAGTAGCATTCATAAAGTAAAGGTAAGAACCAGCTACACCAATCCATTTATCTCAAAACATTAAAATCAACCTGACTCCAATTCAACCATACATAATCACTTCAAGACAATTCGTAAAAGCTATAGCCTGGTCTGGACTGGGCATACTAAGGACACTCAGAGGAACTGAGACACAACATCAGTCCAAAATCATTTTTGTTATGAATAATGTGAATTGTGTATTTAGTATTATTGGACAACAGTAACCTACCAGGCTGAATTTACAAAGTTGTGTGTTGTGTCAACATACTCTATAGAAATAATGTATTTTCAATGTGTTTAAAGTGCACCTTTAGATTAGACAGAACTAGAGTTAAAGGAGTTGGTATGTGATATCCTGTCTTGTCAGTTTGTGTTCACTTCCATTGCATGGTAGAACATCGTATTATGAGAGAGCTGGATCACGCTAGTTGGTTTGCATGCTGTATCGACAGCTCAAAGCTTAGGTGTTGACATTACATCAATATAGTTGCATCTTCATATTCTACTGCTATTACTAAGCCAATGACATGTTATCAAGTTTACTGAGAGGAAGATGGGAGTGGGACCCACAATCCTGCATTGGGGTCCAAAATTTGTATGCTATATCCCTGTTAACAGTATTGTACACTAACATGCTGGCAACACAAGATGATAAGCTTACAGTCTTAACATCTATTTCACACACTGATTCCAAGTTACATTCCTGCCGCTCTGCAGGATCTCATATGATTGTTTTAATGTTTATGTGGCCTAGTCCTAATACTAATTTCTTTCCTTTTGTCTTTCTGTTTTGTATCTTTATTGTCCATAAAGAATGATTTTGTGAAGATATCTATGTCAAATTTCCCTCTGATCATCACATTCCACCTGGGATGCCCCTTTTGCCCACTGATGGGGCCCATACCACACTTTGAGAAGCATTATCATGCCCAGTCAAATCTGTTTATAACGTCCACAAGTCCATGAGAACACAAAGAAACACCTAAAGAGTGTGCTCTCTCAACAATAACTCTGGTGTTGGGTACTTATTGACAAAGATGTAAGCCCAGCTGATGAGAAATGTTTTTGCCAGAAGAGGTTACCCCACCAGTTTAAACGGACGCGTCTCTCAATAGGTGTACTAGGCTTACACAATACTCTCCAGTGACAGGGAACAGAGCATTAGTCCTCCTTGCAGATCTTAATAATTCACTGTCCTGATGATGCATGTAGGGTATGTCTATGGAAATGTATGAATTGTTTACATTTTTTTAAATGCAGAAAAGCAAACCTGACAACAAAAGCTAGGACATTTTTTCACAATTTTCTGTGAAATCACTGGATTCAACAAATATTTTTTTTAACACTCTCACTGTCTCTGATACCAATGCAAAGGCACCACCACTATTATGGCTGAAATGGCTGTGTTGAGAAGGCACACCACTGCTGTGAATAGAAGATACTAATAACTTCCCTCAAATGTATTAAGATAAAAATACCCTGATGAGCCTCATTTCAAAATGTAAGTAGTGAAGAGTACAGATATCTGTTAAAATGTAGGAGGATGAAAGTCAAAAACTTCAGTAAAGTACAGATACTTGAAAATGCTACTCAGTACAGCACTTAAGTATTTGTTCTTTATTTATTTCTCATGTCTGAGGATCGGTTACATTAACACAATGAGTGGGTGGTGTAGTGGTGGCTCTTTTGCCTCTCAAAGTTCAGAGTGCAGTGCTACTAAGTTCAATTTCAATTACAATGCTTACAATTTTTCATTCTTTAACATTTCACATACATGCACATAAATACCAAATGTAATTTATTTTTAATATGATACTCTTTCAATATGATACTCATTGTTAATAATAATTTGACAACACTTGATGGACCATAAGATGTTCTACATTAATTAACAGGGTTGATTCGGTTAGTTGTACAAACATGTCAAAAGATCTTACGTGATTTTGCTAGCTAACAGGCTTGCTTCTTAGTGCCTGTTGGCCACTTAAATACAGAACTCTGCAGTTTACAATATTTAGTCAAATGTCACTGTAACATCATGTTTTGGAATGGGTATTATTTCTTAGCATGCCGTCCCACTTTAACAATAGTTAGCTGTCCCAACAGATTAACTTTACTCGTGGACAATGATATCTTATAAGAAATTGAACTATTAAGTTATTTTTTTGATAGATTTTACTGTAATCTTGCATATAAACATAGCATTTACACTATCCCAAAAAGCTTTAGATGGTTATGTCCTTAACATCATTTATATTAGAATGCTATGTCATTCCCATTTTCACTGTTTTTTGTGATCTTGATGGTTTGGTCACACCCCCAAAAATGACATCACATCTACATAACCATAATTTTTAACCCCTGACATCCCAAAGATTAAGCAAGCAGTTGTTTTTGATCCACTTTACCCATGTTCACCCTACATCAAACCTCTCATTTCTCTTTTTATTTTATTTTCACCACACCTTTTTTATTTAAGAGCATCATGGACATTTAAGCGTTTCCTGTGTTTATGTTCTTAAATGGACAGTGCTTATTTTGTGGTTTTGAACATTTTTTGTTGTTTATGTCAAACATTCACTCAATGTACATTCTAAAACTTACTTTTGAGTGTTGTCCTTTTACTCATTATTGTTATTATTTCTATTATTTATTAATGCTAATGTGGTTTGCTTTAGTTTGACAATCCACAGTTTGACAGAAAGCTGTGGTATTAGTTTCAATCTTATCACCAATGGGTAAACACAAATAGGGCACATAGAGTGCCACTTATCAGATCAGTTTCAATAACCCTGGATGTATCATAAAAAAAATGGCGTGACTTTGACGTCTAGTTACCAATCATTTGTGTGTCTGAATGCAGTTCAACACTTCCATAAACTTTACACAGTTTAATGATCAGCCATGTTGTGCACATGCAACTAAGGTCCTACACAGTCCAGCCCTGCACTCCAACATGCAACCCAGCAAATTCAGATCAGGAGGCGAGCACCTTAAAACCGAAGGTTCCCAGTGAACTGATTAGGAGGCTCTTCAGGTTTCGTGAGTTTACAGGTCTGAGTCATCTAGACGTTTTTCAAGAATGTGGTCTGTCTGGCTTTGCTATGAAAATGTTTGAATCACCTGCTGCAGTACTAACAAGCACCTGCAGAGGTTGCAACAAGACAAGGTGGAATGTAGAAATGCGCCATCTGGGCAGTTGACTCTTCTGCTGCAATACTAACAAGCACCTGCAGAGGTCACAAGGTAGAGTGTAAAAAATGTGGCCCAAAAACCGTTGCTACCATTCAATCAACATTTTTAGAATTCCAACAACTTTACAAGCTGTAGAAGAGCTTAAAAATCTTTACCCTAGTTTACTTTTGAGTAAAAAACTGATATCCTTTTCAAATTATAGCTTTATTGTCACATACTCATTGTGACAAGACATGAAATGATTAGCGCAATGCACTATTATTAAAAGGCAGTGGTAGAAAAGTAGAATCTAAAAATGACAGATACTAAAAGAAACAAAGAAGCAGAGAAAGCAATAGGTCCTACAATAGGTTATCCTGGGTTTGCAAAATGTATATAAAGTGTGTACCTGAGGCTTGGTAAATATAACTTGAAAGAGACTAGTTATGTTTACTTCATCCCACTGAAGCAACACATTATCAACAAAATTTCAAGTAAGCTGTACTTGAAAGAGACTAGTTACGTGTACTTCACTCATTTGAAGCTATTTTTCAAGTAAACTGGACTTTTTTATTTTTAACAGTGAAGTAAGCGTTACTTACTTACTTACTACTTTTTACAGTGCATGCATATGTGTATGTGAGGCACAAAAGTTTGTACAGACACACCACTACTCTGTTTCGGTCACGAGGCCATTGTAGCTCATTTCCTATTCACCAAAACCCAATCACAATCATTTACCATTGGGACGGCCTTTATGATTCGCAGCCAATGAAGGCATCAACATTACTAGCTGGATATCCATCCAAGTAGTTAATGCACTTTTAAATGAATAAGAAACCCTCAGCTGGAAACACCTGCAAATGCGCATCACTCGTGCAATGCGAATATAAATTCAGTTTGGTTATAAGGGTGAATTAACTCTTAATACAAGTAGGGCATAATGCAACTGATGTGGATGGAAATTGGTTTATTTGCATGTGTTTGAATTTACCATGTTTCTATCCATAATAAGGTGATAAGACCTCTGAGAACATTTCCTGAATTTTCCCTGGGGACTGGTCACCCTAATCCATAGTTTTCTTAATGACGTTACATTCTTGATCCCACAACTGATCGGAATACTTCCCTTGATTAGGTTAATGTTCATTTTAATTCACACTCAGTCAATGGAAATACATGCAGATGCCCATATGCTTGCCCATGTGTAGCTACATGGGTATGAGCTGGCACTCATCAGAGCAAAGGCTGTGGATGAGATTTGATGATATTATATATTTTTTTTTCTAGCTGTGGTGGCAGGAATTTAGAATCTTGCAAACCCTGTTTTTCCTTGCTTGTGTGTTTTACCAGCTAGGACAGGATTACTGTATAGCCTACTTCAGAACACTTTTTTGTCAATGACTGTCTGGTTGAATCACATTAAAACTCAAAAAGGGACTACATCAAGACCTAGGCCTGCATTACAAGGTGAGTGAAAGAAAATTTAGCTAATGGGATTGCTAAATCAATATCCCTACAAATCAAACCTTTGCTTAGTACAAAAATGTTGTTTTGTCCTAATGTATATATTACTCAGTATACAGTCCATTATCACCAACACACAAGGCTACCTTATCCAATATATTATCCTCGAGTAAATCAACGCATAATCCTTTGGAGTGTAGAGAAAGTGCTACTTCATTATTCTCTATTCGATCTGGTCCTCGAGTCTGGATATCCCGGGTATTTCCATTTCGCTGAATTTTCTGCTTACCTCGTTCTAGACTTGAGTGGCCACATGTCATAATAACCCCAAAGGTTTGCCTTTACTTAGTAACAATTTTGTGATTGGCTGTAAATACTGCAAGGGGAGTGGCGATATCTGCTTTTATTTAACGCCACCATATTGCTTTCGATTTAGATTAGACCTGCGTCCAAAGCTGTCTGAAGGCCGTCGTCTGCGTTGCAAACAATTTTTGGAAGGATTTCGAAAGTATTTTTTTCCATCATGAAAGCCGTCTTTGTTGCCTTGGTAATTGCCGTTGTTGCTCTTACGGCAAATGGAAAAATATGTAAGTTGTGGCTTATTTACATTTATGTTATTTCCTAGAATATTAAGTTTAAGTCTAAATTCAAAGTCAAACGAATTATGTGATCACGAAAGGTAGTAAGTTATTCTCAAATGCAAGCATTCCAAGCCCAAGCCTTTTTACAGAAAAACTAAGAAGGTCCTGTTCCCCGCTTTGTGTAGACTTCTACTTTCGAAATCGCAATCTCCATTTTGGTCTGTCGATTTTGGTAAAATATTCACGTGGGTTGAGAACGTTTCACAAAGGCGTAGATTAACCAAGCACAGTGTCTTTTGATTGTGTGTTTGTTTTCTAAATGAGTCTCAAACCAAACATGCTGTAACACTCAACACTGGTATTCCCCTTGTAGTGTACCCAGTAGTGTAATTGGGTGGTAGGCCATTTCCTGCTCGCTTACTGATACTAAGTTGATTAAGTGAGGACTTAATATCGCAGTCTTTTATAATTTATAACAATTATAATTCATATAATCAGCATTATAATTGTTGGTCATTCAGATATGTTATTCCTGTACTATACTAATATACTGTAGAGGCTGAGATATTATAATACGCTTTCCTTTCTTTCCCTCTAGCCCAACCCAAGGTACAGGTCTATAGCCGTAACCCGGGCAAGCTGGATGACCCCAACCCTAACACACTGATCTGCCATGTCAGTGGTTTCCACCCTCCAGACATCACCATCACCCTGCTGAAGAATGGGGTTGAGATCCAAAACGCCGATCAGACTGACCTGGCCTTTGAGACAGGCTGGCAGTTCCACCTCACCAAGTATGCTACCTTCCAACCAAAGTCTGGGGATTCTTTCGTTTGCAAAGTCAGACACATGGCAACAACCAAAGATTACACCTGGGGTAAGCTTGATTTCTTTCGGTTCTTTTCAGTTAAGGTATAGATTTAATAGATACAACATTTCTAAAAGATTTATTTCTGAACTCTTCTTTTCTGCTTTGAACAGAGCCTGACATGTAAGCCGCGAAGTGGGCTAATCACAGATCCCTTGGTCTCTTGGTAAGTCTGTAACCTGTTGCCAAAATTCGCTCATTGCTAAATAATGCGCAGCAGCAATCATAACAGAAATGCACCTTTAAACTGATGCAGTTGTTTGAGAGAAAGTAGAAATGGCTTAAATAATGATAGTTTTCAGAATTTAAATATTAGACCTATTTAAGATTTGGCATTGTAGTGTTTTAGTGTGATCTCTCTGTCACTTTGGGCATATAAACATAGCCTATTTTATAAATCGCTTTTCTAGCACAAACGGCATCTCACTGCCACTAATTAACCCTCTGATCAGCAGCTTGATGAACTTATCACAACAGTAATATTCCTGTAATATTAACATTACCAGACCTGGACTCCTGCCTGCTTCTATCCAGAATGATGCTGGTTTAGACAACAGTACATAGTACGTCACCAGCTGCACAGTAGATGTTATGATAGCCGCAGGTCTTTGGAAAGCCATTCTCATCTGATCTGTCTGACCAGGCACTGGAAGGTTTCACTACAGCAGCTCTTTATGTTATGACTGTTAAAAACAATAATAAAAATAACATACAGCTTAAAACACGGGAAGTAGTACAGTAAGAATTGTGTACCCTTAACTTATACTATTGTGTTATATTGAAAATACATTTGTAACTGAAGAAAAAACACTAAAGTAACTATAAAATAGAATTTAATTGGAAAGCGCTGGAATCCTTGCTGCCATTCTTATAAGGTGGATAATATCATGGAATATTATGAGATGATCAAAAACAAGTGACCAAGTTGTGTTTTTTCTGCCCACAGGCAATCTGCATCGTGGTGTTTCCTGGAATACAGTCTCCTTTCCTGTTTCAAGCACTGTCTTCAGAAGCTCTACTGCTACTGAAGAAGATAGGGTTAACTTTAAGCAGATTTGCATTGTCTTTTCATAGATTTCAGATTTTCCATACATCACAAATTATTGGAGTTTTTTGTTCATTACTTACATTTTTTAAATCAAGATGATTCTGCTCCTCAAACTCAAATATTCATTTTTCTTGCAGTACAGACATGGCTTTAGATAGAGAGAAAGTGTGTGTGTGTGTGTGTGTTTGTTTTTTGTCTGGCTTATGAGTGTTGTATATTCTTGTAAATCCATGTTAATATTTTATCATAAAAAGTCTTTGAAAACAAATTCCATAGGTTTTGTAGTACTCAAAATAAGACAGTTGCATTAAGTATAGCAATTGTTGGTGTTAAGGGGACTAAGACAAAATAAATGACCAATTTGGCTTTGATTACTGTATAATTATGTTTCTTGAACTGCAATAAAATTCTTCTAAATTCCCTAAACTGTTTAAGAGTTTTTAGTGGGAAGTATGGAATGGGCCAGTCCTACAAATCCCACATAGGCCACAGGCTCATTTTGCATGTTTAAGAGTTTTTAGTGGGAAGTATGGAATGGGCCAGTCCTACAAATCCCACATAGGCCACAGGCTCATTTTGCATGCCCTAATAATGGATTCATACCTTGGGCTTGAAAGCCTATGTTAAATAATGGACTACAGCTCACACACGGTACATAGCCTATGTAGAATGCGTAACTTAACCAAAATCATGAACATTTGCTACCAGAAACATTCTTTACTGTTGATGGTTGATGTGGGTGTCTTATCTGCATACAAGAATAAGTAGGCTAAACCCTTTTCCTTGACAAGCATTTTTTTAATGAATCCATGTCTAAAATTTCTCTGGCAGAGACGTTGATATAAGGTACTAAAGTATCTTTGGGCCAGGTGCTTCACAATTAATATTATGATTTAACAGTAGATGGTTATTATGGCTTCAGGCAGTAGCTGGGTGACAGAAACACTGAAGTTCACTACAGAATGCCCATAAATTATGTATGATAGAAGGCTTATAGAATCACCGTTGACGCAAGGGGGTAATAGTACAGACTTTTAAATAAGACTTTGGTAATGGTAAATAATTAATGGGATTCATGTTATCAATTTAATTGGAAAGCCTAAAGTAGACCCAAAGAAAAGTTGTAAAAACAGTAGTAGTAATAATAATAATAATAATAATAATAATAATAAACCAACCATCAGCCGCAATAAAATTACATCACGAGCTGAATGTGAGTTTTGGTGTTGATCATTTTACAAGGCCAAACTGAACCCACTGAATCTCAACCTGTGTCTATACTGAAACGTCTCGAAGACTGCTCTGCCTAGCTCCTTCTATCATTGGTCCTAAAATAAAAGGGGCGTTTCCAATTGGCTGTTGAATATACCGGAAAAACAGAAGCAGATAGAAGTCGCTTTCACTTTCGTTTGGATAGAACTACGCAACGTCTAAAGATTGTTGTATGTGTTGCTTTTCGACGGAGAAAGGATGAAAACTTTTCTATCCCTTGCTGCCCTGTTCTTCTTGGGCAGCTGTGTTCTTGGGAAACAATGTAAGTATGCTAGATCTAACTGAAAGACGATGGTCACGACAAACATTTTTAAGGGCTAACGACATTTCGCGCTAAATGGGCTAACGACATTTCGCGCTGAAATTAGTCAAACTAGATGATGCTTTTGTGATTTTGACACCTACAGTAATTCAAATGGAAATAGATATTAGGCTACACATTATACTGCATAATAGGCTACATAGCTTGATCAAATACTACGCTGGTAGAATCATTGCTGGCGCAGCGCGCTAGCAGCAGAGATGGAAAGTACCCTAGATTATAAGGAAGTTCTTGATTAGCCTATATTGCTAGAAGTCAAGACTTAAAATGACTTATGGCTTAAGATAAAACAATGAAACTATAAACTTATATGTGATTTAAAATATAATAATTTACATATTATAGGAACCGATATTGAATGGCGGAATAAGGTACACACTATCCTCTGGCAGTTATAAGTGATATATATGTTGTCAAGGATTCAAGGAGATTATTTGTCATATATATTAAAAAGAAAGATACGCTAGACTATAAAAGAAGCAAAATAAAGAAAGAAAGAAATAAAAGCTAATAAAATTAACGAAGAAGGCATGAAAAAGACCATATTGTGATCAGGAACCGCTTCCAAGAAACGTAACCCTAGGCGTGGCTTGCGAGAGGGAGGTGATGTGGGGAATTGTATTAGCCAAGATGGCCGTGGAGGTGGCACCACTGCCCAACAGTGTGGATTTGGCTGGCATCTGAGAATTGTGCTGAGCCAAGGTGTGAGTGGATTCAGCCTGCATTGGAGACTGCCACCAGCCAAAGAGGGTAGGGCCCTCTACCTCCGAACAAAGCCATCGGACGTAGTCATCTGCAGACCTGGCTTCTGGTGGAACGATGTAGACTAACTGCACCAATGCTTTCCCACAAATCATTGTCACCTTCACAGTCTCAGTTCTTTCTGTGTCTGTCTCTGCAGCTCCACAGATGGATAGGTGCTTGCTAGACATATTGCTATCAAGTTTCATACGTAAACACATCTGTCGGAACGCAGCATTATTTAAATTGACTGATTTAGGCTTATGTGCTCCACAAAAATTATAATAAAAAAAAAAAGAATAAATTAATAGAAATTAAAAATGTCTGTCTCATACATTTTTCTGTGTCTGCTTAGCTCCACCTAAAGTGCAGGTGTACAGCCGCAATCCCGGTAAGCTAGGTGAGGCTAACACCCTGATCTGCCATGTCAGTGGCTTCCATCCTCCAGACATCACCATCACGCTGCTGAAGGATGGGAATGAGATAAAAGGGGCCAACCAGACTGACCTGGCCTTTGAGACAGGCTGGCAGTTCCACCTCACCAAGTTTGTGTCCTTCCACCCTCAGAAAGGGGAAGACTACAGTTGCAAAGTCAGACACATGGCAGACACAAAGACCTACACCTGGGGTAATCTTTCTTTCTGTTTATGATCATTTATTGTGAAAATAATGTAAATAATGCCAAAATGCAAACAGAATAAATTAATAAAATGCTCATACTGTCCCAGAATAAAGTAAAATTCTAAGTAAGATCTCTCCATCGTGAAACCTGTTTCTTCCAGGTTTAGGCTACAAGTCATCAAGATTTTCTCATATTTATTAATTTCAGCAAAATATACAGCCATCTTGTCTCAGCCAAAATCCAATTTAAGTTCAGCTTACTCTTAAGATACTGTTTTCCCCTCTTGATGTATTCTTTTGCTTCTTACATGTCCTCACTGAGGTTAAGGATACACCGATCAGAATTTAGTAATTTTTTATATGGCAAAGAAACATCAGCAGTATTTCCCTCTGAGATGCCTTGTCAGTCGTATTTAGCATTATTTAACATGCATGACTTACAGTTGTTCTGTGTCTTTTCAGAACCTGATATGTAAGCTGAGGGAAAAGGTATGTACTGAAATATTTTTCCTTGGACTTGGTACTTTGATACTTAGGTTAAGGGTTGATTGCACCTTTTATATTTACAGGTCCTCTTGCATCATTACAGAGGATGTTTGCTTTAACAATTTTTATTTTTATGTGTAAGACGGACTTGAAATGGAAATGGCTACTTATGCACTTTTAGAAATGTGTTTACATGAAGGCATCTGTTTTGGGGGGTCAAGTTAAGTGATTGTGTTTCTGCTTACAGGATCCAGGAGTAAATATTCATCATAACTACACTACAACTGACTGTTTCTTACCATTTTAGTTTTTTAAAAAAAAAAGATCTCCTGTGCCTTGCTAGCTCTTCTCATTTTGTTTGGTGGCGGGACAATATTATTGTGACCACTAGATGGAGGTGTTGTTCAATAGGTGGGGGAGGGAGAAACATGACCTTTACATTCTCACAGTAAGCATCAGCAGGATGATCAAATGGTGAATGTGTTTGTTCTCCATGATACCTTAAGTTCTTCTGAGCAATAATTTGAAATTATTTGTCTACTTACATTGGAATGAGGGGAAACTCTATTTGCATGTATCATCATGACTGTAATCTTGCTTGAGAATTTGTTTCATTGATAGTAATACATTTAGTTTAAGGGAAGTGGTCCCATCTCTTTGACCTTTATAATGAGGAATTGGAAGTTCTTGTATTAAGTTGTACTCCCCATGGTAAGACAGGGGCTGATGTCATTCTCTTTGAAATAAATCATTTACACCTCCCAGGGTGATTCATCATTCTTTGTGATAAAACATTGCACTTGTAAGGACACAAAAATGAAACAATGCCAGAAATATCTAACTATTACAAATTCATTGTATATGCTTTTCAAATCAGTGGCATAGGCTAGCTAGTCAGTAAATCCAGATAGTAAATTCTAATACTGTTCTGGCAGCATTTTGTTTTTTTTCAAATGCTTTAAAAGTGATTGTATCTTTCAGAGTATGTGTTAGATGGCACAAGTAAGTATAGGCATGTTGGATATTCTATATCTGAGATTGGCCTGTCCGTGTTTACATAGGCCTTCTACAAATTTACAAATCAACTCAGAAATATTGACCAACTGTATATGATTAGATAATTTCATTGTAAAATAATGTATTGCGTCATTAAAATTATTTTAGGTTGTCAAAAAGGTCCACAACATTTAACAATTGAAACACTCACCCCACTAGTGGGGGAGAGAACTATGACATGTAGGGCGTTACGAGGACATTTATCTTTATGTCCATCTTAATGATTCCTAATCAATAAAAATCATATGCTGAAAACAAAACGGCAATACACAAAGTTTGTGGCCTTCTATAGACTATAAATTAAAACAATCAGATCATGGGAAGTTGGTCAAAAATGTAACGTGCAATGGACACAAGTGGGGCTTGGAAAATGGGGAATGACAGAAAAAGTTTGAAGACCATGTAGCACCCTCATGTCAAGAAAGGCCCATGCAGTTACACATGGAGTGACATTTTTCATGCTCATCACTCTGGTAGTCCATGTGAACGCAAACGTCACATTTATGTTTCTGTCCTGTATTTTAGCAAGTTCTTATTAAGGGTGTATAAGGATGTTTGAGGACTCTTCAATCTTCCTCACAGCCAGTTGCCGCTCCGAAAGCACAGCCCAACGCTGAGGATTTGAAGAGATGATAAGCGGCCCCTTTAAGAGCTGAGTCGCTGACATTGACGAAATTTCCTGGTCTCGCTTGTGTGCAGTGTGAAATCAACAAGAGGCTTGAGGTTGGGCAGCTGTCTCCCCAGTTAGACTGGCGTTTATCCCAAAAGCAACCACAACCAACGAATATGAGACACCGTTTTAGTATTGTAACGATGGGTCCGAAACGGTAGAACTACATACGTTATTTGGATGCTGACATCTCCAGGTCGATCCTTTTCGTCATTCAACAACAAGTGCACAAAATAATCAATCAAAGACAAGATTGGTGTTAATGAAACTTTGCTACGAATTAAGAGCTGGGTAAGTAAGTGTTTTCAAATAGGCTAACTCAGTTATCACGAGTTGCCTGACATGATTCATATTTGTATTTTACTCGGGGCATTGAAAGGTTAATCTCCATCGCCGAGGAGACGGGCTAGTTTTTTTTTTTTTTCAGTCCAGTTGGATATGATCACGAATTTGTAAAATTTCAATGAACTTGACATCTATGATAGTAGTTGTACGCCACATTGACTGTGAGATAATCGTTTAGACTTACCATGAGGCTTTCAGACAGCAGTAAACTGATGCAAATACATAGATGGGCAGTGGATACCTATAGCCCTACAACCAACCATACTATGCTACCTCTCCTGCAGCTGATGAGCATTATTTATAGTGTGAAAGAAATATTATAACAGACCTAACGTTGGAGCTAGAGTTGGAGCTGCCCTGGTTCCCGACATTGTGCGAGATGAGTGTATTGATTTGACTGGATGAGAGTGTAACGAATCAGAGTCAGAGGCGTAGTATGTTTGCTATCTAAAGATAAATTCTCGCGTTTAGTGTCACTTAGGGAAGTCAGTTTGATGGTGAAATGAGGATAAATTAGCATTTCAATGACGGTGAGCATCCATCTCGAGCTTTGATTGAACTGGCCCTCCAACATGTGCTGAAGGTCGATATCTGAGTGGGACTGAACATTTTGCTTGGAGCCTCTTCTCATGAGCTATTGCTAAATTGTCTGAACAGGGGCACGTTCTGGCACACTAGTGCCAGTGCTTCCAGAATGGCAAGCAGTCTTTTGTCCATCTGTGGAGTGTAATCGGTAGTGTAATCTAGGATTGAAAGAAGGACACTTTCTTAATCCTGCCACAAATGTCAAATCATATCATTACAGTCAGGTCAGAACACCAAAATCATTGTGGATATTTTAGAAGAATGTCAAGCTCATTACTGATATTTCACCTCTGAGACAAATATAAGACAGAATTCTGTTGTTTTAGTGGTATTTGTAAATGTTGCTTTGGGTAGTGGAAGTGTCTGCTAAATACAAGTAAACTTAGTTATTACTTTAGCTTCACTTTAAATAGCTTTGCTTGTTCTGTTGTTAGATCATGTCTCTTTCTGTCACTGATGAATGCATAACCAAAATGTTGATGCTTATTTCAAGGAATACCCAAATAATTTTAAATTAGTCTCTTTGCCATTGATAATGTCTAGCCATAGTATATTGAAAAAAAGTGCATTTTAACTGTAGTATTCTTGTCCATTGTTTCACTTCTTATTCTTTATAGTAAAAAAAACTTTTCTCCACCCATCTTTCTTCTCTCTCACAGGGTTTCTATACACCATGTTGAGGTAAACCCAAAGACTGCTTTATTGAACATGCTAAGGCGGTTGGATAAAATCCGATTCCGAGGTCAGAAGCGAGATGACTTCCTGGACATAGTGGAGTCCCCCAACACATCTGACACTGAGGGCAGCGATGACCTCCTGGTGAAGCCCAGGTCTTCTAGCAAAGACATGGAGGACATGCGAGACCCTGTGAGTATTACTACTGCACATCATCACATTCCCATTGCAGGGAATGATCCATGTTTGCGATGATAAAATTATAATGTATGTATGTATTTCCAGTCCTGAATGTTAGAGCAGCCATGGATGGTATATTCAGACTTATAAAATAGGAAAGCAAAGCTTATTGATCTGCAGAAAGTTAAATATGTGCCTGTTGTTATGTTGAACTGTTAGCCCATTTGGGGACAATATGGGGTCTGAGTTAGGTGTGTCAAGTTGGCAGGATGAGGGCAGAGGGAGGCTGAAGGTGCTCTGGGAGGGTCATTTGAGGATCTCGACTGACTCACTTGTGCCAGACTTTTCATCCCCTCCTTTTGACTGTTAGATAATAGATTAGCATAGTATCTCTCATGGAATGTAGTTTTCTGCACTGATAGATTTCAATTTTGTTCACTCCCATCAGTTTAAGAAATGAATCATATTCCTCTGCCACATGTTGGATGTAGTTCCAGACTGTTCAGTAAAGTTTATTATAAAGAGAGGGAGAGAGAGGCTCCAAAGCCTTGTTTTGTGTATCATTCAGTCTGTTTTTCCACTCTTCACAGGCTGAACAGAGGGCTCTCTGATGCTGTGTAATTCCTATTAGAGGTGATCTTTTGCTCACTTTGCCTTTAGCTGTCTGATACACTATCTCAAACATTTGTCCCCCAAAATGCCAACCAGGAGATTGTGGTGATGACTCATCTCAGAAAGGGCCTTGATGTTTACTGTTTACTTCTGGCTGCTTAAAAAGGCTTTTGGAGATTCACATCATGTTGCTTTTTTCTGTGGACATTTCCCAAAGACTAAAAAATTTCATTAGTCATGCCATTGTATAATCATTGTATTATCTGAGACATCTTGCATGATCTGACGCTCTCAAAAGCTTAAACTCTCTGCTGTGATCCAGGCCCGTGGGTAAGAGCATTGCTCAGCGCCGTGCTTCAGAGGGGACTGCTGGTCCTCTCTCCTCCGCTTCTGTAGGAGGCAGCTGTGTGAAGTTCACTGTGGAGGAGGCATTTGGGAAAAACAAGTCTCCAGCAGTTGCTCTTTCTCTCTCTCCTTCCCCCTCCCTGTTTCTTCCTCTTCTTTTCTTTCTTTCTTTCTTTCTTTCTTTCCTTCATTGTCCATCTCTGGACATACTCTCTTGTTCTCATGCTGGGAAGATTGCTCCAGTCAGGAGCCTCCAGTGTTGTGTGCTGGCTCAAGCAGAGTCACTGAAAAAAAAAAAAAAAAAGAAGATGAGCAGGGATTTTCAGGGTAAAGCACAACACAGGAGAGCCACTGAGGAAAGTCTCTCTCAGTGTTTTGCTGGTGTCACATGTAGTCATCCTCGCCTGAGGTAAAAAAGGAAAGCTTCCCAAAGTGGTGCATATGGTCATCACTATTAATCCAGGCACAAGATCCAGAAAGTCCCTGGTGATTAAGGATTTACAGGCAGCAGCCAATGCCACGTACATCGGGTGTTTCCAGAATGCCCATAGCCTTGGTAAAAGCTTGTGTGTTACATCACAACTTCGCCTGGCCTTCAGTTTGAGAATTCTCCTTGCCTTGGCTTCCAGGGCATTTCTTATGAAATCTGGAACCATTGTGATGTTGAATGACACAAGCTCTGTAGGGTTACCACAGGTCAGGGAATTTCAGGGAAATCATGAAATTTCAATACATCCTGTTCCAGACATGGAAAATTGGGAAATCTGATATTTCTGTCAGGGAATTTTGGTAATAGGGTTAGTGAAAATGTGATTTTATTTGTTTATTTCCATAGTTCCTTCTTGGTCTTTATCAAGTATTATCTTCTCTCATGCTTTGCTTGAGATGTTGTGGTTTTTCAAATCCAGGCGGTGTATGTACCATACTTCGGGCCTGGAACCAAAACCTACACGTTAAAACTACATGCCCACTGAGTTTCATTCAGCGTGGTGTTTTGATGTGCGAGGACCAAAATGTGCTCACTTTGTGCCTAACAGTGTAGAACAGCCTTTCAATACTAAATCAACCTAAAGTAAAGTCTTTAACAATGTGCTGAATTACTAAGGAACCTTTGACTATCTATAAAAGCAAACAGCATGCCAGAGATGCTAAACATAAATTTTCAGTTGGCAATGACTGGTTTGCAAATTAAGGTGTAGTCATTGTACTGCGTTTTGAACTAAATAAAATTTGTTGATGTGAAAGCTGAGAAATTCTTGTCATTTCATCAGTCTTCCCTGGTGGCTGACTTGTTGCCATTGCAGTCATGTAGCAGTGTTATAGTATGGCATGCGCCACACTGTGCTTCCTTGTTGTCCTCTGCCGTCCCGCAGCTGTCCTCCTGCGGCTATCAATTTGATCAGAGATTTGGGCTTGCTCTCTGTGGATGCCCTGATTTCCTGTGCTGCCATGCTGCTACACTTTGACTGATTTCAGAACAGCATCCTGCTGTTGAGACTGAGAGGAATGATGAGTCATGCTCCCAAGCCTCCACTAATAATTCCCTCTTTCCCTGCAGTGTGTGTCCACTATTATCTTTCTCTCTCTCTCTCTCTCTCTCTCACACACACACACACACACACATACACACACACACAGTAGCATGCATATTCAGGCTACTGAACAGGCCTATACACACAGAATAGAAAAATATGGTTAGTCTGAAAGCTGTGGTGTGTTTAACTTCAGATGTTGATATGCCTAGATGCTTTTCTCCAAAGCAATCTTAAACAAAAAATACCACATTATAAACAACAATGCAAAGCTCAGGTTCTCAGCATATATAATGATGTGCACCACATTCATTTAGATTATTAATGATGTCATGGTGTCCCATGAGCTCCTCTAATGACTCCCATTTCATTTCCCCTCAGTGCACTAATGTCATTAAACAGCAGGCTGACTCCCCAGCTCCCCAGCAACAGTGATTCAGGCCAAGAATGCATTTCAGAAGTTCCTGTCACCTTGCTTACACTGTAATCCGTCACAGTAAAAGTTTGTGAACCCCTTAGAATTGTCTGGTTTTCTGCATCGGTTGATGACTAAATTTGAACATGTAAGTCACTAGTATGACAAACCACAATATGCTGAAGCTGATAGCATAAAAGAAATCATTGTATTTTATTTCAACATACATGAAACATCAAAAAGGCTATGGGGAAAAGGTAAGTCAACCCTTCAGATGAATCACTTGTTGTTTCCGTCCATTCTTCTTTCAATTTATCCATATTCGTAGGATATCTGGTGTGAATGTTTTTCTATGCATCTCCATGAGCGATGGTCCTTACCTTGTTGGAAGGTTGGTAAAATTGTGACTTCTTTTTTCTGTGGTGATGGCAGGTTGTCCAGTACCTGAGACATCAAAACCTTTACACCTCGATAAGTGCAATATTCACTGATACGCGCGCCGTAACAATCTACACGTTTTGATAGCTAACACAGGTTTGTTTGCAGAACTACTTCCTTCTGCCGCACGTCGACTCTTTCAAAACTTACTGGAATAAACTGCCGTTAGTCATTCTAAATGGATGGTTGCTATGATCAGAAGCGGGTTGTTAGTTCGGTCTATCGTTGACAAGCGCCACATCCAAAGATTCTATCGCGTCTTAGGTTTTGTCAAATCACCTTTTACCCATAGTCCCAAATGCAGTGTGACAGACTTAAAATCCATCTTGGTCACAAGTTACAATGTTGCTGTGCTACGAACATCTGTCAGGCCGCTAAATTGTAACCCTGTGTTAACGTGACAGTTCATTTAATCTTCACATCGAATTAGCCAAATTGATATGCAAGTTTAATACGATCAGAAAAGTGGAACTATTAGAGGTGTGCGGTTATCTGAAAGTAATGCATGCTCTAAATAGTGCACCACAATAGAAAATTTAATCAAGCAGTGGTAGAATGCAATTTATCAACAAACATATGACAGATCATGTCATCCAGCTGTAGCAGATATCTCCTTTTGTGCTAAAACCATGATGATAGAAACATGTAAGTGCATGGATTGTGGGCACATTTAGCTTTCCTCTGTCATCCACCAAACTGGCACTAGAGATGAGACGCCGCCTCATGCTGTTTCACACTTGACCCTGCCTCGCCAGAAGCGTAGATTAATGCTCCTTTTTTCCCCATTATCAGTGTGTTTCACATTTTTTTGCTCTCAGTGTTTTTCTGTGTTTTGTTGAGAGAGAGAGAGGGAAAGAGAGGATGTGTGTGTGTGTGTGTGTGTGTGTGTGTGTCCTCCCTCGTGGCTCGAAGAAAATGCAATGGTTTAAGATGCACCGCAGAATAGCAGGCATACAGGCACCATCAGGGAGCGACTGCTGCAGTGTGTGTGTATTCGTGTGTGCACATGTGAGTGGCTGTGTGTGTGCATGCGCGTGTGTTTGTGTGTGAGAGAGAGAGAGAGAGAGAGATAGAGAGAGAGAGGGAGAGTGTGAATGAGGTAGGACATGCTTGTACTGTCAGTATTTGTCTCTTTAAGGACCGGTAGGTGCTGGTTTGGTGTCTCTGCAGTGCCACTCATTTGCAGAGCTCTGCAGCTGTCGGGCTCGCTCTTACATCCACCCTCTCTCTCTCTCTTTCTCTCTCTCTCTCTCTCTCTCGCTCTCTCGCTCTCTCGCTCTCTCTCTCACTCACCTGACTGTGAAACAGTAGCAAGAGCAGGGTTGCCTCCCTAGATCCATGAGTCAGAGGGGCTGAGTCGTGTCTGTATCTGCAGTCAGATGGGAGGGCAGAAGCATTAGGAATGTTTACCTTTTGCTAACTCGGCAGGAGGAAGAGCGAGACACTGTGTTTGACAGAGACTGTGAGTGCATCAGGAATCTCTGCTAAAGCTCTTTGGAGGAGGTTGTGTTTCCTTCTTTTGTTCTTAAGTGACTTTAACCCACATTTTCCTGCTGTCTGTCCATCTGTGTGTGTGTGTGTGTGTGTGTGTGTGTGTGTGTGTGTGTGTGTGTGTGTGTGTGTATCCAGGCTGGCTCAGGGGTTGCCAACATGGCTGCTGCCATTCAGGACTATCAACGGAGCGAGCTGGACCGCCTCAATGAGGTCAAGGGTCATCTGGAAATTGCCTTACTGGAGAAGCACTTCTTGCGTGAGTACTGCCCCTCAATCCCTTCTCCCCAAAGGGTTGTCTTATGTATGCCTGTGTTAATGGCTATCTGATTTCAGCACGTGTTTCAGCAGAGTGAGAGGGGAACAGAAAGTAGGCAAGAGGGACGAGAGCACAACTATGTTGCTCAGATGTGTGCTAGAACATGACCTCACGTTACATTGGTTGGGGCTCGTGTCTAGCCGGTGTCTAGTCTGGTGTTTTGCTAGCTTAGTAGCAACTCTCATGTGAAGTTGGTTCATGCAGGCTCTCATTCACAAATCCAAATAGCGGAGCGGTTGTTCTATTTCCAAAGGGACTGCCCTTAGCCTGGAAAGCTAGGCTAATCATCTTCAGCTGCCGCTGTCAGGGCTCTATTCTCTGCACTCTAGTTTGTTTGGACTGGAGTGTTTAATTGGCCTGATCTGAGATCAGCCACTCACAGGTTATTAGTGCAGCTCCTCTCATGGGCACTCATGGGTGTGGAGTAGTTCCATCCGTGTCTGGAGCTACTCCCTGATGGTCTTGCTCTCTGCCGCTAATGAAATATACAGTAACTGCAGAAATGCTCCATGCATCACTGTGATTTATTTATTTCTTTGCTTTGTTTCGTTGTTTATTGTTTGAAAATCTTGCCCATTCTGTGTGAATGGAATGAGACAGAGCTTTGGATTCTCCGTTGCTGATTGGACTGAATAGTGGAAGGCATCTTTTCTCTGACGCAAGTGGTGCAAGCCCCCTCTTTGCCATCGTTATGTAACGCAGCACTCTCCAGCGTGCTCTCTCAGCCTTCGAGACTTCTGGGGGCTCTGAGAGGTGTCTTCTGCAGCGTGGCTAAAGCTACCCCCACCCCCATTCAGCCTCCACCCAGGAGGTCTGTGCTCAGTATCTGCCTTTTTGGCTGGGCAGCTAGGCTAAGCCCGCACATTGTCCTTGTGCAGCCCTGGAGCACCCCGAGGCTAGCAGAGTGCTCTTGGCCTCCGCTGGCTGTTTGGACAAGCAGTCAGGGGGAGAGATGGGAAAGCTGCTCGCTGCCGCATAGATAGACGGAGATAATTGTATAGGCCATGGCCTTCCTCTTGGGCTGTTTGCTTTTTACACAAGCAGTGCCACTCTCAGTAGTTCATCATTCTCTCTCTCTCTCTCTCGCTCTCTCTCTCTCTCACGCACACAACCACGCACTCGCTCCTTCTCGTTCCTCTCATTGACTGTGTTTACATGCGCTTAAGTATCCCGGATATTATTGGGATATTAAGTATCTCGGCTTCACGTTTACTCATGTAAACACCTTTTCCCGAATTCAGTATCCTAAATAAGCCCTTATCTCGGTTTCTGAGAATAAGGTGGGGAACTCTGAAAGAAACCGGGATAATGTAGCATGTAAACATCTTTTCCTGATTTCTGACAGTTGCAGAGAAAAATTCTAGAGTGTAACATGCGAAATGGAATGCTAAAGACAACCAAGCGGCGCTCTTTAGAATTCTCGGTGAGAACACCACTAAGAACGCTGTAATCAGTAACCAGAATATTAGTATTTATCATGTAAACGGGGATATTATTAAACCAAATTTCTCTGCATTTATTTTATCCTGAATATGTTAAAAACTGGGATAAGCCTCATATTTGGGATACTGAAGTGCATGTAAACATAGTCAATATGTCTGCCTCTCACTCTTGACTGCTCATTCATTCTCTCATGTTCTCTCTGATGTCTCCAGAGCCTTGGGAGCCTAATGGAATATGTGCTCCACGCAGGCTGCTGCTATCTTAAGGATGTGGTAGCTATAATTATCAGAGAGCTCTCAGCACGTCACTCCCAGCCTTGGAAGCTTTAATTGTATGCTGACCTACTTTAGCCTGTGTAGTAGCATGACAGCCCAGTGCTATTTCTGTGTGTTGTGATTATATATGCATTTCTCGTCAGTGGCATTCCCAAATACCCACAGGCTGAGTAGCACCTTTGCAGGTTTCCCTCACACGAGAGCCCCTGCTCATTGGTAGTGATATCCTTTGATTTGATTTGCTCAGTGGTACATTTAGACAGATCTATACAGGTTTTTAAAAGGTGTCTGCTGTTGCCAATGATGAGTTGAAACAGTACATCTCTGCACCATGATGGAAAATCCTGAGCAGACATGCACTTGAGTTCCCTTTATCTGGCTGCTGTAATTGGACTTTGGGGTGGGGAGAGGTGGGGACGTGGGGAGGGCAGATGGAGTAAGCGCTGGAGCATGTGAATCTATTACCCAGCAGTAGAGCTTGTGTGGAGGCAGTGATGTGGGCCAGATGAGGAGGAGAAGGAGGTGTGAGGGGGGCCAGTAAGGGAGCGGAGGATAGATGAGATTGAGCTGCTACTGTCATGGCTTGTTGTTGCGGAGACTCACTGGAGACTTGATCCTGCAGAGCTCCAAACCTTCTGTAGTCAGTGTAGTCAACCAGTGTTGTAGAGGTACGGTGTGAGGATTGCGTAACAGCATGCAAACAAAAACAGGAGTCATCACTCAAGCAACTAAATTAATTTTTCTGTTCAAAGCATCACGATTCACAATTGTTCAATTGATCATAAGTATTCATAATTAGTCATATTTTAATGTTTATAAACAATTTAGCCACATATTTGTGCACAATAATTGTTACGCCCTAATAAATGTTATTTTTACATATCTTCTAGCTGTTACACATTTTCATGCATACAGGGGAAGTCACTCAAAATGCTCAGCATTGCAGTACCATAGATACAATGTTCTGTGCCAGGCACCTTGATAACTGCTGGATCATGTGCAGTAGCATTAAAGTGTAACTGCACACCCACATCTGTCTTTTGAACTGCTGATTGAATGAAATTTCTTATACATGGCAAAACACTCTAATAACAGGATTTTTTAATAACACGTTTCCAGACAAAAACGGCATTTTGTGGCATCTTACTTGTGGCATTTTACTTGAGAGGCTAGCTCTCACACCCTCCACAGTTCCAACTGTGCCACTACATTTGATGAGGAAAATGATGACAGCGTGCCCCAAAAGTACACAACTACGTCATACCTCCCCACCTCTAATGACTGCTGTAATGAGAGGTGGGCAGACACCCATCTCCCGGCTCTGGGTAAACCTACTCAATGGCAGCAGCATATTCCTGGCACTTTTGGCCCAGGTAAAGATTTTTCTCGTATGGTGTCGTAACATATAGGCCCATAACTATTTTACTATGTTAAATAGTCTACGTATGGGTCTATCAACACAGATCACAAAAAGACGACAATTGAAAACAGCTTTATAAAGGGTTCATGTTATTTATATGGCTAAATACAACTGCTCGTGATAAATCCAAAGACACCAGATCTCAATGAGAATAGAACACTCAAAGCATATGAAAGGTGCATGATCTGATCACAAACGCCCTCTGGGAAATAGCCTTGGCTAGATCTGATCCGATTATCAAAAATAGTTTTATTTTGTTCTGCAACTTTTATAGAATTGTTTGAGAAGAACGTATTCAGATAGCCTACTCATAATTCAGACGCGCAGCTTCTGGTAGCCTGTTAGGACATGGACTGCATTGCTAGTGTAGCTTAGTTTAACCCAGTGATTGACAAATCAGAAGCAAATTTTCCCCAACACTTCCTGAACGGAGGGCTATACAGAAATAGGCAGACAGACAAAATGTACAATTGTACAACTGAATGTGATAAACTAGGCTATCACAGTGCATCATGTTTCGCATTGGGACACATATCTTTCATCGAACACAGAGAGAATGTATTCACTAACAATATGGCTATATAATAAGAGGCCATGATTATTTCAGGGGAAAGCTAATCCTATTGGGTGGGTTATGCAACCCTGTTTATCATAATAGACCCATATAATAGGCTACATAGCCTACATGCCTGGGTTTTTTTTTCCCACTGATGTTTTGGTGTGTGATCTCACTGATTACACAAAGTTGGATAGTGTTTTCTGATATTCAAACTGTGTGTGTGTGTGTGTGTGTGTGTGTGTGTGAGAGAGAGAGACGGAGAGAGAGACAGAGGGGCACACAGAGAGTGAGAGGTGAATACTAGTGTGGTTTGGGCAGGATAAAGGTAAAGGTTTCCTAGATGTGTCTCATTAATGCACGACTCCACTGGGCAAGGACTCTTCAAAGGATCCCAGCTAACACACTCCAAACCTGCACACTCAGCTCTGTCCCAGGCCTGCAGGTCAACTCAGCTCTGCCTCAGGCCTGCAGGGCAACAGCCAAGCTCATTAAAATGACAAGTTTGGAATGAATTGTTTGTGTAGATTCCTGTCAAGTATGTGCTGGTTGATGGAACCTGCAAGGCAGGTGTATTTTTTCTTTTGAAGTGCCTTTGGCATTGAATAGTGTGTTGCAGAAGGATTGCAAGATGGTTGTTTCTCTGCTCTGCTCATAAATGACATGCTTACAAGGGGGATAGGTGTTGGAGGATAAATTCTAGGAGATTAGACATTGAATGTCAGTCCGCAGAGTCAGACCACTATGTTAACTATGTTAACTGGTGATTTCACAGCTTGTGTGAAATTGTCTCTAGATTAGCTGCATGGTTGGCTTGTAATTATTCTGTAGAGAGTCTGATGTAATTTGTATTTCATTAAATAGTGTCTTTATGTATAAGTCTTAAATGAGATTAAATTGCATATTAATTAGGGTAGTTAAATTGGTCAAGTGCATGATGTACTCTTTGTCATGATGTCAGAATTGTATGTGCCTGTCTGATTAGTGGGTCTAAATGGGAGAGTTTGAGAGTTTTTTTTGGTACAGTTGAAATGTGTTCTTTTCAGAAGCTTACAGAGGCCCTGAGTTAAACTGATGAATCTTAGAGATGCTGTTATGTCTTAGAACCAGTTTCCTAGGTTTAGTAAACAACTTGTCTGCACAGCTGGTGGGCACAGGTGTCTGAGAGTGCTTTAATTGAAGCATATTTGGGTTAACAATAGGTTTGCATGCAGTAACAATGGGCTTTTCTGCAAGCCTTTATAGGCAGACCCCCCCCCCCGTTTTCCAAACCTGTTCCTAAAATAGCACATTTCCAAAGTTGACAGAGGCCAAAGCCAACAGGCTGTGAGGAGTGGGCGTGAGTTTCTCGCAGGCTGTGAGTTTCACCAGAAAGCCATGTGTTGTTTTCCAAGCATCTCAGAACCGTGAGGTTTGTCTCGGAGCTCAGTGTTGTTTTCCAAGCATCTCAGAACTGTGAGGTTTGTCTCGGAGCTCTGTGGCGGATTATGGAAAACAACTCAGGTGCCCACGGGTTTGTTTAACCAGTAGCATCTGTAAAGCGCTTTGAGTTGGCATGGCATGCTATTTAAAGCTAGGCTAATTGTGTGGCATGTCACAGTGCTGTCCAGTGTGTGATATATAAAAGGAGCTTCTCCTCTCAGCCTCCACAGGCACGTTGCCAGCCTTCAGGGCTGAGAGAGCAGAGCGTCCACCCACTCTGTCTCCTATATAGTGACATACAGCCACACAGACACCCTTCTATGCACCCACAAGAGCTGATCTCTTGATGATGCCTGCTCATTAAGTGTGTGTGTGGCGGGGGGGGTTGAAAACCTTCTTAGGTCTTGCTGTGTCACACAGGCTCTTGGCACTGGACTAACTTACTTAGTCCAGTGTGCCGCCCACAAACACATTGATTCCTTCCCATCAGAATAAGTGTATAGTAATGCTAGGCCCTTATCTAGCCTAGTTGATCTGTGTATACAGAGTTGTCACTGTAATCTGAGTTCACTACAGACTACAAAGTTGAAATTTCTCTTTCAGCTTTGCAAAGTTGAAATTGTTTTCATTTTTAAAAGGCTTGCTCTACAGTAAGCTACCTGTCAAGCTATGCTAGCTCAGGTGGGGAAGGAGGAGGAGGAGAAAGAGGAGAGATCAGGATTAATGTTGCCGTTGCCATCATTCTGCCATATCTTTCCCACATCATATGGATGCCATACACATAACATGGCACATTCCACAATGTATTTTCCTCCTTATGTAACTGCAGTCTTGTGGGGAACAGAAAACAAATCCCACACTGTTGTCAAGCTAGAGCTGATTCTCGCGAGTCACTAGAGCCACCAGCACACTCCCTTAAAGCTCAGGCAGCTTAGGCATTGATCAAGGGTTAATTAGCACTTTCTGTTTAGATGCACTAGTCTGGTTGTAATTTTAATCTTAGGAGGCAATCAAAATGGATTCATTTATGGTTGAGGAGGTGGTAAAAGTAAAATATGTGTTGTACTGTTTGCATTATTGATAATAAATTATACGTATCCTTAGCAGTGTCGTATTTGTGATTAGACTTTTAATCAGCTCAATTCAAATAAACATTTATGAGGTGCATCTTTGACTTTGGATTTGCTCATGAATGCAGTGACCCCAAAGCCATCAAGTAACAATAAATCTGCAGGCAGTGACTGAAGTTTGAGATGTCGTAACATCTAATGACCCGCTATTAAATGGTACAGTGGGAGGAAGATTAAACAGTGATGCAGCCTACTCTTGTTTCCGGTGCAATGTAAATATAGCTGTATCCACCACTTCTACTGTGATACAGTAAGTGAATGCTGTATTTCTGGTGGAATAAGCCACACATATGCAGAACCACTCTTGTAAATATAACGTTTGATGGAAAAGTAATTAAGCATTATGTTTTCTAATAATCAATTGTTCTCCAGCTTACCAGATATTCTATACACTCGGCAAGAACAGTTATCAAACAGTGTTAATCACATTGTGCAGTGCAGTGGTGCAATTGTGTGTATTTGTTATTGTGTAACGTTACATTGTAGGGGAGAGGAAGGACTCAGGTAGTTAGCTATTGATCCAGTGGCAGCAGAGGACACAGTGTCTTATTTGCTCCACAGAGGATTGGCCTTCATTTCACTGGCTGACACCAGATCACTGTAATTTGACTAATGAAAAATCTCTCGGTTTATAGTGAAGAATATCACATTGCTGCACCACTGCAGCTCAGCTGCATAGCACTGTGGAGGCCAGTTCTCTGTCCCCAGACCTGTTGACTGAATGCTGAAACGTAGCGTGATTTTCACTTTTCATTTTGGTGCTTAAGTCCTCCCAGCCTTCCATCTCTGTTACCACGCAACCCAGTCAGTCTTTCTGTGGCAGAGCCAAGGACTTGTGCTGGCTTTTGTGTGCTTTAGTTTTGTGGAACTCAAGCCTTTGTGAGTCTCTGCATGTTGGCAGAGTGTCAAAGGGAGAGAGAGTGAGTGAGTGCGAGTGTGGAGTTTTGTCCCATTTAGCATGGTTGTGCGCTGACAGACTTGGCCACCTGGGGTCAAAGAGTCTGGAGTCAAAAGCAGAGCACTGTCTCGTATTGTTCTCATCTTATTAAGAAACTGCATTGAAAATGAGTTGAGGAAATGGATTATGAAATTATGAGAAATATTACGTAAAGGATTTTCATCGTTCTTCATATGAGCGTCATGTGGCCTCAAGAGACTCGCCTGGCAGGAAATGTAATCATTAGTTGTATATTGTGTCTGTCAAATAAGATTTCAAGGCGGATGGGCTATGTTAACAGGATGTGCTGCAGTCATGAGCCTGTAGCTGTTTGTTGGTGACCCTTGAGATGTTCGAGTCTTAAAATAAGCTACCCTCTCCCTGGGCTCCTGTGGAATTTGAGATGTTTTATAACTGAACTGTGACGTCCAGATCAGAGCTCAGATTGCCGGATCCAAGCTAAGAATGACCTATTTGGTTTCACTGCAATTTCTTAATGCATATTCCCCTTCTATGCAGATGTGTGGAGATGGTATATTTGGCCTGTTTGGCCTGGCTCTCACTATCTTCCCAGCCTTACTCCAGCTGTCAGTATGTTTAAATCTCTTCCAAGCTTTCCTGATGGTGAGGCCTCAGTCGCAAAGCACTAGCGTTTACATCATTCCACAAGCATCGCGGTGACTTCATGGTCCTAGGGAACTTAAGTGGCAAACACTAAGGAGGCACAGTGCCTTGATGTCTCCCAGTCTCCAGTGTTGTCCTGCAGCATTGTATTTGAAGCTGTGTGGTGTTATGATGGTCACGCTGCAGTACGGACATATCTGCTGACTCTGTTCTCCTGTCTGCACCCCCCAGAGTCTAGAGTCAGTTTGTGCATGGTACCACAGCACATACAAGAGCCGGCACTCTCTGCGCTGGAAAGACAACATGTTTCAGAGTGAAACAAAGCCTTCACAGTGAAGTGCAGGTCTCTGTGGCTTTGAATGGAGCCTTTGTTCCACCGAGTTGGAGCAAATCTCACACAGTGATTTTCTCCCAAGAGCCTTTAGTCCTTAAGCAACTCTAGGATTTATTTCCCCGTTCTGCCTGCATCGCTGAGGGTCGGTCAGGACAGTCTGGCTGCCGGTCCCGCAATTTTTCTTTTTCTTTTTTTTTTGTTCAGATTCCAGACCGACTTACAGTAGAAAGCTCCACCCCTCATTTCCTCAAAACACTCGACTATTAGGTTTAATAGAGCAGCTCCTAGCTGCCAATGCCAGTCTGGGAGTTTTGGGAAGGATACTGTTACTTCCTGTCTGCGATCACATTTGGTCAAATTTGAAGCAGAGCCAGTGGATTGTCTCGATTGTCTGGAGATGACTGGTTGCTCTGGAGCGTCCCGCTGCTGCTTTCAGTTGATGTAAACGAGGGACAATCATCGCTCGACAGCGGTGCGGCGTCACTCTGTCACCCGGGCAGAGTCTGGGGCATCGCTGAGCTGATGTGTGCCCGCCATGGAGGGCACTAGCCTGCACCTGGAGCTGCTCTACGAGGGATTTGCGGAGAGGATTAAGTGTCACAAGAGCAACCTCAACCTCAGTAAGTCCTCGCCTCTTCACAGCGCTGGCCTTAATGTGTTTAGGAGTCTCTTGAAGCGGTTGCTTCAGTCAATTATGTGCGTCTAGACGGCACGACCCTGCACTTGTCTCTGTGGCCGTGATGCCTCTGAGAATGAACGTGGATCAGGTCTTATGTTTTGGCACAGCGAAGATGCTAATGTGTTGTAGGTTTTGCTGTGGTTACAAATGATGCAGTTGCTGTCTGAACTTTTCTCTGTAGAAGTGAAAATGCTGAAAATGACTGTTGTGTTTGTTGTGGTGCTGACTGTGAGCGAGCAGTGTCTCTAAAGACAACACTGTGTACTCGTGTGCCTCATTGGTGCCTGTGGCTACATCACATATGGAACATGTGACCATATAACCATTGGTGTTTCCATTGTTAAGGATGCTTCACTCATTAGTGTGTTCATGTTTACACAAACGTACACACACACACAAATACACACACACACACACACACACACACACACACACTCTTTCTTTCTCTCGCTCTCTCTCACACACACGCACACACTCACACATATGTAAGTACACACACACACACACCACACACACACACTCACTCATAAACTCTCTGAATACAAGCTCTGGTCTGCTCTGTCTGTGACAGTGACACAGATACCCATGCGTACGTACACACACAGACATACACACACACACACACACACACACACACAGCACTGACACACACACACCCCCGCAGGCTGTGTCCAGAATATCCATGCACGCTGACGGGATGTGGAGTGACAGGAGGATAGCCGAACCTGGCTGATTACATGGCTGCGCTCGATTGCAATTACACCAGACTAGGGCAGGGGGTCCACCAGCACGGCTCCACAGCAGGCCCCAGGAAGGGAGCAGGCAGGGACCACCGCCCCCTCCACCACACCCCCCACCCCATGTGACAGCCAGGCTCTCTGTGCCTAATAGGTTTAAAAGCATTCTTCAGCATGAGGGGTTAGCAAGGGGACACCTAAGCTACTTAAGGTTGAAGGCCTATAGTGCGGGCAAGCGACCTTTGCCCTTCATACAAACGGGGACACTGACGCAACCGCCAGGATTTTTGTTGTTGTTGTTGCTGCTGCTGTCGCTAGAGCTAGTGATGGTGTTGCTGGTGCCTCAGTTTCATTTCCATAGGAAGCCGTGGTTCCTGTGACTAGCAGATGGCTGGAGTCAGTGACGGGGCCCCTGCTCTTCTCCCTTCGTCAGCAGGCAGCTGCCGTGTGATTGGCGTGGGTCACATGGCTCCTTGGCCTGATTTGATGCCACAGATGGCCGGCTGTTTGGGGTTACCTGGAGACACTGGCTGCCTGGGAGTGACCGCCATTGGTGAAGGCCGCATCACATGAGCATCCAGGAGGAATAAGGAAGGTCCTCAGCAGACCAGCTTGCACATGATGTACAGGCCTCAGGGACCGGCCCAGTCCCACCAGCAGTAGACATATTTCAAAACCAGAAATGGTTGCAATGTAGTAGAAATGGAGTGGAAGTAGGCTATCTGGCCATTGGTTAGAGATTGCACAAATGGAGGAAGCAGATGGTTTATCATGCCAGCAGTATGTTAATAGCAAATAATAACTGTAGTTCAAAAGCTGTGGTTCCTGATCCTCATGATGAGACAGTTGAAATTAAAAAACCTCTGTCCTAATCCCATATTTTATGCATGCTTGCTTGCCTGCCTCGATGTAGTAAAGACACACATTTATCTTGGTGGAACTGGGTGATGGTAGACTTTTTTTAAAGGACTGTTTTGGGAATAGTTTAAAACTTTGGGTTATTCTTTGCACCTGCAGACCAATATAAGTCCAGAGTACAAAGTACAAATAAACTGCAGAGCTTTTGATTTATTTTTTGTGGTACAAACAGGTGAGCGTGTGTGTGTGTGTGTGTTTGAGTGTTTGTGTGTGTGTGTGTGTGTGTGTGTGTGTGTGTGTGTGTGTGTGTGTGTGTTTGTGTGTGTGTGTGGTGCGTGTGGGTGAGTGTGTATCATAATTGAAAATGTCAGCCTTCTGTTTTAGTCATACCCTTAGCCTCATGCATGCTCTAGATTAAATACTTCAGAGATCTGCATTGATAAAAATTTATTTTTTCATCTGTTCACTTCATTCCTATAACAGCAGTAACTTGCTATACTACTGTGTGTGTGTGTGTGTGTGTGTGTGTGTGTGTGTGTGCATGTGTGTGTGCGCTGACGAGGTAAATTTTTGATGAAGGCTAACAGGTGGAGATGAAAATGAGCTTGTGTGAGGATGCATTAATCTCCTGCTGCCCCTCTGCAAGTCTAATTAGCAGAGCGCAGTGCTGGGAGAGCAGCTCCTGTCAGGGATCCAGAACCACTGCCTGAATAGGTGGAGTGGGTCAGCGCTTTAATGGACTACAGGACTACATTCTACAGACAGACACTGTGACCATTTCTCTGTTCCAGATCAGTCTCACAGTGTAGTATTGTGCACATGGTCCATCGCGTCTCTGCACTGGTGAAGTTGTGACTCACGGTGCGAGACGACTGAATTCTCACCTCTGTCGCATTCTCAGATGGTGGTGATGTGTTTGGTCGGTGATGTTGTTGTGGCTCTGAGGTCTAAGGCATAGAAGGCCCATTGCTTGGTTGTGGAGGAGCATGTGGATTGGATTGGATGGGTAGTGAGTGCTGATGTGATGGGAGTGTGGTGAGCAGGCATGGCTGCCTGAAGAAGCACTATAGGGATGGGAAAGGACTTCCGATGAGAAGCAGACAGCTTTAAAACTGATATGGCCATTGTGACCAGCACTGTTATGCCCCTTCCTGGAAGTTCTTGTAAAATAATAGCAGGTAGCTGTAATGTTAATGTTCAGCAGTAAATGCTGATGCCGCCGGTATGTAGTAAATGGCACCGGAGTGAGTCAAATGGCTGTTGAGCCTCAAACCAAGCCCACATTGGTGCGTTGGTAATGCCAAGTTGAGTACTAAAGTAATTAACTCAGAATGAACTCACACAGCAAACACTGCTGATGCAGTATGTAAGTATGGACTTATTTTCTTTAAAAAAGCGACCAAGTGCAAGTGAGCTAAATGTTCTCACCATTGTGCCATGCTTTATGACGCACGTAAAAAGAAGTTAAAACCAAAGACATGTAACGTCGACGCTGGAAGACCTTTGAGTGGCTGTAAAAACCTATCAGTGCTCCTTATAAATACCTCAGTCTCCCAGCACAGGCGCGCCTTGGCAGTGTCTCTACCAAACCTTGTCAAGGATCCAGACAGTTTAATATCTGAGTTGAAGGTGTTGAGTGGCCAACCACCCTTCACCCTGCACTTTACTCCCAGAGCTGGCAGTGATTACAGTTCTTCTGGAAAATCCCAGGAGAGTTCAGTTGAACTGACCTCTCAATTTATAGACCTTACCGCTACCTTAGTCTCCATTAGGCTTCTTATGAGGAATCAGTGAAATCAGTGTCTTTAAAACATGAAACAACTAGAAGCACATAGGAGCCTTTTTGAATGAGAGGCCTGTGTTCTGAATGGGGCGTGCAGCAGGGGGGCCCCTGGCGGAGTGGCCCCTGGATGACTGCTCACTTTTCCTGGCTTGGTCTTTGTGTGCGTGATTGGGCGCTGATGTCAGGCCTCCATTATTGATGGCACTTAGAGAGAGTAACAAAGGCCTCCTCTGGCTCTGTGAGCTGAGGGCCGGGGTGGGATCACCTGACACCGAGAGCGATGTCGGAGGCAGCGAGGCGCCGCCGGCGAACGTTTGATAAAGCAGAGAGGTGAGCGCGAGGGAGAACACCGCCGAGACAATCGCGGGCGTTCATCCATCTCAGTAGCAGGGGAGAGGGAGCATGGGCCCTCGGCGCTGATGCCACCGCCACTGCCGCTGCTAGTGCGGGCCATTTGGGCCGCCAAGCATGAAAACCTTGCCCTGCTCACTACTGTCTCCTGTGTAAAACTGCTCTGAAATGATCGCTGTCATATTTTCTGAACAGGCAGAGGCCAAGTGAATAGTCTTTGCCAGGGCTCCAATGAAGTTTTAGATTATGATGCATTGGGTTTTTGTAAGGGGTGAAATGAAGACATTGTAACAGTGTTTTTTTTACCTGTCTGACAGTACTGTGTGTGTGTGTGTGTGTGTTTCCAGAGGAGGAGCTGAGAAAGCTGCGAGAGGAGACTAATGTGGACGTGCTGAAGCAGGAGCTGGAGAAGGAGAGGGGCAAGCGGCTCGACCTTGAGCAGAAGATGACTGAAGTGCTCAAGACGAGGTGAGCATTGAGCTGTCAGCTAAACTCTTTCCCTCTCTCTCTGGCTCTCTCTCTCCTCTTTCTTTCTCTTTCTCTCACTCTCTCTCTCCTCTCTCTCTGTCTCTTTCTCTTTTTTCTTTTTCTATCTTTCTCTCTCTCTCGCTCTGTATCTTTCACTTGTAGTGCTTGTGTGTGTTTGTGTGTGTGTGTGTGTGTGTGTGTGTGTGTGTGTTGCTCACTGAGTCCCTCTCCTGTGTTCTGACCTGCACCATGCAGTAGGCCAGCCGCAGTGGGCTGCCCTTCAGAGGGTGACCCGCGAGCAAGTGAGCGAGTGCTGGGTTAAAAATAACCAGCCTGCATGGCCCTGCTGGCACACGCTGGGAGTTTCTCAAGGAACCCAGTGCGCAAGTGTGTCATCAGCCTGTCCCCCACTGCATAGTCTCTCTCTCTCTCTCTCTCTCTCTCTCTCTGTCTCTCTCTCCCTCCCTCCCTCCTCTCTCTGTCTCTCTCTGTCTCCCCTCTCTCCCATCTGTGGGCTGCAGAGCAGATGCACTGACCAGCCGTAAGAGCTGGAGTTACACATCTATCCACACACAGCCTGGATACTGACTTATAAATCTACAGAGTTATGGACAGATTGCTTGAATTTGGAACAGCTATGTACTGACTTGCCTGAGGCTAAGATCAGTGCTTCATTCCAGACGAACGGTGCTGGCCTTGGCTATTTGATGCACTGCAGGTATTTCTGTCTCTCACTGTGCTGCGAGATTGCCAAAAAAATGATATTTCACTGTAATATACATTTAATGAACAGTTGAGTTATTTAGGTTGATCTTTTCATCAAAAACACTGTTAATCTGCGTCCGTTTGTCCGTGTCCGTTGAAGTCTGATGCTTTGGGGCATTGATCAGGAGACTTTGTGTGTGTGTGTGTGTGTGTGTGTGTGTGTGTGTGTGTGTGTGCGCGTGTCACGTGCGTGTAGTTTCCTGTTACCTTGCCATCCAATCATGTGCCTGTAATGTAATTGAAGGTTCAATTATATTTATGCAGTGCCATTTACAGTAGAATCGGCACTTGAATGTGCCTGGTGCCTGTAGGGATCATGCTGTACTGATGAGTTTCTCTGCTGTTGCTGCGGACTCCCATCAACTGCTTAAAACTGCTTTCACTGTCAGATCACACAAGTTTAGCATGTGCCCGAACATGTCCTTCTATCTTTGAACTACAGAGTATGTCACAGCTCAGACTGGTGTTTGCATATATGGTCTCAGACTGGTTCTTTGTTCTTGTTGATCAGGCTGGAAGACTCCCCTCCTCAGCCTCCACGTAAACAGCAGTCACCTCCAACCAGTGAAACAGGTAACCAGTATAACATTCATCTCCCTCCAAATGTGCCACTTATGATCCACTGTGAATTCAGTGAGCTAAATACACAGTCCTGTATACTTGATATGCAATGACTTTAGAACGACTTTATGAATGAATTGAAGTCAATCAGCTTTTTCTCTAGAGAGTTTATTTGTGTGGGTGGAGAATATTAGTCACGCAGAGTGACAAAACGTCCTGATTTCTAACAGACTCTGTTTAATCATAATAGGTTGAGATTGTGCTCATAGCTCTGTTATTGCCCAAAATATACTTTTTTTTTTTCTTGCCAAAGTTGCCAACCCAGTGAAGCTGTTATTTTAGGCCTCCAGCTCAATTTGTGGAGCACTTTAACTAGGCCACTCGGCCCCTTTGTGTTTAAAGTTGTGAACTTCCTCTCCAAATGTGGGACGTCAGTGTGTCTGTCCTCTGACTTGGTGAGACAGACGCAGAGAGCAAAGGCATCGATAAACAGCTGCTTAGATTTCTGGAGTGTATTTGTGGAAGGAGAAAATGGGAGTCCATCTTGAAATCTTACTGTGTTGTCCCTCACAAGGCTTTCTCTTCCTCATCTACCAGAGAAACAGAAGGAGACGGTTTACACAAGAATGCAAAAGTGGCTGTATGACCGGTTTGGTGTGTACATTGAGGACTTTCGCTTTCAGCCTGAGGAGACAACAGTGGAGGCAGAAGAACCACTAAGTGCTAAAAGGTGAGCTAGTCAGTCAGATCGATTAGATGCACAATCATATTCACTTTATTAAGTCAGAGGCAGCACCAGTACCACTGAATCATTTGGATTCACTATCACTCACTGTCAGTGTAGTGATTCATTCTCAGTGACTCACATTTGACCTCTAGAGGCAAGTTGTGAATGAGGAGACTTGCTGCAGAGTTGACAGTGACTGCTGACCTCTTGTGGCTGTCAGAGGCTACTACAATGCAGGTGTTTTTCTCGCGAGGTCACCTTGTTTAGCTGCTGTCTTAGCCCTTGAGCTTGAGTGACTCATTGTGATGAACAGGACAGGGCTGCTACACCTGGGTAGCCCTGACTGCCTCATGTCAGATTAGTGTAATCATCTTTCCTTTGCTAATCCTGCGGGATGACCATATCACTGTCCCTTTTCCAGGTTAACAGAAAATATGAGGCGCCTCAGTAAGTATATTTTCAAACTTTTAGCCAATTCTTTGTTAATGTATTTTCTGTGATGTACATTGCGTTGGATAAAAATGTCTGCAATGAACCCCTAAGCATAATCATAATTACCCACACTATTTAAAGCTAGCGATACCGTCATATAACTGTCATTGCCATTTCAGTGTTATGAACATACAGTATGTGTACATTAGGCTAATCGTTTCAAACATGGTAGAATGTCAGTGTGAACATGGTTTGAATTTCAGCGTGTCATATGCAAGTGTGCCGTGTGTCTTGTTTTCTTCAGAGCGAGGTGCCAGACCTGTCACAAACTTTATGAGGAACCTCTCCGCCTTATCCAACTGGCATTCCGTCTACACATCAGCAATTGCCTTCATTGTGAGTCCCCCCGCTGCCTCCATTCACACAGACTAGAGTAGATTGTTTGGGCTGTTTAGTTCAAACAGTTGGTGAAGAATTGTGTAATATATTTATTTTGTTTCCACATATAATGACAAGGCATTGTGGGATAGTGTTCCCTCTTGTGTCAGCAGTTCTGAAATAAATGCCTTTTTTCCCTCCGTCTCTTCCAGATCTACATGAATGCTGCATGGCATGGCTGGGCCATTCCCATGTTTCTGTTTTTAGCCATTTTGAGGTTGTCCTTGAATTACCTCATCGCAAGGTAAAGCAACAGAGCAGCAGGCACAGACTGTTGAGGCACTATTCGTTTAGACTTTGGAGTATTACATTCAGTCTTGTAGTCTTGACAGAAGAAGCATGTCCTCTAGTATACTACAGTGAGGCATTAAGTGAGGCATTAAGAGCCGCATTCAAGTCTTGTACTTATATAAGAGAGTCCCATTGTTTTCCTAGTGGAGCTGAAGTGCATTAGAATATGTGCTGCTGATGGAGACCTGGCCCACTGTGGGGGTGTGTTCACAGCCATGGAGACTGAGCTAAGAATGACTGCCAGTATGTGTGTGTGTGTGTGTGTGAGAGAGAGAGGGAGAATGGTAGGAAGGAAGCGAAACAGAAGTAGCTAACTGCATTCTCTGCCACCTCCAGACTGTTTACACAAGACACGCTCCACTTTCTGCATCCAACATTTGACAAATCCTCTTCTTTATCTGCAGAGGCTGGAGGATTCAGTGGAGTATCGTGCCTGAAGTCACAGAGCCTGAGGTGAACAAAAAAAAAAGCCTTCGCCATTGTTTTATGGTATGCAAGGAGGGAGTACCCAGGGAATGATAGCATTGTTCCCTCTGTCTCATAGGAGCCTCCCAAGGAAGACCTGACTGTGTCTGAAAAGTTCCAGTTAGTTCTTGATGTCGCACAAAAAGCACAGGTACTGGCGCTGTACTGTCTGATGCGCTTTGTTTCCAAAGGGGCTCCAGGTAAGATCACCGTGAAATAACAGCTATTTGCTCTTCCTTTCTAGAACCTCTTTGGTAAAATGGCAGATGTCTTGGAGAAAATTAAGAAGTAAGTAGTAGGCTTTCCTGTTCTGAAGACACTGATGCACATCATACAATGGTGCATACTGTTTATCGAATAATACTTAATGTGTGTGTGTGTGTGTGTGTGTGTGTGTGTGTGTGTGTGTGTGTGTTTCAGTTTGTTCATGTGGGTGCAGCCAGAGATCACTCAGAAGCTGTACATCGCTCTGTGGGTGGCCTTCATCTCCTCCTGCGTCCTTCCATACAAACTCATGGGTTTCATGTTGGGTAAGGCTGCTCACATATAACATTACATAAGGCAGCCTCGCATGTGTCAAGCACATCTCTCTTCCCTCTCTGGCCCTCGCCTTTCTCACACACGCACACAGACACACACACACACACACACACACACACACACACACAGACACACTAAACCTCAGATATGTAATGTTGAGCTACAGGCTGTGACTCTGCTAAAGTGTATTGTGGAGGCAAATTGATTTCTCTGAGAAAACAGCCGGGCTGACTGTAAAGTGCCAACCTGTTCTTTCTTACCGAAGAAGCTCTAAATCTCAGTGCTGTATTCCCAGAAATGTGAAATTTTAAAAGAACGTTGTGAAAATAGTGTTTTGTCAAAAAACAGGCACAGAAAACACATGTAATTGTTTTTACTTGCGATGTTGTGTGCTCTAAACAGGGTTGTATGCAGGCATCAAGTTCTTCATCATCGACTTCCTCTTCAAGAGCTGCCCCAAACTGCGGGACAAGTATGACACGCCGTACATCGTGTGGAACAACCTCCCCACAGACCCGCAGCTGAAGGAGCGCAGCAACGCCACTGTTTCCCGACGGGTGAGTCTCTTCCTGGGGCAGCGCCAGGGGCTCAGCCTGTGGCTCAGTGCAAAGAAGAAGCTCCACAGTATCTCCAGGGCCTCTTGTCAGCTCTCTGTGTCCCCACTCTGGTCTGAATAAGTAGGAATGAATGATGGATCATTAATAAATCCTCCCATTCACATGGACTACTGATATGATGCTAATTGCTAAACCTGTAGCCTCTTACTTTGTCCTTCTGCAGTAAACATGGTTATGTGTTCCTCTTATTGTGTGTGTGTGTGTGTGTGTGTGTGTGTGTGTTGACATACTGTTGTGATTGTTACATGTACGTGTGTGTGTGTGTGTGTGTTTGTGGTGTGTAAAGCCAGGTCTCTCCCTGACAGCACCCACCCCACCCCCAAATGTAGGTCCTGTTCGCTTGAGTGACTGTCACACGTGTTCTGTTGTTTCTCTCTCTCAGCTCTCAGGTGCCGAAAAGGTAGGGACTCAGGTGTGCCTCTGTTCAGTCTAGTAGTGCTTGTGCGTGCCACCAGCAGACCTCACGTTGTGCGTGCGTGTGTACGTGTGTGTGTGTGTGTGTGTGTGTGTATGCGTGTGTGTGTGTTGCGTGTGTGCATGCATGCGTGCGTGTGTGTGTGTGTGTGAGTGTGTGATTGGATAGAGACACACCCCTGTGACA
Source organism: Tenualosa ilisha (assembly GCA_015244755.2). NCBI lineage: Eukaryota > Metazoa > Chordata > Actinopteri > Clupeiformes > Clupeidae > Tenualosa > Tenualosa ilisha. Next base: position 2,257,726 of record PYXC01001534.1, on the reverse strand, counting down.
TGAACTGTGTATGTGTGTGAAAACGGATCCCAAAACATCCCACTTTTGCGGGGAATAGATCTGTAGAGAATTCTCCAGTAACTGAATTCATTGCTAGTAACAATGAGGTTATTTGAGGTTAGTTGATTGTTACTACTTACCTTTTAGCTCAACAAATGTGAGATGTTTGCATCCATTGTCACAGACAAACTCCACAGTCAATACTGTCACAAATATACTGCACCTAGGGAGTGCTTTAGCTGTACACGTCAAAGTGCATTAGTGATGTTCCCATAGTGTTTTTATCTTCAGCTTAGGCTAATCCTTTAGGTTAGCATAGCATAAAGCCCTAGCATAGGCTCTGCAAGTGAGATCCACACGAGTCTTTTGTAAGGACCATACAGTGGACATCAACTCAGGAATTAAACAAATTCAGGCAAATGAGCTTGGGCATGAGGATCTAGCACTGAAAGGCATGGCCACCTGTTTGCACTTTCAAAATGTAAGCAGACTAACAGTCATTTTGTATGTGTATAGGGAACATTAAACTGACTTTAGATACATTCAACTCACCTGGATCCTCCCTCTTTCTTTACTCCTTTTTCTTTCTCTCTGTCTCACCCTCTCTTTTGTTCAGGCTCATATGTCTACACACACACACACACAAAAAAACAAAACAAAACACTGACACACATAAACACGGTCACAGTTTGTAATAAACTCACAATTACTAAAGAAACTAACATGATTTGTTATTGTCAGATGTGGAGATTTCTGCTGGAAGGCTGGCTTGTTTGGTTTTGGCTTTTGATTGTATCAGTTTTGAGGGCACCATCTCCAAAGGTGTGGAGTATCTGAGTGCTTTTGTTGCGGTCTCCTTAGCTAAGAGCAGTCTTGTCTCATTCCAGATCCAACCAGTGGTTTCCCGGAGTAGCCTAGCAACAGTCCCCTGTGGTGTGAGCCGCGAGGAGGAGAGTAGCCGCTCCCACAACCCCAAAAAAGGGGCCTTCCATGAGATCTTCAATTTGCCGGAGAATGAGCGGCCCTTACCAGGTGCCTGATTAAAATACCTGGACTTCACTGACTTCGTGTGTAAATGGCCAATGTGCTTTGAAACTGTTTCAGTGTAGTCCTTCAAACTGTTGACTGACTCTGTCAGTCCCTGTTGCTATCACAGTGTAAAGTAATGGTGTTTGCTTTTACAGTGTGTGAGAATGGCTGGAGATGCTGCCTAATAAACAGGGACAGGAAGATGCCCACAGACTACATCCGTAATGGAGTTCTCTATGTCACAGAAAAGTGAGTACTCTGCCTTACGCACCAGGATAGCAGGTTGAATTGCAGTGAATTCTCAACAGGTTAAAATTGTAGAAATAGAATCTGTAGAACAGTTTATTTTTATTGGGCAGTTTCGTCACGTCCACAACGGCAGTCAGTCACGTCCACAACGGCAACACAGTGCCATGGTATGGTATGATTTGAATGATTACTTCAAATTTGAGCATTAACTCTCCCTGGTTGTAGAACAAATGTTATGAAACTTTTCACATAATCATTCACATTATACAAATACAATGGCCTTTTTTGGCATTATGAACATGACAATTTGTGTGAAATTACCCTATTAGTTCTGTATGACAGTTTCACTTTTGTGAAAGAGACAGAAAGTGAAAAAGTACTGAAGCTCCAGAAAATGAAAGTGTTTGCTCATCAGGGCTGGCGCACCACCTCCTTGTGATAACAGAAAACAAAGCACAGCTCTTTATGGAAAGCAGTGCTAAAAATTGCAACTTGTGACGGCAAGTTGGTCGATAAGAACTAAAATTTGATGTACCTTTAGTGCACCATTATATATGACAGTATTACATATACACTGTTGTGCAAAAGTTACATACTTTCAGGTTCAACCAGTGGTTCACTTACATTTGCACACAGCCTTTTTGGACATTTCATGGGCACTTTCAACAAAGTGTGCGGTTAGCTTCAGCTCACTGTACTCGTGTGTTAGATGAAAACATGTTTTGACCAAATAAAGCAGAAGTCTATGAGAAAGCTAGGTTACGCAAAAAGGTTTACAAAGTTTCATACAGCACTGTATCTCTTACAAAATGAGTTCTGCATATACATCACTTCCTATATTTCTGGTGTGTTTCTCACCATGCTCTGTTCCATCTCTTCTAGCTACCTATGCTTTGAGAGCTCCAGTTCTAGGTCAGGCTCTTCAAAGAAAAACAAAGTCATCAAGCTTGTCGACATTACAGACATACAGAAGGTGGGCAACCACAGACTCGGCCTAATGGATACGCCGTGGTCATACTCATTAGCTTTTAGTGTGTCTGAGTTCTTCAATTCCCGCTACAAATGGTTTTGTTTCCTGTTCGTGTCCCTCCCTTTTGCAAGCGTTTTATCCATCTGTTTATTTTGGGTCACTGTACTGTATCAGTTTGTTCTTTGGATGTTTTATTTGTTCCACGTGTTGATATTAATTTACATTACATGTTTGCCATGCTATCATAGTCATGTACACGTCATGTGTACTAAATTTTATTGTAGATTTTTTTTAAATCAGTTTATTTAAAAGTTGTTTTTTTTTAACTGTAAAAATGGTTGCATCAGTCAGTTTCAGGAGTGAGTCAGTGAGTTTTTAATATGTTGTTGTTGCTTTATTCTCAGTACAAAGTCCTGTCTGTCCTGCCTGGCTCTGGTATGGGGATTTCCATAGCCACACCCTCTACTCAGAAGGTAAAAAACAAACAACAAAGATGGGTTGTGTTTTACAGACAGAGAGATGATCTTATTTATTATGCCTGTGTATGCTTTACTGCCTTGTCCCATTTGGACTCTGACTATTGCCCCCCCCCCCCTTTCTCTCTCTCTCTCTCTCTCTCTCTCTCTCCCTGTGTGTGGGCATACCCTTCAACCCTTCAGCCACTGGTGTTTGGTGCCATGATCCACAGAGACGAGGCCTTTGAGGCCATCTTCACCCAGTACATGAAGATTATGACCACAGCCAGTCCTGAGACCTAGCATCTACCATTGAGGGCAGCCGGTCGCCCACACAGCACTGCTGCACCACTGGGCACAGGACTGGGCCATGTCTTGTCCACTCCCCCTGTCTCACTCTGCTGATCTAGGATCAGGGCCATGGCACATTGTCTCATTCTTTCTCTCTCTCTTTCTCTTTCTCTCTCTCTCTCTCTCTCTCTCTCTCTCTCTCTCTCTCTCTCTCTCTCTCTCTCTCTCTCTTCTTTCACACGCATAGTCTAAGCCTGGCCTTGCCGAGTCGCAAACCCTTTCATGGAGGGAGGGACATCAAGGCGCCACGTGATATGGGTCCTGGGAGCACATTCCTGAGATTGGTGTGTGTGTGTGTGTTTGTCTGTCTACAAAACTGGACAGGCCATTTCTTTTAAAACACTGACATTTCATCATGGAGGGAGGCTGGATCTCCTTGCCTGCCTGATTTTGTGTCTCTTTCACTTTCAAGTGTGTGTGGTGTGTGTGTGTGTGTGTGGTGTGTGTGTTAGTGATCCACAGAGAACGTTTGCTTTCGTTTGAGTATGAGTGAATAAGTGTAGTCATTTCTTGTCTGATACTTGTGGTTGTGTAACAGTGTAATATCACTGCTGGTGTTGCACGGGGGAGCTGGGTTATTACAATGGGAGACAAAAAAAAAAGTGTGCAAATGACAAAACAAAATGAAGCCTTTTTGTAAGTTGACATTGTTGCTGTGCGTGCGTACAACAGCCCACATTGCAGCAACAGTGTGCTTCAGGTGTCTTTTTATGTCCAAATACTTCAGATTCCCACGTCTGTGGGGTCTGTGTAGTTACTTACAGGTATGAAGTTATTTAAATGCCTTTCTTTTGAGCCGTCAGTATTTTTTCGTTGTTGTCGGAGCACTTGGAAAGAATGTTGGGAGCTGATGGAATTAACATGCCAGAGACTGAAGCACATGTGTAAGAAGTGGTAACTTGTAGTTACATAACGGGTCACCCACACTAGAGTTTGGGTGCTATGAATGACCAATAACTTTAACCTGCCAACAGTACACACAGTAGGTTTCCTCAGTGAGGTTAAACTAATATGTTTCAAACTGAGTATTAACTTTAGATGTACCTTAGCTGGACATAAAGAGTTGTTAGGACTGAAAATGAGCTTTGTGCACTATACTTTGATTTGTGTAATATGATTTTTGTTCAACTTCTCATTCTTTATTGCACTGTATTTGGCTCAGAGAATCTGAGAGAATGAGGAATGAAGACTTCCTGGTCGTAAAGCAGTTGGCACATACTAGGTATATTAGCTGATTTCAGTTGTTTGGTAGTAAGGCTGGTTAATGCTGTCTGGAGACTGAGTAAAAATGTGCACAACTAAACACATCACTTATGATGTTACAGAGAATATCTTGTCAAATTCACAGCACTAATTTATAGAACTGAAAGACTGTAAATTGTATGGTAAACTGTGACGTTCAATCAACCAAATAATACAAATGGTATCACCAAGTTGAATAAGTTGAACAGCCACGCGCGCATTTAGTGGTCTGATGATCCAAAAACAGTATTAAGATGAATGTGTTGGCTATTGTTATGGTCATTTACCTGACACAAAGTTGTGTTGTAACATTGCTTTCTTTGTTACAGAAATTCTAAGTAGGCGGTTATCAAGTTTGGGTTTTTAAGGTTCAAAATATTAACGCTAGGTAGAGCTCACAATCTTTCCTGTTTATCATGTAAGAGTTCCGAGTATCGTAGCCATCCTATATGTATACTTAAGTAAACAGAAAGCCTGATGTGAAAAGAGTGATAACCTTAGAAAAGGCATTCAATGCATACATTATGTAGAGCAACATTCCCTGGTGGCTAGGGTCTTTGCAGTCTCCATTTGATTAATCTAGTACTAATCATACTAGAATGTTCAAAATGATGCCTGTTCAAACAAACAGACAAACAAAAACACTGAATGGGGATCTTCTAATCATTGTTGAGATGAACAAATCTCGCCCTAGTTTGTTTGAGTTATCCCACTGAAATAGTCACATACTGAATCATGGGAATATCGAAATGAAAGCACTTCTCGATGTCTGAAGAAGATGTGGACACTAAGGTCGTCCCCTGATCGCAGGCGTAGAAGAATGTATTGTGTGAGCGATAGCTTTGCCAAATTTTGTTTTCCTCTACATTTTCACTGGCCATTTTTGCCTAACTTTGATGTTTACTAAGGGCTGGGACATTGCCCAGACTGTAGAGGTGTGTCTGAACCCGAGCACTGGGCCAGGGTCATGAAGACTGGATGGATAGCTCCAAAAGAGCCATGGGGTTATCTCCGTAGGCGCTTAGCATAGACCTATGGCAGCCCTGTGCTCATCTTCAAACAACAACAACAGGCTTCTGTTGTTGGCTATAAAATCTCTTTTAAATATACAGTCATTGTGCAGGCAACATGACTTTATTAGTTGTGCTCTAGTTGAGAGATTCATTTTTAATAATCAGAGTCTAGTCAGGCCATTACATGATCACAGCTTGTTCTAGAAACTTCTAGTGCTTCATGACCACTCAACACTGGTGTATTTGTGTGTGGCTCTCTATGTTAACAAAAAAAAATATATTTGTTCTGTGTGTAAATGTTCTCCAAGTATTTTCATAATAGTCTCATGCGGTATCAAAGTTTCATTTACAAATGTCATCTGAGAACTGTAATTATTATTTGTCATCGGTGCCCGAAGACAAGTGACTGAAGTTTATAATTAAACAAAAGCTGTTCTGTTTTTAAATGACATAATTGTGTCCCATAAAACATTGTGATGTATTTTTATTTTAGTAAATGAATTGAAAGTAGCTTTTGTGTCCCTTAGTGGATTGTGTTAAAGAAACATACAGTACATACACACACTAATTACTCTTAATCATCATCAGTTGAGACTTTGAATAGCAGGTAATACCCCACACCAAAAAGTACAAGTAGCTGTAAGCTCTAGCTAGGTAGCTTAAGGTGTACTGCATTGAACCGGTATTTCAGCCTTTAGGGTTGTCTAGATGTTTAAGTGCCAGATATTTTTTTAAGCAGACTGTCTGCTGTATTTCATTGGTGTCTGTCCAGTTCAGAAGCACACATTTCTCAGATTATTAACAATACATTGATTTATCAAAGTGTAATGACCACCTGTCTCTCCAACTTAAATAAAATGCATTGGTTGTGTCTGCTAGAAGTAAGACAAGAGATATGTACATAAATCAGTGATGATTACAAACACTATGCTGATATTGGAGTACTGAAGAAGGAATTCTACCACTGCCATAGTGTGAACACACACTCACAGCATCTCTTGAACATGTACATTTTACACCTGATTTAACAGACAAGCACTCTTTTAATTTCCTTAGAGGCACAGTACTAGAGCATATCTATGCTAGTCAGTGGTGAAAGACTTCTTTGTCAGTGATGTGTATTTGAGATTAGTTTTGCTGGAGGTGTGACATGCTTTTAAAGTGGATAATGCAAGTGCATACCTGACAGAATTCATCTTTGCCTCCATCTGAACACTAGAGGGCACTCACGTCAAAGGAGACGGCAGATTCGAAAAGTAGAAGCACTGGTAAGTGTCATTTACTGTTCATTTAGATTTTATCGAGGCCATATTTGGCTTTACAGTGACAGTAATACATTCCCCCATCAGTTACACTTTATTTGAGGTTTTTGACATGAGTGACATGAACATGTCATAAACATGTTATGACATATGAATATGTAATGACACTTCAAAATTTTTATGACTGTTGTCATTAAGTGTCATTTGGATTGTGCAATGTAAAGATGGTGTTCGGCCGTCAGACATTCTAAAACCCAAATGACATTTTGAAGTGTCATTACACGTTCATGATAGATGTCATGTTTATGACGTTCATATCACTCATGTTAAAAACTTAAAGTGAAGTGTGACAATCTTAAAACAAATATGGTGGCAGGCACTATTTCTTTAGGGTTTCAGTAGTCTTGAGTGAGTCTTTGGCTGAGCCACTGCAGATACTATACTATACTATACTATACTATACTATACTATACTATACTATACAGTAGTGAAAATAAACATGGAACACATCAACATTTTTCAGTCAAAAGATTTCCAATTCAGCTATTGACACATCGTATTGGCAAGATTTTGGTGTCAATCCCAGAAGTCCTCACAGGTAAGGAAATTGAAACACTAAAGCCAATAAATAATGCGATGTGTTATAAAGTGGGCTGACACGTGAAAACAAGTATTGAACATACAAAGAAAGGGCAGTATAAGCAAGGAAGCAGCTGTAATCTTTACATTTCTAAAGTCATTCTACCTCCTATGTGTGAACAGCCAGGTTGGCACATCATGGTGGGTTACAAAATGTTTTTTTCACCACTAAAGCACAATAATATTCCATGATGGACAAAAGCACAGACCTTTGCATCTGTATATTGTTGCAATACATGTAACTGCAATGTTTCTGTCTCTTCTACAAGCACATTATTGGGCCAATATCTGCAAGTGGAAGGAATATCACTCCCATCACACAAGCTCCTTGCAAGATATCAGATTAGATTTTTAGCCTCTTTTTCCTGGCAAAGGCTTTCTAGTCCTGTAAGCTTTTTGGGGAGCAGGACGGGTTGTGCGTAGTAAAAAACCTTTTTGGGGAGCAGGACGGTTGTGCGTAGTAAAAAACCTTTTTGGGGAGCAGGACGGTTGTGCGTAGTAAAAAACCTTTTTGGGGAGCAGGACGGTTGTGCGTAGTAAAAAACCTTGGGGTCATTGTGGATTTTGGAGTAATGTATTGTGTGTTAAGGATGATTGTGCTGTTGTCAAAGCCGTGCTTTTCTCATCGCTGACTTTTAACAAACAGTGTGATGTTTGCTTCAAATTTCAATTCAATTTAATTCAATTCAATCTTATTTATACAGCACCTTTACAATAGTATTGTCTCATGGTGCTTTACAGAAGGAGCACCCAAGGGCAACAGGGGCAAGGAAAAACTCCCTTATGTTTAGTTAGTCTAGGAAGAAACCTTGGGCAGATCCACGACTCAAGGGGCTAACCCAACTGCCAGGGGTCATACAGAAAAAGTACGATCAGTAGTAACCATGATAGACTTGTCCATAGAGTTGAATTTGATGGTATTTAATTGAATCCATTCTTCCCTCAGCAAATGAAATGTTTTTTTATGCTGCTGCCATAACAAAATCTCAGTGGCTAATCAATCCCAGCTAGTGCAGTTGGAGAGCTGTTCTTTCATGAGTTTCTGCACCCTTTTTCCACCAAGGCCAACCTTTGCTCATCATGTGTCCAAGTTATTCTTTAACATCAGCAACAGGACTAGTCAAACTGATGTGTCAATCTTGATTATATCTTCCTTGCAAATCTCTGAAGTTTGGTGTAAGGATACAAGAAATGCTGACAAACAGCTCAAGGAACAACTACTTAAAAAAATACAAAATAAACTCTTATAGCCTCCTGCTGTTTGTGGGCATCGGTTATTTGAATTGGCAGATTACTAGATTCTGAAATCGTTGAAAAATGTTGAAAGTCTTTTTTTAAAAATCAGTTACTCACTTAAATATCACAACAGAAATTCAGACCAGCGGTGCATCCACTTGCATGCCACTGTAGATATAATAATGTACAGGCTGGACCAGCACTTAACTTTTATGAGAGCTGACACACACACAGAGACAGATGGACTGACAGACCTGAAGTGTGTTGAGGTCAGGGGTGAGGGGTGTAGTAAAAATGTCACCTACAACAGGACCTGAGAAGAGGATGGATCATGTAGTGAATTCATGACCCTAATGGAAAACTGAAAGAATAGAAAGAAATACTGAAAGTTCACAAGTTTGAAAAACAGGAGGTTAATTTGAATAGGTTATACTAAAATCTTTTAAAAACTTTTTGCTATAAATCTAATTCATCAAGGGATGCTCTCCCTTTTGTATTTTGTTTCAATTAAACCATGAGGGCCTTTGTGTTGAAAATATGCTTTCCTTTGTGTTGGTCTGAAGGCTTTCCTACTAATAGCCTGCAAAGGAATGAGGTGGAAATGACTTCTTGAATGCCTATTCAACAGAAGCATTTGATTTTGTTTCCCGTTGTACCTCTGCAGAATGTGAATATGTGAGAAAAATATTTAAAAATTGAATAAGCGCCCCTTGTTGCCTTTTCACTCACGATACAGGAGTGATATTAGAAACTCTTAGACTCTAAATAGGATGTTCCCCTGAAAAAACATCCACACCGAGTGTGCTGCATTTCAATGATGCTCTCCAGTGATGAATTGGAGAAAAAGTGTCCTTGTCACAGGAAAGTCTGATAAAACTCGTGTAAACCTGAGGACACTTCAATGCATTGAGTGAGATAACATTAGATTTGATGTTGCTCTACACTTGTGCACCACTCATTTTGGTGAATAGTTTACTGAAAATTTGTCCTTATCTGTGCTTGTCTTCTTTCCCAAGGTGTACAATTCCATGTCCTGGTAAAGGAGCAGATGTTGAATGGGTCTGATGAGTGGAAATCAAGGCGCTTTGATGGAGGGGGTGTATTTTTGGAGCAGGGTGATGGAATGTGACATTGCCAGACTCCCTCCTGTGCTTCTCCTGACAGGGCAGTTTGTAAACGGTGATGGAGGCGGTGGCGCTGCGTGGCTCTGGAGATGCGTCTCGGTTCAGTGTGCAGTGCGAGGCGCCGCGGCGAGCCGCGTGGAACGGTGGGGAACTGGCTAGGCTGTGGGAGGACAGGCGGCCGGGCCGGTCAGCCCTGCCTCGGCTCTGCAGAACCACAGGGGACCTGATGGATGAGCGCCGTGTGAGCAATGTGGCCCATCATCGCCCGTGAGCTGAGGTGACCCCCGCACTGCATTAGTACCCATATGACAGTCATTTGGCACCTCATGAAGTATCCATTTTTCACAGGCAAAATTTCAGGGCTGTGCATGCTCCCATGAGGGCACTGGCAAAGCAATTCCTCTCCTGACGATGACCGCTGCCCTGAGCTTTGTTGAATATATATTAGAGAGTTAAGAGGAGCGCGTGCAGAAAATGCCACTATCATATCAACAGAGAATGTTTACTTTTTGTGTAGTCTATTGAATCCAGCTAATTTAAAGAAAAGAAACTGCTTCCTCATGCAAAATAATCTGACAAAACTACCATGATGAAGTGATGGTTGTGTTGAGTGCGCTCTGCTTATGCTGGCTTAAAACTGCCAGCTCAGAGCAATCTCTTTTGCTAGCCAAAGTTGACATTCCAAAGCCAATTAAGCTTGGGAATCTTCCCTGGGGTTTTGAGCTATGGATGTTAATTGGGATATAATGTATTCCTGAAGTCCTTTGCTCCCTGTGAGTTGGAAGACACGCTCCTGATGCTGAAGTATCGGGGCCTTAACTGTAAACTCCAGTGGGCTGATGGAGAGGTAATTGGGGTTAATCCACCCTATGTAAGGATCTGCTGAAATTGGAATCCTTTTAGTGTTCTCTTTGTGAGAAAGTCATTGCTTCCTTAATGTCAAACACTTTCTGCAAGCATGAAACTATGCTCTCATTTTCCCCCCAGGTGAAACATAGTCACGCTATTATAGTGAAAATCCTATTGAGCTCAGTGAACGCATGATTAATTCTGAATTAATGAATTAGTGCTTAAAATATCTCAGCTAAAACAATTTCTCCATTGGCTCACTGCTTATATCGGCAAGCATTTTCACAGATGTTTGCCTGCAACAGAAGAGGTAGATGGAAGCATTAAACCCAGTGAGATAAGGCGTGTTTGATCAGAGTTCCTTGCACTCTCTGACTCGTTTGTTCTGGGGAAGTGCTTTGTGTTGCCGTCTGGGTGTGTGTGTTGCTATTCCCGCTGGCTGTGTTATGAATATGTGCTGCTCCACAAGACTGCACGGCGAGGGCCCCAGTGGAGACCGCTGTCTGACGAGACTAATTCCCATATGACACTTCCCCACCGCTCACAGGAGGCACCATGGAAACACAGTTTACACTCACCATCAGTACCATCCTTACTGCATCGGCAGGCAGGATTCATGAGATGGGAAACAAGCAAACAGCAGCCTGCGTGCCCATATTATGCCTGGACACAAGTTCCCTTATGGGCCTACATGGCTGTACAATGCTGCCACACATGTTGTCACACTGATCATAGATATGCAGGGCCAGATTATGGGATAAATTGCCCCTTGACACAAAATAGGTTTGGTCCCCGTCCAGCACAGGATGAACAATAAGGAACATTACTGGGGGGGTTCAGGGCCCCCTGGAGCTGGACCCAGTTGGCCCATTCACCAGGGCCATAGCCCTGGGATTTGTCAAATACCTCGGTCAAAAAGTTGACACAAACAAACAATGGGAATTGGGAAAATTTCTGGCATGCAAAACTCGATTTGGCATATTGTGCCATGAGAGAGTTTGTGGGGTATGAAACCTGTGACCTAACCTGTGTGGTTTAAAACCTATACCTATACTAGGTCTGTGTGTGTGAGTCTGTGTCAGGCCACTGGCTACCAGACACAAAAATGGTCATTTTCACAAGTCAATCAATTCTAGATCATGACTTTGAGTCTGAAATCTATTTGGCTGGTGCCACTTTCCATTTGTGTGTTTTGATTTGTGTGCAAGTGTAGGCCTATGCATTGGCAGGGGGGGTCACTTCTTAACCATCATTCACTTGTTATCCCTGTCATCTCTCTCTCCTCCTGACTATTTTCAACTGACTATTTCTCTCTCCTATGGCCAAAGAGGTTAACTGATCCCTTGTAACTGTTATTTGACAAAAAAAGAACATTCAGTCCATCATCACATTACTTAACAAATCATCATAGGCCTGATATCAATCAGTGTAGATTAGGTTGGCATACCCTTCAGTGAATTTGAATAGATTTAATCATTCTGTAGCCTACCTGCAGTTATGGGGCAAAGTACAGGCCTACAATAAAATCTTAATGTCCAACATGCTGCATTTTTGTGTGGGATAAATACAAAATAGTGCAATAGTTTTATTCATGACCAAAATATTACATTTCCTGCATCATCAGCTAAAAATAATTACTCCAAAATGCAGTTTCAGACATCTACATCAACAAAATTATACTGGCTTTGAATAACATAGAAGAACTGTTAAACTCAGTTGTCATTAAACCAGCCCCAGGCAGTAGAAATGCAAGGTAGCTGTTTTAGCCTATTTACATAGGCTACACTGCTGCTAACATGCAGGGTGAAATGCATAGACCTCTTAGTATTTAAAAGACTGTTTGAGCTGCAAGAAACTTTCAGTATGACTGATTATTAATAGCCAAGTGAGAGAGAGATAGAGGTCGACTGTGAAGGTAAGTCTGCACAAAACACCAAACAGCCCAATCAAAATTGTCCTCCCTGTCATTCTCCCACTCGAAAATTCATTATTCGTGCCGTAATTTGCGGAGACAGGATCTACAGTTTTGACTGTTGGACTTATGTGTTTAGGCTATCTTTGTAGAGTTTACCGTGTCATTCTAACGGGAGAACCGTTGTATATTTGCTTCACCAAAACAAATGCAGCAGCTGACTTGTTTGTGACTGAGTTTGAGTGTATTGAAGTTCATGCGTTCGAAGCGCTTTTCCTATATAGCACACACAGCGCGAGTTTTTGCCAACATGTATGTTCTTATTTGGAGAAGTAGGCACTCCGCAATTTTTGGCTAACATTGTCGCTCTAAGAAGTTCCGGTATATCTGAAAGACAGTTGATTTGATACAATCAAATCGAACAATCAATCAAAATTAGTACAATCAAATCAACACTAGAAAAAATACCGAGAACATGACCTCGGTGTCCCTAATGGTAGCGGCCATGCAGTTCACCTGTAGATATGATTTATCCCTGTTACGTTGATTACTGAGCTTAATCCTACAAGCTGAAAGCGTCAGGCTGACCTTTTTTGGTCCTCTTGCTATTGTGTGCATGATGAGGAGCTTGACTGTTGGCCTATGTGTTGACATAACACTCCCGCCTAGTGTGCAGCCCTTAGCAGTTTGGGGATGAACTGAGGGCTCGGCACAAATATGTTGTGAATCTCATTTTTTGCGCCCTGGCTCGAGCCCCCTTTATGCCTCAGAAGCTCATTAATTAGGATGCTGATCGCATGTGAGGAATAAATGCTGTTGCTCATGGAAGTCTTGATGTTCATGCAACAGCTAAAGCTGCCTGATTGTCGATCCTAATGAGCTGCTGCGCTGTTTACTCGATACGCATGGTGTGAGGCGCACAGGGGCTTAGGGTGCGTGTTTTTAATGATGTTTATTTGCCGTTACTTTGAGGAGTGGGAGTATTTTGCGCTAATCAGCAGATGTTTAAGTTAAAGAGGAAACGCTGGGCACAGCTGTGAAGAACGCCACGCAAAGGAATCTTGTTCTTACTGAAAAGGTCCTGCTTTTCAATCAACGAAGAAGAAGAAAAAAATGTTGGCTTAGTCCTACTTTAATTGTTACACAACTAAACACATTATGCATACTTATGTACTTTGTTTAATTGTGTAGTGGACATTTATGTGTGCCAAAAATTGTATAAATGGTGAACAGGAATTTTAGGCTGTTCTAGACTGTGCAGTCATCTCCATGGAATGTTAGACTCTCCTGTATGATGAATTGTAATGACTTTATAATGAACTAGTAAATGAGTTAGGCTTATTAAAAATGCGCTGACACAAGGACACTTATGATTGTGGGCCATTGTTCTTGAATGACAAAAGCCTGGAGACTGTGGGGGTGTCTCCAGTGTCTGTTGTGTTACCCTGGAGAGGGTGAGTGACCAGCATGGGTAATAAACCTGACGTTGTCACTTGTTGTCACTGCAGTGACACATTGATCTGGACTATGAGAGCAGCTGCTTGTCAATGCCTTAATTCCTCGTGTCAACTGAAGTGAGAATGCTTTATTATTTGTTGAGGGGAGAGAAGGCCACATGAACCTTTACAAAGACGAGTTTATAGACAAGATCACAGTGCAAGCAGCTCTGCGCTGGTGACAGGTGACAGGATGAGAAAATTGCAAAGGCACAGGACGAAGGTGGAAGATTTTACACACCGACAATGACAATGGGTTTGAGCGTTGAGTTTGACTCTGTCATGTTCTGATGAGCTTGGTGGTTTACTTGCAAATCCCATGTTGCAAGATTCATGGAAAACAAAACAAAACAACAACAACAACAACAAAAACAACAACAAAAACAGCAGCTGGGAAAGGGTGTGTATTTAACCATTGATGTGCAATCACTCTGTCATTAACAGTCACCTCAGAGAGGCTTTCATCAGGTTTCCATCTGTCATCCAAGCCTCATCCCTGAATCAAATTGGACGGATAACATACTCCCCCTCCGCCTAAAACAACAAACACGCGCTAAACACAATTTCCTCTCTCTCTTTTCATTCATGGCCATCTCTCTGCGAGACACCTTGTGTCCTTTTGTGGCTTATGTAATGTCCAAGAACTGATGTGGGTTATTGCACATTCCTGTGTCATAGTAGGCCACTCAGAGAATGGATAATCATATCCCAGTGAATCTCAGACTGAAGGGGTTGGCAAATAATTGTCCTTGCGTGAAAGTACTCTCCAGTTAAGACATGCTAATCAGTGGGCTGCTAATCGTTTCTTTTAGGTGAGATGTATTCAATGCTTGATTGCATTGTGAATGACAAGGTGTCATCCAGAGCCCAAGGTAGGTAGCTCCTCGCCCTTGGCTCAGCGGAGCGCAGCGCAGCGGGCAGGGAGGGATGCCGGGCTCGCCAGTGCCTGTGCCAGGCAATACGGACGGAGGCGGATGCTGGCTGCAGATGAGTGGCTTTGTGGACGCGCCTCGGGTCGAGCAGCTGCCGCCTCGGCACCATGGAGCGGAATTGGCCTCAGGATGATGAAACGTGCACTCGTTACTCGTTCTCCCCCCACACATCTTTTCTCTTTCTCTCTTACACACACACACACACACACACACACACACAGTTTCTCTCCCCCATCCTTGTGATTTTTGAATAATTACTGGCTGCCAGGGAGAGACTCTAGCAACTGGTTGCTAGAGTCTCTCGTTCTCACAGCCGTTGCCTGGGCTCAGTCCCCCAGGAGGAGACCTGCTTCTCTTCCACGCTCCTAGCCGTTTGACTGACTTGACTTTCTCACCGGATGCCCACAAGTCTCCTCACCTTTGAATAATGGAGCTGAGGGGGATGTGGTGCACATGCCCTCTGCTCAGGGGGCCGTAACATGCTTGTGACTGCCTGGCAGTTGAGGCCCAGGATCCTCACGAAGTCTTTTCAAGATCAAACGCCATAGTTCACATATGTTACATTATGTGTCCCATGCTCAAACCTCAGCTGTACTGAAGATGAGCACTTTGCATTCACTCAAAGACAATAGATTCCATCGAGGGGGAAGGTTAATGCATGCAGGCATGAGAATAGAAATCAGGCCATTTCTGCAGGGTGTTTTAGACAGCTATAAATGGATGTACTCTTCAAAGGACTCATTGTCATTTCATGTGTAGATCATACAGTCTGACAAGCAAATTATTCTGTATAGATAAACAATGTAGAATGATAATATGGAACGATACTCAGTTATTGTTACAATATTTTACACTTAATGTTATTCATGAAAATGGAGAACAGGTTAAAATAACTGATAGCATAAAATACATACAAGTTTGTTGTGTGCTGTGTGATCAAAACTCTTGAGTTGTGGTATCTGGTTGTGTGTGTGTGCGTGTGTATTCCATCTATGCGTGTTGGTGGCAGCATGGGATTCAGTCATGATATGCCTTGATTGAACAGGTTTCCATCTCGGGTTTCTAGGCTCATGCCATCTGGATGAAGCACATAGCCCATTAGTCCTCTCCCTCAAGTGGAACACCACCCAACTTCTCACAAACTAACTTTTGCTTAGTTCCACTCGTGTGCTTCGCCTCCACGTGTTTATCTGGCGTGCGTGTGGGGCCAAAGCATTCCAGAAGGGTTATGTCAGCCACAGACACTCCAGTGCACAAAGCTGTCTCTGAACTGCAGGGCACCGTTCAACTTTGAAGAATAGAACTCTGCTGCAGCTGGGTTGCTTTCAGCATGAGAAACACATACAGGACCACAAATAGTTCCCATTATATCAACATCAGCACGCTGCACTTTACATAGGGTGTTCAAGACACTCAAAGCACTTAAAAGTGAAAGAGGGGACCTCACTAACTGCCTACAATGTGTAGCACCCACCTGGGTGATGCACAGCAGCCATTATGCACTTCTGCTTACCAGCTTGAGATGGAGAGAGAGGGGAGTGCATGACTCGGCCATTTACTGTAAATTGAGGGATGATAACGTGACCAGATTGATTTTAGCCAGGACTCCAAGGAAGCCCCTACTCTCTGTGATAAGTGCCATGGGATCTTTTACGACCACAGTGAGGCAGGACCTCGGTATAATCTCTCATCTGAAGGATGGCTTCTCCTACAGTGCAGTGTCCCCATTCCTGCACTGGGATTGATTTTTGATCAGAGGGAAGAGTGCTATCCACTACCACCCACCAACACCACTTCCAGCAGCAACTTAGTTTCCCCAGGAGGTCTCCCGTCTAAACTAACTAACTAAATCCACACCAGCTTAGCCTCAGAAATACATAGGTGGCAACGTACTGTAGGTCTGAATGCTTGCATTAACTAATGGCAATTAGTTCTAGAACTTTCCTTATTGGTTTTACAGGCATCAGACACTATGTGATTGCTGTGATTTGACACCTTCATGTTTTCTCATCTTAAATCACACCACACATATTTTTAGTACATGTGTGGAGGCAACATAATAACACTCACAGTGGTGTGAGAACTGGCTGCAAATGATTTTAAACACGTTTAAAAAAAAATACCCTGTGACTAATAGGCGTAACCCAAGACATATTTGGAACTGCCTATAAATTGTATTTAAAATTTGAACACAATCTATAATCCCGAACACTCATATACATTTAGATAATGTGTACAAGACACATGCAAAAGCTCGTGCCAATGCTGCACAGATTATGCCTTGTCAAAAAGAATGTAACATCAAGGGCTCTCTGTATTTTCCCCATCTGTGCTGGACTGGCAACAGGAACATCTGCATTGCACCGGCTGGCCTTTAGGGGGCAGTCTTATTGCACGGGATTGCTGATTGCTAGACAAATGCTGCTGCCCACAGCAACAAGACGTTTGGAGGCGAATGCCAAGGCAGACTGCGTCAGACACACGCAGGCGCTGGTGCTTATCTCACAGCCCCCCTGTGCTGCAGTAATAGCATTGTTTAGAGGCGAGTGTCTTTTGGCCCACCGGCCTTTCCTTGCCAATGAGCAGCTCTCCCTGAATGACGCTCCGCTGGGCTGGGGAGCGAGCGAGTGCTGTAAGGACTCCCGGTGGAGCCCTGCCTGTCTGAACCTCACAAAGCTACAGAGAGCCATGGGGACAGTTGCTGCAAAAAGGCCCATTTCCCAGAGAAGAATAGCGGTGGTTATCCCATCAAACGCCGCCTCTTTAATGGCAAGTGCATTTCTCTGCACTACCAAGCCTCTGTTGGCAAGTGTGGGTTTTAGCCCACCGCTGTGCGGCACTTCTCCTTCTGTCATTATCTCTCCCTCTGCCGCTCTCTCTCTCATACTTGTAGACACTCAGTGTTTCCTCTAGAAAAGCCAGGGGAGATCTCGAAATTTCTTTTATGGAGGGAGGGGATTGCCTGTTGTGCCAAATTTCCAGGGGGATGCATCAGTGGTAGCGTGTGGATGTGTTTAATGGCGGCCTCCTCTTGCCGCTGCATTATCCTGCTCCGCAGCCTTCCCACCTGCTGCTCCCGTGGCAAGTCTCTTGGAAGAGAGGGAAAAGAAGAGAAAGAGGGGGGAACGCTTCCAGCAGCGCAGCCAGCCTCTGCTACTCTCCCCTCCCTGGGCCCGCGGCGGGGGCTGCTTGTTGGTGAGTTTGCACCTGCTGCTCACTCACCATTTGGGTCCGCACCAGCGGCGCCTCCGCCTTCACCGACAATCCCCCCGTCCTTTTCAACCAACCGCCAGTCACCTTAATACACAGTGGAGAGGAAGGCTGGATTAAGTGCTCATGTAGAAGGATGAATCTGCTGTTGTATCCAATTTTTCTCTTTGGAATTTTCCACTGCATATTAAGGATTAAAAGCACAGCCAGTGTAGTTATTCTGGATCTAAATACAACATCTCACACCCTTCACATTTTTGCAAATATTTGGTTATATCTTTTTATGGGACAACACTATAGAAATGAATCTTTGATACAACTTAAGGTAGTCAGTGTATAGATTGTGTGGCAGTATAGATGTTGTTGCCCTCTGAAAATAACTCAACAAACAACCATTACTGTCTAAACAACTGGCAACAAAAGTGAGTACACCTCACAGTGAGCATGTCCTAATTGTGTCCAAACTGTCGATATTTTGTGTGAGCACCATTATTATGCACTGCCTTAATCCCTAATCACCAGAACTGCACAGGTTTGGAATCCCCTCCCACTCCTTAATGATGATATTGCAGAGATGATGGATGTTTGACATCTTGCTCTCCTCCACCTTCCACTTAAGGATGCACCACAGGTGCTTAAATGGGTTTAGATATTTGGCCAGTCCATCACTTTTATCTTCAGCTTCCTCAGCAAGGCAGTTGTCATCTTGGAGGTGTGTTTAGGGGTCATTATCATGTTGTAAAACTGCCATGCCCTGCATGTGGCCCAGTTTCTGTACAGCGGGAATCATGCTCTGCTTGGAATTCATGTTTCCCTCTATGAACTACAGCACCCCAGTGGCAGCAGGACTCATGCAGCCCTAGACCATGATGCTACCACCACCATGCTTGGCTTTTGGCAAGGGACAGTTGTCTTGGTGCTTACCAGGCTGCGGCCACACAAAGTGGACACAATTTGAGCAAGTTTATCTTGGTCTCATCAGACCACAGGACATGGGTTCAGTGATCCATGTCCTTAAACTACTTGTCTTCAATACAAGAGACCAAGATCAACTTGTTTGGCTCAGATGGTGTTCACTGTGTGTGGCGGCACCCTGGTGAGGAGCACAGAGACAACTGTCCCTAAAGTCAACTGTGGTGGTGGTAGCATCATGGTCTAGCACTACATGCTGCTGGCACTGGGATGCTGTACTTCATAGACAGAAACATGAATTCCAAGCAGAGCACGATCCCCTCTCTTCAGAAACTGGGCCCCATGAATAGCATGTCAGTTTTACAGCATGATAATGACCCTAAACACACCTTCAAGATGACAACTGCCTTACTGAAGAAGCTGAAGACCAAGTATCTATCTGGCGAAGTATCTAAACCCATTTGGGCACCTATTGGCGGATCCTCAAGTGAAAGGTGGACATCCACCAGCTCTGTGATATCAGAGTGGCACAGGCTTCCAGTAGAAACCTGTGCAGCGCTGGTGAATTTTAAGCCCATAGGGGTTAAGCCAATGCATAACATCGTGCTCACACAAAATATTGACAGTTTGGGCACAATTTGGACATGTTCGCTGTGAAGTGTACTAACATCCGTTGCCAGCTGTTTCAGACATTAATGGCTATTTGGTATTTTCAGAAAACAGTAAATCTATACTGCTACACAAGCTGCACACTGACTACTTTAAGTTGTATCAAGTTTTATTTCTATGATGTTGTCCCATGATGAGATAAAAAAGAATATTTGCAAAAATGTGAGGGGTGTACTCACTTTTGTGAGATAATGCGTATGTTACTGCCCTAAGATGGAGAGATCAGGATAAAGATAGCAAGGCTGTGGTTTGTTCTTCCAAGGGAGCGCTTATGAGTTTCCATGGTAGAACAAGGGGGAAAGACATTACCTTCAATTAGACACAGTCCCCTTTGTGTGCTGCTCTATTAAAAGGGCGTTCACAAAAAGGTTGTTATTAGCGGCCTGTCAGCCAGAGCTTGTCTGCTCCAATAGTGCCCATTACACACGTTCATCTCTCCCTCAGTCTCACCTCCCACCCATTATGATCCACATTCCCCTAGTGATGTGAGGACCCCACCACACACACCCAAAGACCTTTCTAGATCTGTATCCCTCAATCAAACTTTCTCACACACACACACACACACACACACACACACGCACACACATGCATGCTCCAATGCCACCCTGAAATCTTGAAAATTGTAAATTCCATTCACGCACCCCTTCCTACCAGATAAACTGTGGCTCCCACAGGTGCAATGTTCCAAAGTTCACCTCCAAGGTACAGCTAGTCTGGGAGCTGGGATTTATTGTTCCGAAGGTGTGCCTGCCCCAGTGGCTCCCTAGAAATTAATTTAAAGGAGGCAGAGCAGGTGTGCCACACAGACCGGCTGCACGCAGAGTGAGTGGAGGATGTTTGAGAGAAAGAAAGAGAGAGAGAGAGAGGAAGGAGTTCATTCTGGGAGTTTGTTTGGGAGTGCTTTGCTGTGTGGGCATGCTTACTACTCAAGCAGCCATGAGTCAAGGTGGACAGGCCCATTCCTCAGCTATGGCAATATAGCTCCATGGAGTGATTCACCTGCTCCTAAGCCATAATGGGAAGACAGGTTCTGCACGGTTATTTTAGAAATGCATTTGGATGGTGGATGGACTGTTTGGGAGGCCCACCGGGGAAGGGAGGATTTGTGGTGAGGCGTTAGCCAGGTCAGTGGTAAATATGCGTGCAGCTCCTGCTAACAGCTTGGATAACAGCAGCTAGAACTGGAGCATGGTTTAAGCATGGAGGGGCTGGGGAGGGTGGTGAGGTCAGGTTCACTGTAACTCACTGTGAAGAATGGGATGAGGCAGGCACTGCAGCATCCCTGTGGAAGATCAAAGCCTAACCCCGGCGATGTGCCGACGGCTAGCCGAGGGCACCTGGCCCGACTCGTCCTCATCAGCGGGTTCTGGTGTTGGTTGTCGGTGCTCGGCGGCTGACGGCGGGGCTGTCCTGGTTGCCATGGTGAGCGAGCGTGGGAATGAAGATGAAAGGCTGGTATGTGCTGTAATCAGATTGTCTCCTGCACTTGGGCGGCGTATTCATCTTCTCCCCCCGTCCTCCGCTCCCCCCTCCCAGCACTCGGCTTCGGCCTGCGCGGCAAACTCTTGGCGACATAAATCACAATTGGGCCGCAGTCAGCTCTCATTCCCACAGAGGCAGTGAGAGCCCAGCTCAGCCCAGCAGAGCCCGCTTTTCCCCAGGCCTGGGTCACTCCGCTCTGCACAGGCCGGCCTTATTTACACCAGATATTGTTCTTGCAGCACCAGGCCCCCCAAATGAAGATGGATTCAGAGCTAACAGCCTAATGATTTTGTCTTAAGGGGAATCATAGTGACTTTCTGCGTCGGATTCCCCCCTGGGGGGGAGTGCGGGAGTGGGGCGAGAAAAAGCCGAGCCTCAAGGTTGTTGATGTTTTCAGCTTTGTGCGATGGCTGGAGATCCAGCGGGCGGTTAAAGTGTCTCTGCATGGCACTCTCAGCCTCGGCTGCAAATGGATTTCATAGTGGGGGAATGTTAAATAATGAGGAAATGGTCCTAGCCCTTATGCTGTTGTGTCTGTTGCTCTTGGTCAGGCTGGCTCTGCTCCTTCGGTTCGGTATTAAATGCTGGGTGACTCGGCTCACTCAAATGTGCCCAGTAAATGAGTCCCGGTGGCTTTTAGTGTGTGCTTCCATATGTCATTTGGCCACCATCCCCGAACACTCATGTGGATCAGTCTACGGGACCGGAAAGAGGACATCTGGTGCCCTATCATAGCGCTGAGGTGTGTTTATTCGCACTAAATAAACTCTCCTTTTCTCTGGCTGTCTATTTGGCTGTCAGAGATCTTGAGCAAACACACAAGGGCTCCTCTTTTTTGCCTTTATTTTGAATATCAACCTGCCTCCGATACCACGCAGAGAAAAACAAATCCTCACAGCTTTGTTTACCATCCCCTTTTGTTTATCTCCCTTCCAAAGGCCAATCTAAAAGCCCAATTTATTTCGCTGCAGGCCAAACACAGATGGTAGACATCAAACATGGTTTATCTCACCGCCGGATCGCTGTGGCGAAAGAGTTAAAAGAAAGTGAAGGGACAGGAAATTCAGGTGGAAGAGAAGCACCCAGTTGACTGGGATTCGCATGGCTGATGAAACACACCCAAGGGAGAAAGAGGAGAGGAGAAAGAGAGAGAGAGAGTGAGACAGAGAGGAAAACAAAAGGGAAGAAAAAGTGGATGTGTGATGTTCAACAGTGTGGCTGTGGAGATGATCCAAACCCCCACCCCTGTCTCGCATGAGTAAAAGAGAGGGAGCGCTAATAACTCCGGGTGCAGCTGTTGCCGTGGCGGTGGTGGCGGCGGCGTTGGCGGCGGCGCCTCTGCTCCCTCGGAGCCTGGCAGAGCTGTTCTATTTTCACCTCATTGCTCAAGGCAGACAGGAGCTTATGTAAGGGAGCGGGACAGGTAAATTAGAGGAGCAGGGAGCATGCCTCTTTTAGACTGTCTTCTGCTCACCCCTGCAGTGCTCACTGTCATAGCGCACATGCTCATTTCCCTCAGTGCAACATATGGAGAAATGGGTGCAGCACTGCAACGTGCGCCATAGTAGCAACAGCAATATTTCTCTTCGGTGTGGAAAACAGATTGTAGCCAAAAGGCTAACAGCCTGCGCGCTTACAGTGTTTAAAGATCATTGATGGATGTCATTGTGTGGCTGTGGGAATCAGAGCATCTCGCTTTTCTCATCCATTGGCGATGTACTGAAGAACTGTTCATTGATTTCTTTCAGAGAGTATGTGTGTGTTTTTCTCTACTAGCGGCCTGCTATTATCAAAGGCTGCACCTCGAGAGCTTGGGGAAAAAACGACACGAAAAAGGGCCACAGCGGAGGACAAAGAAATCCATGGAATGGTCACATCAGTAATTAACAGCTGCCTGGGCTCAGGCTCAATTCATTATGCGCTAATCTTAGTGGCCCTGCCCCCTGACACTCAGCAGAATGAGATCAGCTCCCAGCAGAGGCCCTCTGTCTGAATGCAGCCCTCTCCATTTCCTCTTGCTCATTGACACGCCTTTGTGTGGAGAGAATTCACCTCCGCTGACGCAATGGATGAGTGTGCATGTGAGTGTGTGTGTGTGTGTGTGTGTGTGTGTGTGTGTGTGTGTGCATGCCTCTGTGTGTTTGTTTGTGGTGGGGCTATTACATGCATCTACAGAGGACAGACTGCACCAGACTGATAGGCAGAGATGCCTTTTGTTCACCACTGAGTTAAGAACAATCGCATGGGAACATTTCTTCCAAGTTAAAAGTAAAGTTAATTATCCTGCATAATCAGTCAAGCAAAAGCAGGAATTTAGCTGCCTGAAACAGATAAGCTCTGATTAGCACCTGCATGAGTACACATAACCTTCAGGTCCAAGGCTTGGCAAGCCTTAGTGTCAGGCTTTAAGAGATGTTTTTAAAAGCCCAGGACCTGCTGAGCATAACCATATTTGCAGTAATTCCGCTGTTTACTGTAGGGCTCAAACGCCGGCATGTAAACACAACACATGCTTCGGTCTTGATAGAACTGGCTTTTGCTGTGATCCAGCAGTGTTATTTACCTTGGAGGCGAGAAGCCTTTGAGGCGATGTAGAATGAGATTAGCACTCTGCATGGGGAAGTCCCAGCAGGATGGGGGCACAGTGACCTGGAATAGATTCTGTGATTGTGAGCAGAATCAACAGTGCCATCTAATCCAGAGGAGAAGAGGAGACAGGGAGAAAAAAGAGATGGATAAATAGAAGAGGAAAGGGAAGAGAGAGAAAGCAAGAGAGGGAGAGAGAGAGAGAAAGAAAGAGAGAGAGCAGCCCCCTTTGAGGGCCCTTTGAAATCCCTTAAAAATCCTTGCTGCCTTTATATAAACAAGGGAAGCAGTGTGTTAGTTCCCGTTGGGACTAAACAAATGGGCCTCATTACCTGAATGACCACTGGTTGGGTTTTGGGCAGCGAATGGGCCTTCGCAGCTTGCTGGGCTTAACCATCACCCTGATGGTGTCGCACTGGGACTCTGTCGCCCTGATTGATGCGGCCGTCACGGGGTGAGCAGGGTGATTTGTTTGTACATGTTTTTTGTGGTGTGTCGGTCAGAGAAGGGCCCGTGCCCTATCAAGCTCCCCTACCATCATTTCAGCTGACAGGGGGGAGGACAGTGAGTTTGGGGCGGAGGGAGAGGGGTGTGGGTGTAGGAGGAGGGGCAGGGCCATTCAGCGACAGAAGAGAGCATGTCAGGGATGGATGGGCATCGGAGGCCATCTCTGTCCCCTGGGCCAGGCGGCAGGCACACAAAACCACAGGTGAGTGTCTCTATTGTGGCCTTATCGGCTAAGCTGACAGCGGGAGGGAATGGTCCACACGCACTCAATGGCGCAGCTCCCTTTAGGAAGGATGGTGATTAGAGGAGGGCAGCAGCTCCATTGTGCCCTGTCCCTTGTGGGGTCAAACCTACAAGGACTTTACACAGCCCACGCCTCTTTTCTCTGTCACATCACACAGCCTGGAGCAACTCTGCCTGTATGCATAAGCAATTCTATCCAGAACATGCAGACATGGTTCGGTTATTATGCATGTCACAACAGTCCAAGCCACCGTTCCAAACAGGGCTGATTGTGGTGTTGGGAAAGACATCAGCCTGCATCACTGTGTCAGCCATGATGTAAGGAGAGAAGCAGCTACAAAGTAGCATTTAATCAAACATATGCTCTTATTAATGGCTGCGATCAGCCCCCACTGACGCGTGTGTGTGTGTGTGTGGTTAAGATTGCCTGGTGGTTTGAGCCTCTCGTAGGCAAACGGCGGGGAATGTGGGGTCTCCTTGTTTGCCTGGCGCCTTCTGTAACCTTTCCTGATGATAGATCTTGACATTGGACTGTGTTTGACTTCGCACGGAGAGGAGGGGTGAAAATTCAGCTGTCAGCAGCAAGAAATCATTGTGTCACCAGCCAGGTCTTTCTGTGGCGACTGAAAGAAAATGTTTTTTTTTTTTCCAACAGCATTCTGAAAGCTGCATAAATAATTGCATAGCTTTTATCAACAGACTCGTCTGTTTGCGCCATAAATTTCCGCCGATTTAATGGGACCTTGTACTGTCATAACACTGTGCTTTTCCGCTGACAGTGGGGTGATAACCTTTACTTGTGGTAGCTAGATGCTGGAGGACGTCTCCTCTCTCTCTGCATGCCGCGCTGACTGGGTGTGCCATGCATCTCATTGGCTCCCGCAGATGGGCACGACAGCACTTCATTGGATTACTGAGGCCCGACAAACCAGACGTGCGCACCTGTCAGTCCAGAGAAATGCCTTTGATTGTGTCTGTGCTGAGGGGCCTGAATGAGATGAGATTTTGATTGGCTGCAGGGCAAGGGGACAGATAAGATGGATTTTTGATTGGGTAAGGGGGACACAAGCGAGCGCGGCGGGCACTCGGCCTTGAAGGCAGCCCCTCCCGTCAGGGACTGTCATGATCAATGTAGTCATTACAAGTCCCTCCCAGCTTGACTGAGCTGGGGCTTCACCTCACAATGGACAGAATACATTAGGGGGAAATGGCCTATAAACTGCTGGTCAGTACAGCTGCAGATGTAAATGTATGGCATGAAATATGTCTGCCTGGATTATCCATTTGTCAAACCAGCCAGCAGCAAGACATGAAATGCACAATCCCATGCACAATCCAGTGCTTGGATTTTAAAATGACTATCAGACAAAAAAAACGGATGTAAAATTTTCTTCCCTCTGTGGTATTCATTGTGTCAGATGTTTTAAACATGCGTTCGCTTGGTTTTGGATCACAAAATGGCGTCTCCAGCAAGCAGCGGTGTGGACAAGTTGTGGATGATCCACAGCCTGTGAAAAGAGTTTAGATGGAGGTCAGTTAGGCAGTGGGGGCCAGGCACAGGTGCATGTCCCTGCCTCCCTAGCAACTGCATTTGAAGAGATGTGATGAAAGGAAAGGGTTGCCGACCGGTGTTCACCTCGGTCCCCTCTGCTTCGCTGGTGTTTGAGGATGTGAATGTCTGTTTGCTCGCTGTAATGGATTTGCAGAGAAACAGCTTGAGGGAAGATGAGGAAGAGAAAAGGAGTCACCAGGTGGGGGCGCTGTAGGACTGGACACTGACGCAGCCCAAGCTCACACAGAGTAGCAGCAGCAGACAACTCTCCTCACATTCTTTACTCTTTCTCTCTTTAACACACACACACATACGTGCACACACACTTGCTCGCCTTCCTTCCTCCATCTCCTAGAAAGTCAGGAGACAGGGATGATGGTTCATTGCGCAGTAAGGGATGAAGACTGCATGCAGAGCCTGCACGCAGAGCCTGCACACAAAAGCCTGACGTCTCCTCCCCTATCCTCCAACGCGCCACTCAGATAAGATGTCTCTCCGGGGCCCTGTCTGTTTAGCCCTATCAGATAACAACAATATTTGCTTCTTTTTGTCACCGGGTGTTTCCCTAGAGCCTTTTCACAGAAGCGATGGCTTGTGATCCGTGGCAATGGCAAATGGAAAAAGAACGATGAAGACAATGGCCCTAAGACAGACTTAATGGGAGTGCCGCTATGCAAAACCTCCACACCTTCAGAGACAGAGCCACTGGGACCAGGGCCAGACATTATCAGAGGGACATCCTCCAGCTGCAGTGGCCCTAGGGCTGGCATGAATCAGTTTTGTAATTGGTTCATTTATGCCACTTAAAGCAATAGTCTGGAGTCTGGTCATTCTAATTCTCTGGTTCTTCTTCCAACCAACAGTAGTGTGAGCTTGAACAACAGGGCTATGGTTGGAAATCCTCTGGTCTATCGCTTGAAGTTTGAAGTTCAGGGCTTAGGGGTTAGGAAAGACATCTAGATTCAGTCTGTGTGTTGCGTGTCCTGACACTACAGCACTAGGATGAAGGTGTGCGGTAGACAGTCAGTCACTTAGCCTCCATAGCCAGTATTGTGGAGAGCCCAAAGACTTGCTGTGTTCTGAAGTACACTGACAGGAAGGGTGTGTTTTGGGAGGTCTTAGATGAGCAGGGGTGTAGTTTGAGCTTTGACATTTTCACTCTTGTTTACTTGGAAGGTTGACTGCAGCCCTAAAAGATGCCATCAGACTGACGGGGTGCAAGAGAGATAGGCTGGAATAGAACCTGCTTCAGCGTGCGACTGACAAAGGTTATCAATAATTTCTGAATGACGCAAGACAAAATGAATGCTTCTGCCTATCTGTTCTCCAAGCCAACATGAAACACTGAGATTGCCCATTAGTATGGTAAGAATTATGGACAAGAAAGATACATGTGCTACAGTCTATGAGACAGATGCTACAAATGATGTTGGCTTATATTACTGTTGATTCCACCTCAGGGAAGTGGGAGAAGACAAGAAAGTAGTCAGTCTGTCTAAACTCAATCTCAGTTTAAGGCGGTCATGAAAACCAGGCTCATTTTTGTACATACTTGACAGTTCCTCTGGGATTGTTACAGTAAACAGTACCTCATATTGCTATACAGTATGGAGGAGCTTTTTATTTCCAATGAGGGAGGGATTTGTACAGTGGGAGAGTGGCTATTCTCAAGACACCCATAATAAGTTGTTGTGGAAGTTGTTCCAACTGTAACATTTTTAAATAAACCCTGTTTTCAGTCAATTAAACTGCCGGTGAACCGAATCTCATTTTGGTAGCCTGAGAGTCAGCAAATGCAATATGGTTAATGGCATCATTTAGAGGAGAATGGCACCATGCGCAGTGAGCGCGCGAGCAGCTCTGATGAGGTCCATTGAAGGGAAAAAAGGAGAAACATTACAAAGTGTAATTACTTTAAGCACCATTAGGGATGCAATAACTTCTGCATTTCAAGGAAAACCACGTCCAGCTTACTCACTGCCTGAATTGGACAGGAAAAAAAGCAACATCCTTTTAACTTCAACTTTTTCAAAATGAAGCAAGCTGTCAAGCCTACACTCATCACATTCCTTAGAGTGAAATGGCAAAGGCACAAATGAATATTACTTATTTCCCACTCATTACGTAACCTTCTCTTCAGTGTTTTGCCTTCATCATTTTAAATGACGCTTCAATTAAATTTAATTAAATTTGTTGAGGCTTAATTGTAGCTCCTGGGAACAGCAGGGTAGTGGATCAAGGTATCAGTGTCCTGAATGCATTGTCTGTAATGTGTCTTTTTTGCACATTAGGATGTAAAAAAGGATTAACTTCGATAACAAACAAACTGATGGTGGCTAAATATATCTAAGTGGGTCATCAGTTGAAGTGTGCATGCCTCTGATGGCAAGATAATGGTCAGCAGATGTACAGAGCAAGTCATCTGCTGCTGAACAATTATTCCACCACTACTTATCATAGTGCCTCGCCCATGCCTTTAATAGGATGGAACAATGAGCTTACCAATGGGGCATGCAATCTAAATTAGACTAGATTAGTGAGTCACACTTCACAAGGTTCTGTTTTTTTTTCTTCTACAATACTGATATGTGTAATTATCTAACAAAGACAAACCCTTTTCACCATTATAAAGCATCACTAGGCTATAGATGGTAAGGCAAGCTTTTTTGTTAGTATTAAAGTCTCCACTAGAGTGTTTATGTCAGTGTTAAGGCTCCACTACACAGATAAAGTAAACAAAGCTTTGTTTATGCTGGCATGACATTACACTGCTCTGTGAATACTGGCTACCTCACCATAATTCCCCATTAAATATAATGTCTTCTTATTGTCACCTTATTTTTCCAGCCTGGACCACCTTATTTTTCTGATTTTACCTTTGATTGGCCTCCATCATGGAGAAGTGTGAGGTGGGTGTATGTGCATCTGTATACAATGTGTGGGCACCACTAAAATATTTCTTGGCACTTTTCAGTCAAGTCTTTAAACCCTCCCAACCATTCAGATCTAACCCTGCTTGCCCATTAGAATGCTCCAGACATCCCGCTTGGCTTCAGGAGTTCTAGGCAGACAGAGCGTCCTGGGAATCCAGCAAACTCATTCGAAGTGGCTTATTGTGTGGGTAAAAACGCAGGTGTAATCACACTTGCAATGAGTTGTCTCCAAACTGTTATTGGAGAGATGGAGACAGCTGTTTGTTTGTTTGTTTTGTGTCTCTAATGTCTCAGGAGAAGGGCTTGAGAATGAGACAGTGGGTCTCGGCGGGATGCAACCCGCGAGCCACAGAATAAATCAATAAAGACGTGCCGAAGCGAGAGCAAGAGGGAGGAAATGGAATTTACTCTGCGGACGGGAGATCGGAAAATTACCCGACTTCATTGCCATTCTGCTCTAGATAGCAGTGTAATGTATGGCCCATATCAAAACAGTGAGCGAGATGGAGGACAAAATATCTCTCCATCGCACCGGGGGCAGAGGAGGAGTAGGGGGAGAATTTATTTCTCCCCTGCAGACATTTTTATGTAATAAGCCCATTAGACTGGGTGGCGTCTCATCCGTCCATTCCCTAGCTAAGCGTATTTGTCAGTAGAATGGGCTTTCCAGAGCATTCCGCATTATTGAAGGCTCTTAAAGATAACAGGGAAACATGTATTGGTTTCATGTAGCATATTTATAATAACATACCCTGTAAACCTTTGTGAGAAGAGACAGGCTCCCCCACAGACTCCCTCCCCTGTGCTTTACTTATACGGAAAGGGATTTCATGAGAGCAGTGACTACAGTAAACCAGTTGAAAGGGACGAGAGAAACACGCCTTTGGTTGTTTCAGACTGGTTACATCAGTTTAAAAAAAAAAAAAAAAAGCTTTTACGTACACTTGTGGATATTCTCGGGTGTCTCCTTGCGATTCCATTTGGGAGAGAGGTGTGAAATTGATGGGCCACTGAGTGAAGTGTTTGAGCTCGTAGTGGACCGACATGAGTTGGCTGTCTGATATCTGAGCCTCATTGGATTCTTGATGTGTCGCTATGCCTTAGGCGTTACGCGCTGCGCTGGGAGAGCCCCTGAGATTATTATCTTTCCGTGGATAAATGTCTTAGCCTGCCAAGTCTCATCACTTTATGGAGCTCATTCGCTGAAAACCCTCCTTAACTACAGCTCTAGCCACAGGGGTCCAGCGGCGCCGCAGCCTTCTGCACACATCATTCTCACTGTGTACAGAACATTTATGTGAACCACATTCATTAAACTCGTCAGCGCGGAAGCCCTCATCCAAACTCATCTTATTCTATTAGTCTGAATCTTCCCTGTGTATGGACCATGCAAACGACCTCAGATCAGTTGAGGACTTTGAAATAACTTCTAGAAACCCCGTCCTCAGATCTATGCTTGTGCTATTGCGACCGGGGGGTGTGGGGGAGGGGCTGTGGCAGCGGTGCCACCTGATCCCGGCCATTCCGCCTCTCACCTTGTCAGTCATCTCAAAGTTAATCAAGTCGGCGCTCAGAAAGTACGGCCTCAGCACAGATAAGCACTGAATGCCTGTCAACAGCTGAATGCTGCATGGAGATAGATGGGCAGATGAACAATCCATTGACCCCAATGCCAGTGTGAAGCTGTTTGTTCTCCACAGTTCATTCTAATTCACTCTGTTGTGGCAGCAGAGATGGGCAAAACACATTTCGGGGAGAGAAAATGAATAAATAAACAATGAAAAATAAGACAAATCCCCACGCGCATGCACACACACACTCACACCATATGATGGCTGGTTCTAGGTCAGTTTTTATTCAGCATTTTCTTTTTAAATTGTACAATCACACTTCACTTCAACATAATACACTCCATACATTACATTTTGTGCCATCTCAATGCCTTCATAATGAATTGCTTTTCCTTTTTCCTCCTTTCTTTTGTTTTCAGTCATCACTAATCCTTCATTAGTCCCCCCTCACTGCCTCGGCCTCTTCCAGGAGGCGCTGTGTGTAAGGGTGACCTTGTGCTGGGCGCACCACTGCCACATTAACACAGTGCTGAGTGGACACTGGCCCCAATCTCCTGCACGGTGGGGAGCTGGGGGGGAATGGCAATGCCCATAATGTGTTACAAAGTGTCTGACAGTCTGCATCTCTGTGGCATAAATGACTGTCAGGCCACCTGCTGCACTGAGACTGGATTGCCATAAGAGAGACCAGTGGCTACACACATGTAGCTCAATGGACTGGGTATCCTGTGCGCACACACGATAAAACCTGGTGGCTACATGTCCATGACTCTGGCTCTCTCAAGTTTTTTTTTTTTTTTTTTGTGCTGTGAGAGGTTTTTAGCGGCTGCTAGGATAAACATTTGGAGTGCTTGAGTGCATTGGGGAAAATTGAGGTGGATTCTGGGCTGCCAAGAGAAGCAGCTGTCAGATGGCTGCCTAGCGTGCCGTTCTGATCAGGCTCGTTTCGCTGCAGCGCTACACGCGTCGCCAAGGCCCTCCAACAAAAAAGGCAGCCTGCTGACAGCTGATCGCCCGATGCCAGTGTTATCATCCATTCTGCACTGGCGCAGAGCGAGCCAATGCTAGTGCTAATGGCATATCCTGGGGGGGTGGGGAAGGTGATTTACATGTGTTCACCAAACATGGGCAGACATCTACCTGTCAGAGCTTCATGATTTAAGGGATGAAACCCACATTATCTCTCGGAGCATGCCATCATAAGACCATGGAGCAGCTCTTGGGTGCATAGATATTTCACAAACAGGAGCCACCTTGAGAACTATAAACCGCCTCAAATCACATCGCCCTATTCCATGGAATGTTCAGTCTTCAAAATGCGGACGTATATCAAACACGGTACAGCACAGAAGAGGCAATTCCACTTCACATAAATCACAGATTACTTTAAGTCTCCTGAGAGTCAAGGAACAAAACAGACTTAAATTACAGCACAAACAATGACTGGTGAAGGAAACACAAAACACATTCCAGGATCCCCCAGCGACACCCAGGAGAATAACTCTCAGATTTTCAGGCCCTTCAATAATTACAGAAATTAGACAGCGAGAGATGAAGGGTGGCAAGGCCAGCGAGTGGCTGTTTGAGGCTGGAGGCAGCTCAGCAGCGCTCCTGGAGCCCTGCCACGCTGCATCATTAAGCCACAGACCCACCACGCTTTCATCTCCCGTCCATCAGCAGGACCACCCAGCCCGACACACGGGCCCGACACCAGCATTGAGAGACTACAGCACTGGGGCCCGGAGAGTTCCAGAACTACAGCACAAAACACCAGAAGGACAGGTCTACTCCACTTTGTCATAGGACTATTACATGGAATCTGTCAGACTGTTTAAAAATGATGATAATTAATACATAAATGAAATACTAAGGAATTAGTCATGCCATTCTGAGATTATTGAAAATAAAATGGACCCAGGTGCATTATTAGGGGTCCCACTACATTGTCAGTGAACTAAACTACAGCATAATAACTTAAAAGCCAAAAAATGCATATCTACACCTCCTCCTATCTCCTTCTGGTTTAATGCTAGGAGCTATATAGTCCAGGCAGGCATACAAGAAAGGAAGCAATGTTTGGCATAGAGGCAGTAATGCTCACCTTAGAGTAACCTTGGATCATTTATGTCAAATAGACAGAACACTGGGGCAAACAAAAAAATCATACAAACAAACCTTGAAGGTGCCTGTTTTTCTTTTTTTTCGGTTTTGATTTGTGGATTTCACTTTTCCAAGTGATGGGGAAGAAGGAGAAAAAAAAAAAAGACTTTGGGTGACAATGCTACACATCAAGGCCAGCTTGACTGCAAGGGTAAAGGAAGACAAACTCCGCAGGGAGTGTGTGTCTAATGTCTAATAATATCAACTTCTAGAAGAAGCAGCGTGTCTCACAGCACAGGTGAAACACAAGGGGGAAACCACTGAGCAAAGCATCACCCTTTGTCTGTTGCGCTAACACTGGAGTAGGAGCTGCTTTCTGAGTAGAGATCTACAGCGCGCTCATTGTCTGACAGCCTGCACCTCAGACACGCCACAATGGTGCCTTTATCAGTGGAGATGATGTCCAAATAGACTACCGGCAAGATTAGCTTCTAGAGCTGCATTCCAGACAGTGAGTGAGGAAGCATGTGGAATGATGCTACATGAGCTTAACTATTCCAGGCCAAGGAGCGAAACTACTAGCGCTGCTGGCGGTCAGCTGGGTTACACTTACAGTGTGTGTGTGTGTGTGTGTGTGTGTGTGTGTGTGTGTGGTGTGTGTGTGTGTGTGTCCTCTTCATGGTCCAGCATGGCTGAGTGCATAGGACAGACAGAGCAAGTCTACGCAGAACACACAGCAGTGTTGTCTTCAAAGACAGGCTGGTCCTCGATCCCCCTGGCAAACAGCTTGATCAGCTGACGGTGAGCGCTGAAAAGACAGGAAGCAAGCCATTAACGTCCAGCAGAAACACATTCAACCCCATTTGCATGGTAACCACCTGGTCCTCCACTCCAAGAGCATTGTTCTTTTTAACGATGCTGTTCAATGTAACAATATTGAATAAAGGGCCATTGACTCATTACACAAGTTAATCGTGTGAGGATATTAACATTTACTCAAGTGCTTTATTTTCCAGTAATTCCATCAAATCCTTCAATGTGTTTTAATATGAAGCAGGGCTTAATTTATTATGTTTCTTTTTTGGCAATGGTATCGTCATCAATTATCTCAACAGTTCATTTGCTGAGTCACTCCAAGAACAATTACTGGAAAGGAAAATGCAATAAATGAATGAAGTTCTATTTTAATTAAAAGGGAGTAGAGCTTTTAACAGAGGCAAGGCTATTAAATTAGGCACATTACACAGTCATGCATCATTGCAAAAGCACAATGAAGCATCAAATAAATGATGCATTCAGAAGAGCCATCATGCTACATAAAGATTTCCCTCTGACAACTACGGCAGTACTCACACCAGCCTTCCAGAACATACAATGCTCTTTGGACTGCTTTGGCCAAGGTCCACAGTTCACTGGGCAGTGTCCCTGCTTAGCGCTAGCATGAGTGAACACTGTCAAAACATCAAGTGGGCAATGCCAGCATGATACAGCCCTCTTGGTATTTAAAGCATGGTAACTGCTCTGGTTTTTGGATACTGATTACCGCATGTGAGATTAGACAACTTCGGACTGCTACGGCCCTTCGCCTTTATAAATGGGCATGACTACAGCAGTGTGGGGATCTGGGGTGTATTCCAAAAAGTGAGTTTACTGCCTTAACTGGGTATGGGAACATAGAGTAAACAGTAAATCCGGGTTTTCAGCTCCAAAATGGTCAGGTTAAGTAAGTCATTATAGTAACATATGCTCTGAACAAAGTGGTAGGGAGTAGGTTTTGTTGTGGTTTTGTTCAGGTTGTTGGCTATAGTCAGGTATTTCAAATGCATGCTCAAGCAAGCCCCCTGTGAAACTTGCTACTCAATAGTCTTCAAGGATATTAAGATTAAACTAACAGAGAGATTTCAAGGAAAGGTTTCAGTGCATGCACGGGCTGAGAGTCAGTCCTGAAAGGGCCTGTGACATAACTGTTGCATGTGCCAATGGGCCATATTGCACAACACTGCGACGTTGCGCAATGATGATGATGTGATCGATCACACGCAATTCAATTGAAATAATAATATAAACACTGTTTTTTATCATTTCCCCATTGCCTGCCTCATTGTCTGAAAAGACAGATCCAACAATGTCATCATGCACTGACAGGTTGCTCTTCTATGTATAGCACCTCTATCTTAAGTTTTAAATCTCCAAATGGTAGGCTATCGCCAATAGATCAACAGCTCATCGCCTTTCTATATTTAGGAACGGCAATATCAACTGTGCGCTTCACTAATAGCCTATAACCACTGACTATAAAGTCATGATTGTACAACATTTTCACTATTACAGTTCTCTTCTCCTCATGGGCCTCGAAAAAAACCTGTTTCTCCGTCCCTGAGAAACACGACACACACTGTTTTGTCCTTTTCACTCCTGGTTTCGACTCTCAATAGATGATGTCTAACTCTAGGTTAAACAACACAGGGTTGACAGAGCTAATTTCTAACCAAACTTTTGGAACCAAGTTCTTGGGTTTAGTCATCATGGGTCCAGTCAACCATCATGAGTTCAGACTTTAACTGTTTGTTAAAGCTCCTTTTTGGAATATCCCCCTGGCCTGTGAACCCTGTGCTGTTTGGAAATGGCATACGTCCTGAATTATGATTAAGTTCTCAGCTGGTAAGCCATTAGGCCAGAGAATACAGTACGTTTCCACTCATTCAGCAGAGCAGCCGGGACTATAGTGGTAATTTAATACCTTAGCCAAAGTAAAACTACAAAAATAGGACATTCCAATTATTGCATCAAATTTATTTAAGTGCCATCATATTTCTAATGCAGTTCACCATATGCATTAAATGTATACATTAACAGTGCCAAAAAATATTATATGTGAAATTAAATTACTCCAAATATTGCTTCTCTAATTGCATCCTCATCATTACAATCACCATTAACAGAAACAGGACTAAAACAACATATGATGTCAGAGTCCATATTTGATGTTTGTTCAAGGTGTAATTATACAATTATGTAATTATATTGCTAATGTCTTTAGCACTGTGGTCACTTGCAGTGTTTAATGGCACAGCAGGACAAGGAGGCTGGGTTTGAGCGTGATTTAATTTAGTTTACCTCAGCAGGCCTACAACTGGGCAAGTCTGAGTTCATGTACTTGTTCCCTGTTCCTTCCATAGAAGCTTTAGTGGTTATCCACTGTCCACTATTCCCAGCTTTGACTGTGTGCATGGTGGCGCTGTCTCCGCTTACCTGACTTGAATGGCAGTGTGAGGCAGAGTCTCCCCGTCACAGCTCCAGGTGCTGTGAGCCGGCGCGCAGCCGCAGGCCGGGTGGTCGCGGCAGATCTGGCCAAACAGCCCCTTCCCTCGCTCCCGCAGGTCCAGCTCCGAATCCACCTCCGAATCCACCTCCTCGTGCTTAGGCGTGAAGCGGAACCGTCGCACGCGGTGGACCTCCACAAAAGAATGATCAAACTATGGAGGGAGGGGAAGAGAGAGAGAGAGTGAGAAGAACTGGCGAGTGCAGCACCTCTCAGTCATGGATGCAGAGAAAGCCTCTACACCCACCACTCTGCCGTTCTACACCACAGCACTCATCTCTTTTGAAAGTGAGAGCAATTTATTCCCAATCACACCCATGAATCTGCCTTTTCTATTCATGCGAGATGTTTGTTTATGAGTCCTTTGGACAAACAATGAATATGTTTAATGCCCATTTCTTGCTGTTTGTGTTAAAATATGGATATAGCATAAAAGAGCTGCAAATCCCTTAGAAGCCTTTTGCCATCTCCTGCACTCCTCTTAAGATCTGTGCTTTTCTTCGTGCTTCCTTGTGGCCTACAGACTTATGCTATTATTTTATTTACGATAAGTGACTAGGCAGTGTGCCTGAACTGAGGTGAACCCTAATTTAAAAAAAAAGGGAAAAAAACAGCAGTGTCAGCCACAGCCCCAGTTTGTGCAAGCGAAGCACGCTGCGGTTTCCCCTTTGATCTCCGAGATAGGTTTGAGTCATCTCTGGCACATGAAGTCCTGGAGAAATGTCTCCTTTACCCTGAGCTTTAAAGGTGTCAAAAACATTTCCCTGATTTAGACATATCAAGTGTTTCTTTCCTCTGGACCAGAGAGGCATCCCACATCTCTGTCAAACTGATCTTAGAGCTTATTAGTAACTTCCTCAGATGTACTGCAACATATAGGCCATTCCACAGACATGGGTTGAGATCTCAACGAATTCAAGTCATAGTTAAACAAGGAGGCATCTACTAACCAACCGTCTACATCTTTGCTCTTGTGTTAGTCTGGATCTAAATGCATCTCACTAAAGGTTTGAGCACCTATTTCATGCTCATGCTTTTAAAGATCTCTGTTAGTTTGACAATACTATTAAAGCCACGTACCTGGTCATTTTTGTTGGTGTGACGCAGCAGGTGGCGCAGGAAGTCCAGACGGGAGCATTTGTGGACGAGAATGAGGTCGGTGGTGCCATCGGACAGGTGCGCGGCTGGGGAGAGACCTTTGGGGCTCCGTGGACAAGCACAGCTCATGCTCACAGCGTTGATGGCCAAGAACCTCCCCCGCCTGACTCGCCACACATCCTTAGGTCCTAACACACAAGCAGACACGTTCCGACTCAGACGTCTCCAAAGTCTACTAATCTGCCTTTACAAGTCTTGGTGATTGAGAACTTAAGTGCCAGGCAACTGTGCTTATGTCAAGCAAAAATTAGAACGGGCTCCTTTGTAAACGATTTTCGGGAGCAGATTTAAATGAAAGTTAGAAAATGAATAATTATCAGCTGGTTTCATGCTCTTGCAGAATCATAAACCAAACTCATGAGAGAAACTCATCAACTGTTAGATAGCCTCAGGGAAAGAAAAAGGCAAACATGACTTAATTGGAAACTACTCATCAAACAGAAAAGCACAAAATGGAGGAATGTTCATGTACTCACAATGGCTTCCTACCTTTCGGTTGACACATTAAGATTTGGGTTGTGTGTGTGTGTGTGTGTGTGTGTGTGTGTGTGTGTATGTGTGTTTGTGGGGCGGTGATTGGAGGCTAATTTGTACAAGTGACAGGGCTTTGCCCCGCTGCTTTAACAGTTGCTGGAGATCTGAATACTAAAACCAGTCAGAGTGACAGAGGTGGAAATGCAGCAGACTATGGCAGAGGCACTATTTCCCTGATTAAGAGGCCGCTTGCCTTGCCTTAGTGCCCTCTCCCTGGAGGACCACGGCTCCAGGCAGCCAAGAGAGTGTGCCCGGGAAAATTAACATGTGTGGATGCCAATTAGGGACGGCAAGGACTCTGCGGTCCTCTGTAAACACCACTTATCTGTGGCTTTGGAAACAAAACAAATGGAAGTTGCAGCCATGCGACAACTTGCTCCCCTCTGCTGTTGTTTTTTTTGCAGGGGAGGACGTGTGCTGTGTGGCGGGTGCTGGGAGGGCAAGATAATGCGCTGAGCTGGTCTGCAGCAGGCGCAGTGGGGCCGGGGGCCTCGCTGTGTGACTCACTGGCTGGGCTGCTCTCGCTGTTTGGCCTCATGTTCAGGAATGGCGCGACAGCGGCTCGGACAGATGGCGACACCACGCTCACGAGTGGAAAATGGGCCTTATCTGTAGACAGTGTGTGTTGGGGAATGCCCTGTAGCATTGGCTAGGGAGGAGGATGCGTTTTTTTTTTTTTTTTTTTAAATCCACCCCCTTATCTCATATTGTCTATGTGTGTGTGTGTGTGTGTGCATGTGTGTAGGCCAGGGAACGTCCCCAGTTGGGACCTGCGACGTGATCAGTGTTTAACAGGCAAAGCAGGCTCTGTTTCCTCACCGCTCTCTGACACGCTGTCCTCCTCCTCCTCCTCCTCCTCTCTCTCCTCACATATCTGCTTATCCTCCAAAGGAAGGTGTCCGCTGTGCTGGCAGACGTGGCATCTGTACGTGTGATGTGATAGGGGTCTAATGTTAGCAACACCACTGAAAAGACTTCACCATGGAAATATACACAGTAAAAGTCACCGGCTGCCAGTGGGCTGGACACACAGGAAATGAATAGTTAGATTCATTAGGTAGGAGTCACCACCAACGGCCAAATAAATAAATATATATTTACCCCGATCGGCATATCAGCTTGTCTCTTGGAGATGCCACGTTGTCAGTAACTGGTAGGAAAGACACTGTTCCCTCGTAGTAGTGATGTGACAGAAATGTCTTAACACCTGTGACAGACACAAAAGCCATCTCCTGAGGAGAGCTCAGTAAAGGTGGGAGAAATGTTCTCCTCTTTCTTCTCTTGCGCTGGCTGCCTACCTGAGAAGTCATATCTTGTGGGACCCATCCAGCGCTTCCTCTCGCTATCGATGAGCAAATCTCCATAGAAACCGTATCCCAGTAGTGAGACGGAGTATCTGAGGAATGTGTTGTTGTGGTGAACCGAACAGACGTCTATAGGCTGGGAGTCACCTGGAGACATAAATGATATCATCAGTAATGACTAAGCCTTTGGTCTGTAACCACATCAATCATGACAACTAAAAAAATTTGCACCTACGACACGACATTAAGTCGCTACAAATGGATAGCACACTAGACATGCACATGCTGTTCTAACCAAGCGTAGTGTGCAACAGTCTCTATTCACCGGGCCGCTGAGCAACCTTTCTCGCGGGTGTGCAGGTCACTCCTCAGATGCGCACATGTCTACTCACCCACAACGATGTGCAAAGCAGAAGTCACAGGATCATTAGCGCCCACTGTTGCATAGCAGATACAGTCGGTTGAACCTGGTTTGAAACACATTTCACGGGTCAGTGCTAGGGCACACTATTAAATCTCTCAGTGAAGGTCAAAGCTGACGAATCATAGAGGGCACAGTTAGTCATAATAACACTTCCTAAAATTTGGACTGCCTCGAAAGTTGGTTTTATTAAAAGACACTTGGGCACACAAAGAACCCAAGTCACTTGGTTAATCCAAACGTAATGTCTACAGTTGTGTGCATTTTCAAACAAAAGAAAATGGATTCTATTTTGTTTGATTTCCAACTGACTTGCAGAGGCATTAAAAAGCAAAGCTTCTGAGCGCAGCCCAGCTCAGCCTCCTACAGACAGAGGCAGAGATGAGTTTGAGATGAGTTCCTTTCCCCTGAGCTTGAAATGTTAATCTAAGGCCTCTCGCTCAAATAGCTTTCCTTTCAGAGAAGAGGCAAACAAACAACAGCAACTTAGAGTCAGGTCCACATGAACCACAAAATTCCATTGACAGAGTGACATAAAAGCAGAGTGTTAGGACAGGGGATTGAATTCCCTTCTATTCACCAAAAGAAAAAGGATGTCATTTAAGTAGGGAGTTGGGGTTTTTAGGAAGGCTGAGAAAAGAACAGAAAGTCTGCAATGTACTTTCCCCTGTTCATCTGCTGGGCTCCATGATGCAGACAGTTATTGTTATTGCTCTGAGAGATATGACGTGCAGTGCATTAACATCCTAGAAAGATCCCCCGAACACAGGAACAACCACGGAAATGCAGAAGTGACTGCAGGCTACCACAGGTCATGTAGCACGCAAATATGTTGAACAGCATTTTAACAGTTCCAGACAGCATTTTAGTCTGTACTTCACACCATCAGAGTCATATGTTTTTTTTTAAGTCTGAGTGTACCTCATATCTGACAGAAGAGATTAGAGACTGGGACTGGACAGAATTAGCCCTTCTGATAAGGCCTTTGATAACAGTGGAGGCTTTAACAATCCAATCAGGTGCTCAGCTTGCCACATTCATTTGTAAACTGTAATATCGCATAATGGGATATGGTGATAAAGGTGTGGTATAATCAGTCAGAATTACTGTTTGGAAAGACTTTTAGTGCTCTCTGCAATGTAGTGTGGGACTATTCAATGCCTTCAGGACAGCTTTTCAGACCATTTCTTTCGAGTACACATCATGAGATGACCATTTGGGACAAACCTAGCATAATCGTGTCACTTTGTGTGTGTGTGTGTGTTTTCCAGATCAGTATCTAGATCAATAGTCTCACACAGACACACCAGTGTTTTCCATACATTGACGAACACACACACACACACACACACACACACACACACACACACATAAGCAAGCAAGCAAGAAGCTAAAAACAAAACTAAAAATGCCCCATGACTTGTGCACATACAGGCAAAAATGCAATCCAATCTCTCCCAGGGCTGCTGGTTAATAGCCTCCAGATATCATCACCTGCCAGGGGATCTCTAGGGCCACCGGTGAGAAGCTGCTATGTGTGTCTGCTAATGTCTGCATTTAAGTCGACTCATTCAACCTGACAAGAGACTGGAGATGTATTGGTGTGTTTTTTTTCTGCCTGTGCAGCAGAAGATGATTGGGCGGTTGACAGGGCGCCTTCCCTCTCTCTGCATGCCACCAGACTAATCTCCAGTGATCATTTGCCAGCATGCTACTGTTGGCTCCACTTGGGAAACTCATGTCAGAGCAGAGGAATTTATGATGGTTTAGAAAATGCCACACAGCATGTGGCCAGTAATGGAATTTTGAGTGATGGATTCAGGAGGGTTCTTGGGCCTGTTGCACGCCGAGATCCGTGCTGTAGTTTAACCACGGGGGTGTGGGGGATCTGATGTATGATGGTGGAGGAGGTCAGAATTTCTCTCATCACGTCCTGCTGTGTTTGGGTTGCAGTTAAGTGGCTTGGACTCACCTGCGGGAATGATACCAATCCGAATGTCACAGGGGACAAGAGTCTCTACAGGACAATTCTGATCCACGCCCGAGTCGCACTGCGTTCTCGATATCAGGCCGTGGACAATTTCACTGAACATGCCATCACCGCCTACGCACACCACACTGTGGACAATCAGATCATATTGATTAGGTTATGGTTTGATTGATAAGGACCTGCAGCCTAATAAATGAACAAACTCCACCTGAGACTTGTTTGTGTGTGACCTCTAATTCATTTTTATGTTGCAACCTCGTATTTTCTCATCAAAACTAATTTTGTATCCATTTACACTGTCCTTGCAGGAATTAGCAATAAATATTGAGTCTGAGTATTGATATGCATTGAAATGGAAATGAAGTCTGTCAAATAAAGGGAAAACAATCTGTCACAGCAAATGAAGATGTCTGATGAGTGTTGCCAGAACATACCCGTCATACTTCTTAAGATCAGCATCGGTTTTCAAGTGGTCCCTTGCATGATTAGCCCGCTCTGTAACTATGGAAACAAATGACAAAAGATGGGTTACTATGCATACATTACAGAGCATGAGATCTGAATTGAAACCCTGGCATTCCTTTGTCTATTATCTGCACTACATAATGTGCAGACAGCAATAAAATGCATGTTGGGAAAGAGAGAAAGAGAGAGAGAGAGAGAGAGAGAGAAATAAAGACACTGTACAGCCATTTCAAAGGACTGCAAGGAGGTGAGAAGTATAGACCCCTCTATTAAGACTTCCATTTGTGTTCTTCCAGTGACATTCATAGCCCATGACTCACAATCACATTTTTAGAATTAGCTCGACCTGAAATCTAGCAGTTTCCATATTTCTTGTACATTTTCGCTTGTATATTTCTGTCCATGTGTTTTAGTCTCTGGAGACACTCTGAAACTATTTCCCCTGCAGGAAGCTGAATGGTTGCAGATGTACATTAATATGCTCGCTTCTCGCAAACTCTCAATATTTGACACTAATGACTCATCGGTTATAACACACTAAACTAGCTTTTAGATTTCAACTAGTTTTATTCATGACTACAGAATGTTTATACGGTTATATGGCTCTGTTTTGACACGACCAGTAACATCTATGTCCACATTCCAACTGGATGAGGTGGCATGTAGTTAGGCAGTTGTCATAGTAATATGATTTATGTAAGTGTAAGTCAAGATCAGGTTATTGCACTACGACTAGAGTTAGGGCTTCATTTCGCAGCTTAACATGCTAAGTCCTGAACTCATTTACTTGATTTTGACAAAAAGCTAATCATAATTTCAAGGAAGGTAGTGTTTTCTGGTTAATGGAAGTGGGCAAAATGTTTTTGCAGTGGTCATTATACAAATATAACGTTGGGAAGGCCTATTAAAAGTCAACGGAAGCATTCTGAAGAGAGGTATTATAAATGAAGATAGTGTGTTCTGAGAAATGGACAATATTTGATAATGTTGGAGTTATTCATCGATATGAAAAGCACATAGTAAATTTGTAAGACATTTGCAGCTCTCAACAAATAGCAGTTTGGCATCAAATCTGTCAGAATTTGACCAACATTCTCTTTAATTTTGATAAGGTGTTTCTCTTAAGGAATATCTTATCTTATAATGTGTCAGTTTCTTCAACATGAAAAAAGAGACTCATATTGATTGTTTATTTAAGCCATGTTAGTGTGAAAACAACGTAGCTTCTACAGCTGAATGTGATATTAGCCTTCAAAATATATGAATCCATCCTTTGTGAAGGTTCCTATGGAATCTGCAGTCAGTTTTAGTTCTTTGACCTCCCCCTTCACAGAAATAGTCCTACTCCATCAAACAACAGACGACCAGTTTATCTATATCCACTGGCTAAACAATTATAGGGAGTGAAGTTCTCTGTTTTATCATTACATTTACTTCATTGAGGTGAAAAAACAAACAAAAAAAATAAACAATAATGAAGGTAAAGTGAGAGTAAAATTGCAATTTCCCATGACTGCATGACTGTATTGTCCATCTATGGCTTTTCAGGAACTGCTGCTAATGTGTTGGGATTTCGATCCTTATCAACCATCAAAACTTCCATTACAGTGGCTGACTGACAGATGGAGCTTTTTAAATAAGATCATATTATTGAGGGAGTTTGGAAGGCAGGGCCATTTGCCAACCGAGATCTATTTGCAGGTG
Organism: Tenualosa ilisha; assembly: GCA_015244755.2. NCBI lineage: Eukaryota > Metazoa > Chordata > Actinopteri > Clupeiformes > Clupeidae > Tenualosa > Tenualosa ilisha. The sequence goes on along the minus strand of PYXC01001534.1, from coordinate 2,214,301 downwards.
ATAAAAGCTCATTTTTTATTTAAATGTTAATGCAGGCCAATGACGGGAGCTCACCAATCACGTCAGTGGAAATTGAGGCACGGGAAAAGATTGGGGCGACTTTCTGCTCGTAAATCCGTTTCCCCTGTTGTTTTCCACCGAAGGGATTGATGTACACCAGCAAGCGCTTCGGTCTGTAGGCTGCACAGTGAGGACAGAAACACAGTCATTACATGCAAGACAATTTGTTTGACAGCGGCATTTTTTTTGCTCTGACAGGCCTCTCATAAAGCTTTCATTAACCAACAAACTTGATGTCAGCTCTCAGTGAAAAACCGTCAACCGGGCTTTTCCAATTGATTAATGGAAAAGGAAGCATACGTGTAAAAAAACATGATAGGATTCTGGGCCAACTGCCATTATTTTCAGACACAAGAGCAAAAAAGCAAAAAGGCAAGACCATAGACCAGCAACTGCACACAAAGTATGTTATTTACCTCTGTCATATCAGCTTCACATCACAGTGCCAACGCAACAGCCAAATGAATCATTTGCACATACATGGAGTCAAGTCTATCAGAGCCCTACCTTTAATAAAGGAATCATTAACAGGGTTCAAACAGAATTGCCTTGTAATGTGTAATGTAATGTGATGCCTCGTGTCATCTCCAGAGAGGTAAACACAGTCCAGGTACAGATCTAAGAGTATGACAACATGGCACCTAAACAATCCCAACTGTCTCATCTTGTGGACCTAATATCTTTCTTGTTTTAGTGTTTCAAATGGATACAGGGAATCACCAGATCTTTTTATAGGCTAAGGATTTGGTGAGTGATCTGAGTTATCTTTGGAAACCTGACATTTAACATCACCTCCTAGCCTCACCCTGCTACATGTGCCCCCTGTAGACTAGCCTGGCAGAGGATCTTTGCAGCCAAAAGCACTCTATGGTTCATGATCTGAACTCCAGCCATTAATATGGTCAGCACAAACATCAGTGCAAACAGGCAAAAAGACATTCAAAGAGCCGCCTGTACCAAATGCATGGGCATGATCAGAAAAGTGGGAGAAGACATACTCAAGAGAGAAAGCTGTTCCTCAATGGTCTGGATCCACTGCTGACAGAGACCCCAGTCTGGACAGTGGAAGGTGACGCTTCTGCATCGCCAGCGGTGCTGCCTTGTTCTCTCCACATAGAATACTGGAGACCAAATAACAAACAGTCAGACAGAATAACAATTAGAAGGAAATTAGGATAGAATCGAAGCAAACAAGAAAGGCAGAAGTTGTGTGAGGAGGATCAAGTTAAGAAGATCACTTGATCACCATCTGTCTCTGCACAGACCAGGCGAGCCCTCATGAGGCAGACATAGATTCACATCGCCACGAGTGAGTGGCATTTTTGGCATACCTGTGAAAGCTGGCGGCTGATAGGACTCCTCAGGCTTCTGGGTACTCTGTGCCATTTCCCAGCATTCTTCTTGGGAGTCTCTTCAGCTGTCTCCTGGGCAGCTATTATCTCACACACAGGAACACTGTGGCTGCCAGCTGAAAGAGATGCCAGCAAATGTTAATGTGCCCTGAAATGAGACTAAACTTAAAATGGCTAAATTCTTTAGGTGTGACCTTGTGCAGGTGCTACCATTTCTTTAAATGGACTACTTGGCTCACTGTGGAAAATTCCATTCCACAGTCAATGTCTTAGATAAACCACAAGGCAGGAGCCAATGCTGCATAGTGAAGGTGAATGTAAACCCAGGCTTTTCAGTTACACACACCAGAAAACCTGTCATGAACACCGCAACTTGGGGAGGAGAACATGGTTTTCACATGTTTTACAACGCGTTTACATCAAAGGACAGCTTTCCCTGACATGCACAGCATTTGTTCAACCTTTACTTGTGTGCCATTTGATCCCCACTGCATAAACAGCAGAGAAGAATAAAAGAAAAGCCGTATCATCTGTCAGCACCTTCAGTTTGGCCACCATTCCCACTGCCGAAGCGTGCAGTAGAAAGCAGACGTGGCTGACTGCTCAGCAGATGGCCAAGGGGCACGCCGCAGTGAGCTGCCAACTAGGACAGGATCCCCAGCAAACAACCAAAATAGCTTTTTTGGTGCACTTTTCCCTTTTATTTTTCTTTAATGTCCCTAATCACATGGGTATATCGTATACATATGTATGTTCTGATTTATGTGAACTGCTGTTGGTGAGTAACTTCAGCTTCCAAAAAGAACACTAAGGCATCTGAAGATGCTTGCAGTAGAAGCTGCAGATGTGTCCCACAGTCAGTAGAAAGTCCAATAAGGAACAGCGAAGTAGACAATAATGCCAAAATGCACTCAAATGGTGTAGGACTGTCTACTTTCTACTGATGATACAGTCGACAATCAAGTAATGGTTTTGAGAGATGCTGATATTTAAGTGTATTGACAGCAACTTTAGATGAGCAATTCAGAACTCCTTTGTGCCACCTCATGGGCCTTTGACTACTTTACTTTTGGGTATTCACTACAGTCCTACTTTTGTGAGGAGCATTCTTAAAATCAATCCCCAATTCTGAAAAAGTCTGTTTAAAAAAAAAAAAATTAGCGTACCCTTTAAGGTTGGGTACCTTTCAGGTTTGATCCAATATCAGTATTGGTATCAGTACCCAGTGTTCAATACCGGGACCACCAGTACCATCTTTCTGAAGAGTAACAAGTAGCTGTCTTAGTCTTGCAAAAAGCCTACTTGCAGCACTATAGCAGTACACCACTCAGCAGAGTCATTTCCCGCAGAAGTTCAGCAGAATCACAATTAAGTTATGGAGAAAAGAACTACTAGTGGATATCTTTTGATCTTATGCGAATGGATGTATTGGCAGCGACTGTGTAAGAGCCTGGTCGGTGCCAAACCCTCGTTTCTTTTCTCCCAGAATAAATTACAGTTGAGTTGGTGTTTTAGTGCCTGATGAAATAGAATTTTAGCAACTGAAAACACCAGTTGTAAGGCAGTGGGATGAGGCATGTGACAGCACCCTTGTTTTGGCCTACTGTTGCTGCAGTGAGGTAAGCAAGAGGTTTTCTAAGAAAAGCCTGACCAGAGATGGTTAGTGGATATTTCGGCAACACAGTGAAGTCAAAATCACAATACTTTATTGCATTGTTATTTGTAGTTAACAGAAGACATGCAAATGTAGCAGAAAATATTCTTACTTACGTAGTTTTTTTGTTAAACTGAGAAACAAGAAACTTATCAGCTGACTAGTGCTTTTGTTCTTGGCAGATGCTTTCACATCAGTGTTTCAATCAATCACCAGCAGACACAGAGTATGATTTGAAACTGTTCCTCAGTCATGTTGGAAACTACTGTAGGCCTAATCCTATCAGCTAGAGGCCACTTCCTTTGAGTAGTAGACATTTCTGTCCACTGTGATTACGAGTAAATGCCAGAGGTTACGCAGTACAAACAGGATGATTAGCCTACATCTCTTGGCTTTTCTCCTCTCCTACATTAGCACACTCATGTATAGAACAGGCTAATTTTTTTCCAAAGTTGTTAAATCAACAACCAAAAATCTTTCTAGAGTCCATAAGCTGCTTATTCTATGCTTGGATATGTCTTGTCCAAGTCATGTCATAGTGGGAGGCAGCCTACAGTAGACCTATTTTTTCTATTGGAGTGATGCAACATTGTGAGTCAATAATTCCCAGGATGAGCAAGTTTGGTAGAGGTATGCAGTGGCCTATTTTGCATCAGACAACTTGCATGTATTTGAATGTTAAATGATTGCTCTCACATTGTGTGGTTCAGGCCTATTTGCAGTCATTTGACTATGGCGTTGGGGAAGTGAGTAGAATAGCTAAGGACAATATACAACTGCACTAAACAGGGTCAGAGGAAATGCCACAGAACAATGACTGACATTCCAGTGCATTTCAGGCAAATCCCATCAGAGTGGGTGTCTCAAGAAAACGAAGCTAATTTTTACCTAGAGATGGAATAATGAACAATCATAGTAGAGCCAAAGGTAATAAGCAACTATGTGTACACAAACTTATTACAAAACACAACAGGCTCTCTTAATCCAGGTCTAGGTCCTTGGCAACAACACTAATCTTGTACATATGACACACCTACACGTATAGCCAATTACCTCCGATTCAAGTTCTAGAATATTCCCTACAAAGTTGTCATGGAAATGACAACAAAAATGAACTTGATTGCAAATAGCCTCACACAGAGCTTTAACAAATGAACAGTTTGAACTGATATTGTACTGTTTGATTGTTTGATGTAGAAAAGTATAAGCAATGTAGGCCACAGCTCACAAAGTTTGGTCAAAGTTTGGCTACTTCCTGTGTACATGGTGGGATATGCTTAAAAGAATTTGCTTTACGCTGAGGTGTTAAAGGCACACCTAGCAACGTTATTAGGCTAATTTACCAGCTTTGGTGAATGAATGCTCTCTCGGCCGCCGCTAGATTCTATGGTTATTACAAGTGCAGGATCTGAAATGGCGAGTCGGAGGAACAGAAACTGAAACTGAATCCAAGCGAAATCACATTTATTAGCGGCCTGCCAGTCAGCTTAACGCACAAAAATGATAACTGCTGGTTCCTATTCTTTTGTTTGCAAGTAAATTCATATAAATTGTGAGAATGTATACAATGTTGTTGCATTGTTTTTTTTTTTTAAAAAATCAGAGACTGTAGGTGGAGTTCCACAGATTAAAAAAATTGCAGTCTTGCCTGGTATGCCTTTAAAGAAGAATTCGTGACAGGATGATGTTTTCCCAACTGATCAGGAATGGCTATTCATCTGAAAGCTGAGTCGCTGTAGAGGATTAGGAATATATTATTTAGTCTGGCTGATATTTTTAGGCATTTTTGATGCATGCAGCATTCGTCACACTCAAGCTGTCAGTGGAGTCACTGATATGGGAGGAAGCTTTGCCAAAAATAATGTTTGTACTAATTACAGTTAGTCCAACAACAGTCCAAAAACATGCTGAATGGCAAAATTCCTGCTTAGCGCTTAGTTAATGTGCTCTGGATGTTCTACTATCACTGTTTGAGTGACAAAGACCTAGACAGAGGAAAGTAAATGCTATGAAAACACAAAGAACCCTGGCTTTCCAGGTATGCCTCCCCAAGAAAACATCAGCAAACACAAGTCCAATGGCGTCCAATGGAGGAGGGCAAGAGCATTTGTCACGTTGTGCAGCATGTTTACATCCCAGAACAGATTTTTTTTCTGTGTGAACTGTTTAGGCCCTATATTTGTTCCATTCACTGCACTCCATCAGCACAGATGAATAAAGGACAAGTGTGTCACACTCTTCCATAGTGTAGTTGTCACTCCCAGTCTTACATCTGCCACTGAGTCTATTGTAAGGCAAATGAGACTGGCTGCACAACAGATGGTTTAAGAACACACTGCACTAAGCCATCAACACTGACAGGAAACCACCTGGCTCTGGCTACAATGAAGCAGGTCAAAAAGGACTCTCAGAGACTTCCATAATTGGAAAGACATCCAACAGTCTGGGATGTGGTAAAGAGGGTTAAGTGGTGTAAAGTTTTGGCTGAGCCATGAGAACCTCTAAAAGTTACTTAATATAAAGGTTCACCACTGTAGTCAATTCATCAACTCTTTAACTCATTTTAGACCATCCGATTCTGTAAGATACAGTGAGCACTTGCTACAGTGCTAAATCAGAGCAAAGTTAAGTTAAGTTAAGTTAAGAAAAGTTCATATTCACTCGTGCCTTCTATGTCTGGGCCTACAGATTACATTTTCAATAGCTAAATCTTTATTTTAAATTATGAATTGTTTCAAACAAAGTCTCCATAGTACAGTCTCAACACTGTACATAAAAATCATAGCAATGTAAAAAATAAACAAACCACTACTTGTTACACTTATTTGTTATTACTTTATAATTCTCAATTCTCTTGGATATAATTCATGGTCACTGTTTTAATTAGAGACTAGCAGTCATTCCTGGGCTGTCTAGCTAGCATGAACTGGAAGTAAAACAACAAACAACAAAAAACAAAATTGTGCCCTGCTTTCCTGTACCCTATGCCAACTCAGCAGCTAGCCCAATTTGTTGGTATAAGGCCTGGAAACCACCAGCTGCTCTTTTCTCTTAGCTGACCTTGGCTAGTTGTGCAATGGGTCAGATGGACTGACCAGTGACCATTTCTGTAAAAACTGATGGTAAGACACACAGCGAGTGTTATATTGTGGTGTGTCACCCCAGGACCTGCTCACTGAGTTACCAGTGACGTCCAATTATACTTTAGTTCAATGATATCATACTTTACAATAGTTTAATGATCTCACATGCCCAATCCCATCTAAAATATCTGCAGTGTTGACAATGTAGCCTATGTAGCCCTTGACATTGCCCTTTCACTGTTTTTTTCCCTGCCCAGTGAGACATCTTGAAGGCCATCTCTTTGTTTTTTATTACACATTCAGAGATTGTATAGCTTTGACTAATTTGGCCCTCGAGTTAGATGTCAGCAGGCCAACTGATATCTTCTGATATCTGATAACTTGAGGGCGCTTCATGGCTCCAAAAACGTAGTACTGGAAAACAAGACATTTCTTTTTAAGAACCTTTTCAAATTGGCATCCTGCTAATCTTGTTGTAGCAGAATCCACAGTGAAACATGGCAATACCTATACGACAAAAACGTCAATGTGATAGCCTAGTGGAGTTGACAATACGCTAAGGCTATGACAGCTCATGGTGTTTTGCCAAAAGAACAAAAAAGTAGCAGAGTAGTTGTGTTGAGAAGCCTTTGTCAGGCGAGAGACTGGAGCAAGGTTAGAGAGGCCCAAACCCGAGGCCTTCGACACAACCAAAAGGAAGAACTTCAAAATGAAAATTCTGGTGACCACCGCAAGCATAAACTGATTTGATTGCTCGACCATGTCGTATATCCAAACAAACATCGTGCGTGCACTATTTCTCTAAGAAATAACTCGCCAATATATACCAAGTTACGTGGCTTATGTGTTAATGTAATGTTTTATATTGTAAAAAGAAAAAAAAGATGCACTGCATCTGACAGCTGTACTTAGGTTACACAAATTCGTACACAGCCCACTGGCAGGTATTAACGTTATTTTTTTTATCTCGACAACTGTGACGTGTTTCTTCAGACGTTACATGCGGCATCAATGTTATTTCTACATAGCATAACCTGTTTGTTTCACACCAGTCCCATGCGACCTTCCCTCCCTCGACTCCTCTTCATCGTACAGCCACAGAGCTTAGATAGCACATAACAAAGGAATTGTTCGGTATGGATACCGGACCAATCATTAGCTTACCAGCTTTGCAGGTGTTCCAGTTGCTTCCAGGTGCACGTTTTTTGTTAGGTTCGGTTTCCTTCCATGCGAAAATCACGCTGTTTAAAGTGACATCGTATACCCTGTTTTGCAGCCAGAGCCGCGATAACAGTAGTCTTGGTGGCTTTTCCATTAGCTAACGCTACTTTATCGAGTCCCAGCAATGGCATAGTATGGAGAGAACGCTTGTTATCTACATCCCCCCATGTCTAAAGTGATGAGCCGCATGTTTGTAAAATTAGTTACAGTGTCCATTGTACACGGCATCTACATTTGATATTAACCTTTTTGCTGGTCTCACGCGTGACGATTTTGATTAACCACGTAGCGGTTTTCTCGGAGCAAAAGCAAACGAAGGTTTCAGACGTGACGTAAGTGCGTAATCATATGGGAGGAGCAAACCTGTCAAAACACTGCCTTTCAAAACTCCCGAAATCCGACCATGTTCTATTCGTATTTATTATTTTTATCTATGGCAGTCTCTGTCTGACCTTAGTCATTCATTGGAATTGTAAGCTACACACAAAATACTTTGGATCATGATGCATTCAGGTGCATGGTCCAGATTAAGATCAGGCATTTGGTTATATAGTTTTTAGACAAGAACTGCTCATGCACTCTCATGAATTTTCATAATCCTATAGAGGAGCTCATGGGTTGTAACAATTTACTGACAATAATGATCCAATCAGTGGATGCAATGAACATAACCAAATATGATTTTAATCCTTTAAATAATCAGTATAATTAGCAGAGAATGCACAGTTCTCCCACAGCATCCCATAGGCTTCCTATCTACGCGGCACCTTGTTTGCTCTCTGAAGCGATGTTTGGAACTTGTTGTAGATCTTACTTGTGATTGGAAGATTAGTAGACGCTGTTTGCAGAACCAATCATAGAGGGACATACTCACAGTCGGCCAAATCAACATGGCGGCTTTCTGAGTTTATGAAGAAAAGCTAAGGTGTAATACCACACTCTACACAATTTTTCGTCATATTTGACATTTTATTTTTGTCATTGATGACTTAATGCACAGCAGAAAGAAAATGTCAAGTGAAGGCAATAAGAAACAGTTCTGGAAAAGGAACACAGCTAAGGTCCCGGGCAGGTGAGTGACGTGTTCAAGCTAGTAAGTTAGCCGATACATTAGCAGTCTTGCTAGCGAGCATAATGATAGCAAGCTAACGTTAGGCTGTTTTAGACTGCGTTGAGTTGAACGTTTGTCTTCGATGTTTAAAACAACAAGGCACGAGTTTCTTCTTAACACATACGTTACCGTAATATCACGTATTAATTCATGCTCGACATTTCACATTAACGTCATATCACATTGGTAGATGGCTAACGTTATCTGGCTAATGTTAGCCTAGTTATTATGTCAGATTAACTTCTCCAGGTAACATCACTGGATTTGAATAAGTTGCCCAATATTTAGTGTTATATCGTCAACTATTATAGACGATTTAGTTACTGTCCTTTGGATAATTGGGCACTTAAGTTAACCGCCTGTTAAATTGGTGGCATGTCACTTAGATGGTCAGCTTGTTGTTCCATTTTGCTGGCTAACAGTTACCTAGCTGAAAAGTAGAAGGTAGCAATTGAAAATATTACACGCTACGTGTCGAGAGACGAGCAGTGTCTTTTGGGCTTCAGTCTCACATGAATAAGTATTTTACATCAGAGTGTACACCCGCTTGAATGTTTAGCAACCTCCTCAAAAGTATGTGACGTTAGCATTACTCCAGGTTGGGTCACAGCTAACACTATCTCAGAAATCCTTAATCAGCTGTGATATGGTAAATGTACGAAATCGTTGGCTTTCCCACTTTCCCAATTATCAGTTAATTGCTCTGTATTATTTATTGACATTGGTAGGCAATTTAATCACGCATTGAACGCCATGAGAATGTCGTCATCGTCAACCCAGGTCTCACTCACCCAGGGTGTATTTCCCAGATACCCACACCTAAGCATTCTGTACACATTTCTGTTTGCTGGAACTTTTCATCCTTTTCCTTGTTATGAAATATTATAATTCAAGGAACGCGCCATATTATGTGCGAAAGTTGCAGTCAATAAGCAGCTGTAAGGCAAAGAATAAGTCACTGAAAGTACATTCTTTATTCCAGTATACAGCATGTGTATGGAGCTCAGCATCCTCCCTTTGACCCTCTCCTTCATGCCAAGTAAGATATGTTTTAATTGTCTGCATGCACCTGGACTTTTTATATCATGAATCAAGTACTCATAGGAACCTAAAAGACTTGTATATTCAGTGTTTAATCCTATGCAGCGTAAATGAAGACTTGCGTGTGGGCCAGCATTTGGTCTCAACTTACACATTTGTCTGATACTGTAAATTGATTACTAAAAAATAAGTTTTTGTTAAGCCCCATTGATTTTTTTTTTACTTTGTGGTAATTCAGAAAACTAATAATTACAGTTTTTTGCATGGCAAATGCATAGATTTTTGGTCACAGTTGATGGATTTTTATTTCCACGGTAGTTATTTTCCTAGATGATTAGCTTTCTGTTCAGAGACTTCATGTTCAATCATGGTAATGTCTGTAGAGGGTTGTTTTCCATTTTCAGTAGAGTTGAATGTGTTCAACCTGTAATAGAAGAGTCTCAGCGAAAGCAATACGGCTCCAACTTCACTATTCTTATGTTAATGTATTTCCTTTTAAAGACGAAAGGCATTGGACATGTTTTTGTGCTCCTGCTGCTTTCCAATTTAATGTGGTGCTGCTGAGTTTGGAGAACCTTATGGGAAGCTGAATTGGAATGGAACTATTTTCTGTTAATTTACACAGAAATAAATGCATCTCATACTCAGGGGGCACTTTATGAAAAGGTCACATTTAATTGGTTTTGTGCATTGGAATCTCTTAGAGCCCTTTGTAAGAAACATGGGAAAGCATGGAATTTGTGTTGTTTATATGAAATCTGTTAAACTGTCTTGCTGTTTCTGGCCATTAGCTTACTCCCTGTATCTCTGTGTACTCTATGGATGTACATTATAATAGATAGACCATATTGGTTACTGACTATTGTGGGTTTTATAGTGTGCTAATGTTTAGATATGTGACCATGACATGAGCCTGTTCAGGGTATTTGGTTCAAGTTTGTTCTTTAAAGGATCAAAGTGAAGTTAACAATCATTTGACCATATGTTATCTTTTCCTAGTTTAATCAAAGTTGGAAACAAGCCACAAATGACACCAGGTAAACCAAAGAAAGCCACCACTTTCCAGGAGTTTGAGAGCATCACCAGTGATGCGTGGGATGTTGGCGATGATGATGATGAACTACTTGCTATGGCAGCACAGAACCTGAACATTGAGGTTGTCATGGAGACGGCCAACAAAGTCATTGAAAATCACAGCAAGCTCCAAGAGCGGCAGCAACAACAACAGCAGCATCTGGATGACGTGTTTGAACCAGAGGTCAAAGAGACTGAGGAAGAGGTGGTTCAGGAGGACACTGAGGAGGTTGATCACAATGAGGAGGAAGAGGAGCATGAAGAAGCAGCTGAGACCGCCACAGAGCTGTCCTTCAGCTCTGAGGCTGCTTCTTACAGTGACAGTCGGCTTGTGAAGTCCTTCAGTGAAGCCCCTATTGGCTCTCCAAAGGGTTAGTACTGACTATGATGCATGTCTCGTGCTTTAGTTTTAAATGGGCCCAAGATATGGCATCTGTTTTTTTTTTTCCTGTTGTAATATATCTGAGTGTACTGGTCGACTGTGGCTTGATAGTGTAGCATATTTTGACCTCTAAAGTTATCTCCTTGGAGCTGTGACTGTGAGGGAAGATATTGTCTTTTCCCTTCCTGCTATTTTCCCAGAATCAAAATGAATGCCCCCAGCTTCACCTCCGTATCAGAAGACGGCTGTTTTCTGTTGCTGTCCTCCTGCTCGGCTATTCTGCTGGTGTTAGTGAGATGGATGGCACAGATAATAAAGTGCCTGTCTGTCTGTTCTTACTCAAGGTCCCCTCCACTTCCATTTTCAGCATTTAGCTGCTCTCACCAGTCTGTGTGCTAGCCTAGAGCATAAGTGTTTGTCAGATATAATCCTACGTGATGCGCATGAGGTGAAATTGGCAAGCTGTTCTCTGATGCCTTTTGTGAAATTATACCAGCCTAAAATGGTATGTCTGGACTTACTAAAAGCACAACAACTGCTTTTGATCCCATGTCCCAAATGTTTGATGACATGCTGCTGATGTGGAGGCCTCAGCTTGTTTTGCCTTATTAGATAATAGCAGACAGAGAGGTTTTCATTGCTGTAGTCTGGGCCGCTCAGGCTAATGGACATTACAAGAGTACGATGCTCAGACACTGGGGTGTGGGCTTTCTTGCTTTGACCCGACCACGGCTTGGTAATTACACTTAATAGGATGGGGTAGCTTGGGTAAGTAGTTCTGGTGCATGGGTGTTTGTTAATGCTGTGCATTCTGATCTTGCTGTTTTTGTTTGTTTGGTTTTGTTTACATGATGATGCTGCACAGAGCTGGCAGGTGAGAGGGCTCTATACCGGCAGCAGTCCCTGCCCCATCGGCCTGTCATCCCACTGGTGGCTCGCATGGCTGACCAGAACACCTCGGGCACCCCCGCTATGACTGAGAGGGAGGCCTCCCGCCTCGACAAGTTCAAACAAATCCTTGCCGGACCCAACACAGACCTTGGTGAGATGTCATTACCACATTTTACTCATTGTAGTACATTGCTTGTAGATGTAATTGGCTGGCTGCTTTCTTGCTCGATGACGAACAGACTGCAACTGGTTCAAAGCAGTCTTGGCTGATTATTGGATATGGTTTCATTAGATGACACATAATCATGTAATAAAATCAAAGGCATTTTGACAAAGTGATTGAGGTTCTATCAGACATGCTGATCGTGCATTACCAGACATGACTATGCAATTTTCTCTAGAGTGATCCTGCTTTATGTGGAAAGGAATTTGCATAGTCACATAAGGGAAAATCTTGAACATAAAATGGACAAATCCGTCTGTGCAAGCATACGTGCAAACGGGCCTGCATCACCTCGGAGGGTATGTGTTGTAAAGTGATGGTGTCGTCTTTAAAGAGATCAACAGCTGCTGGGGAAGTGAAGGTGTCAGGCTTTTCCTCCGTCATTCAAACTTCCTATGCTCATGAAAGTTTCAAGGACTCTTGAATCATGTGTCCTTCCCGGCTTGTGCAGCTGTCAGTCATTGCCACGCTGCAGAGATAAAAGCATGTAAGCACATTGATGGTGAGTGGCGCTTGAGGCCTTGGGACAAAGGTGTACGTGGAATTGAACACTGAGAAGCCTGAGCGCAATTGAGCTCCAATTGTGTTCACTCCCATTAGCTGCCCTTGTAATGTATTGAACATTTCCGGATTGTTCTCCTTGATTGAGCCTGAATGGCTAATTGGAGTACTGCAGTGCTGCGGGGAGCTGGGGAGTTTTGACAGAAAGTGCATTGTTGATGCCGACGCCGTTGCCTTGGCCAGGGTGCACTTGATTGGGATTGAGAACTTTTCTCCATGCGTCTCTCCCTTGGCCGTTGTCGCGTGATGTCACGAGGCCCCCACTTCAATCAGTATTCCGGTCTCCATAGTGATTTATAAGAGTGTGTGTGAGTGAGAGAAGGGTAGGGACGCTGCCAGACGCTGATTCTCAAACTGTCAGCTGGCATTACAACAGCCCAGCCATCAGGCCTTGTCTTAATTTAGTTGTTGTCACCTTATTAAATATCTAAACTGACTAGCCAGACGTGGACTGCCAGAATGAAATATGAAGGTAATTCCGTGTACATAATTAAGCTGGTACGAGAGGCCGGTGACAGAGATGGATCAGGCTGTTGTCCTTTGGAGGAGGTCGATGTCCCTGTTCCCCCCATAGTGACATGGCATCCTCCCTCTATGGCGCATTCATCACCTCTATGGCGAACACCGGAGGAAGAGCCAGCCAACTCACTCACACTGCATCAGCCCCTCTGCTGGGCAAACGGGGCCCACACTGCCCTCTAGTGGACGGCCGTGAATCTTCTGCATGGATATGTTTGAACACACATGGAGCTGTGTTGAGTTGATTGAGAGAGCTGATGTTTAGCTGCATTTATAGGCCTTTCACTTCTGTGCACATTTTACCTTGGAATAACATAGCGAAAAAAAGAAAATACACAGTTTTTAGACATGAATGGCTTTATGCAGCTCCACATGGTTGACTTATGCATATTGCAAGTGTGTTGAGAGAACATGCAGAAGAATGCAGCGGTGTTAGTGAGTTCTGTTTATGCCAATAGCCAGTTACTTCTGCAGCTGTGAGAGATCTGTGTGGAGTACAGAGCTCAAGTGCAACTCTTGGCATCTGACAGCATGCAGAGGTGAGTCAGGTCACTCTTGCTCTAGCTCTGTGTGCGCAGGACCACAATAACAGGACGCCGTTGCATGTGCTTTGGTAGGGATCAGTGAAATCTAAGAGCTGGACTGTGTGTGTGTGTGTGTGTGTGTCCCCTCCAAACCTTATTTGCCTCAAATTTGATTCATGGCCAGAAAAAGTTGAAACAGTGTTGTTGCGAAACTGGAACTTTTCTGAGCCCGCTGCCAGAATTATGCAGGATGGGGAATAGGTCCAAATGCCATTTTGTTTGGCAGTGAGCTCAGAAAGTGTTTTGAAGTAATGCTGTGATATTGCTCGTGTCTGGACACAAATTTGGCAGTGAGTGGTCTTCCTCACTCTGTGGATAGGGGCACACTTAGGATTAATGGCCTGTCTGATTGCGGCATACAGGGAGGTGGCATGAGGCAGAGTTTGCTCTCGTGTCAAAGACTTTTTTTTTTTTTTTGTTCTGTTATCCACCATATCAGGAAGGCGACTCATCAGAATCCCAGAGTGTGTAGGAGTTTGCAGAATGACGGTCTGATTTGAGTTGACCCACACCTCAGCTGATCTCTCATCAGCACACAAGCTTTCTTTCTGCTCTGGGTCTTTTAATGGGCATCTTCCATATCAGGGCTAAAGTGTGGTTTTGGAGCTGCCGACGGTGTCACCACAGGGTCAGCTTTTACGCTCTGCTTTTTGAGAACGTAAGAGGATCCAACCAGGCAATTATTCCATAGCGGCCGGGAGGGTTGCCATGGAAATGCACTCTGCTTCTGATTGGGGTTTTTACCCTTCACTCTTCTCTTTGACGCACCGCTCTGCCTCTCTGTCATCTTGTCTTCTCTCTCTCTCTCTCTCTCCCCCTTCCTTCCTACCTCTCCTCCTCTTCTGACATTTAGGCTCACTTTTAGGCATGTAGGCATTCTGTTCTTCCCTCACTCACCATTTCTCTGTTTTTGCTCCCTGTCCCCTCTTCATTTCTCTCTCCTCTCTCCTCCCTCCACCCCTCTCTCTATCTCTTCCTCCCTCTCTGTGTGTCTGACTCTTTCATTTTCACTGTTACGGTTGGGGGAGCTGCGGGTCTGCTCATCTCTCTCCACTCGCCTCCCTCTCCTCATCTGACAATCCTGTTACACAGCAATTGAACTATATTATAGGCTTACTATGGGCGCCATTCTGGAGTTAATAGTCAACATCAAAGCCCCAGAGTGATGGGCTAATTCAATTGGACTCAATTCTGTCATGTTTGAGGAGTTTGTAAGGGTGCATTTTTAAAGGCTATCATGTATTGTGCGTAAAAACGGCAGAAGTGCTGATGCCTCCAATTGAGCCTTTCCTGGAAAGGCTGATTATTTTTGTTTCCTGACTTTGCATGGCCCTTCCAGTGGGTGTTGTTAGATATAGTGAGTGACGAGGGCTGTGGTCCAGTGGCACTGGTGAATGTTAAGGCAGTTTTCTCCCATCATCTGCTTGTGTACAGTCATGGTTAATAAGGGGCTAGAGTAGTCACCATTTGTTTGACTAATCAGTGTATAGAGCATGGATGACATTGCATATTCATGAGATAGGCTTTTAAGAAACCACAGGCTTTGTGGAAAGCTTGTTTACACGCACGTGTGTGTGTGTGTGTGTGTGTGTGTGTGTTGAGGTGACCTTGATGATGGTGAACAAGTGTGTGTGTGTGTGGGGGTGGGTGGGGTGCTCAAAGCTGCGCCCAAGGCTAGAGGCGGTTAATGTGGCCGAGCCATTGTGGGGCCTCAAATGCCAGTTGGAGTCTTTTTATCTTTTATTCATGTGTGTGTTTTGTTATGACCAGCCCTTTGCCTGCCTCATACCAATGCCCCCCCCACCTGTGGCAAGTGCTGGACCACTCAGCTGAGGCCTGTGACCTGAGCTGTCTTGTGTGCAGCAGAACTCCAGCAGACTTGCCTTCATCTGATGTTTTAGAGTCTGCTGCTGCAAGATGGTTCTCTGTTTATGTAATGCAAAGATTCTCTGCATTGATTACCATTGTTTGAATCTGTACCCTCTGTAGGGAGTTTCATTTTCCTGGAATATTCAAAACTGTACAAAAGCCGCATATGATTACGAGGCTTCAATAGTAAATGTTCTTTTTTGTATTTATTGTGACATTACGATTTTCTGTGTTGCGGTGATGGGATTAGCGGGTGGGTGTGGAAGATTACAGGATGGCCCACTCACCCATATCTGTGCTAGTGCCAGCACTGCATTTCTAATTGGTAGCCCATGTATAAAACATCCCACATTTAGGAAAAGTCATTGAAGTTAAACCCCCTTTTTTGCCAGTAGCTCTAACTCTTCAGCAAAACTTGGATTAAGTTACGGTCTGCCTGTAGCCTAAGGGCCTCTAGATATCAGTCAAGTTAAGCAAATCCTCATAGCTGATGTGAGCTGAATGTCAAAGACTTGGACCCTTTCTTCTTCATCATCTCCTCTTCTCCGGCTCAAACAGTCATTATGCCTATGGAGTAATCATAGGCCATTTGATGAAGAGCCACTTCAGAGAGAGACGTTTGGCTGCCGAGGCCCGGAGTCATTAGAAGTCGGCGCTCCAAAGTGTTGGTGTTCACATCCCCACCAGCTCGCAGCGAGCCCGTGAGCTCCTCCAGCGTTCTTGTGAAGTCGCAGCCAGACCAACCTCTTGCTGTTCGCCTTCTCCTCAGAATAACAACTCCGTTTAACGGCGGGTTTGAGGAAAGTTTCCTTGCTCATTTTTTATGGCAAAATCTGAAAGTTTTATGAAGTTATATGTGAAAATGTGTCACACTGATCTGAGTGTTGTATCTGGTTAACGACGCAACGCCACAGTAAAAAGTGGGGGAAATTTATAATGCAATCAATTAAATGTAGCTGCACATAGCCAGCAGGAGCCCAGAGGAACTGACAGGGCCTTACTGTACTCTCCCCAGCCACCTGGACTATATTTCATCCCCCTGAGCAGATCAGGCAATACGGGGAAGTATCTTTTTACAAGGCTCCCATTAGTTTACGAGCGCGCCTGGTGTCACTTTGTCCTTTATTTGCCTTAACCGCACCCAGTGCCTTGGGTTTAAAGCAGAAGTTCTAAACTTTTACGGCCTCGGGTAAAAATGCTTTGGCAAAATGAAACGCTCATTACCTTTTGGCCTCTATTGTCTATTTTGGATTGTTGTTGAATTTAAACACCGTGGTCATGGGAAGGCGATCTAGATTAATCCATCACAACATCAACATGTGGTGCTTAGGGGGCGTAAGAACCCAATGTGCCCAATCCACAGCCCAGTCTGCCCTGGCTGGCGTTGGTGAGAGGCGTGTAGACTGACGCTGAGCCCAGGTGAGATGTATGTGTTTGGGGAAACAGATGCTGGTGCGGGAGTAAATCCAGTGCTGGATCAGAAGGGGCTTGGCCCCGGATGATTTACCTGATCCTACCTTGCTTGTGCAAGTGCAGCCCCCGTCCTTGATATCATTTCAGTGGGTGACAGTTGAGTGCTTTGAAGAGTGTTTGTGTGTTTGCTTTGTCTTTTCTTTTTTTTTTTTTTTCCAACCTGTCTGTATGCTAGCGTTCACGGCTTCTGGTGCGCTAGGTGAACTGGTGTGTGTGTGTGTGTGTGTGTGAGCGAGAGGGAGGGAGATGTTGGAATAGTGCATGTCCTCCTTCTGCCAACTGGAACCTTTCCACTTCAGTTCACCCCCTCACCTCACTCTTCTGATTGACACCGCTTTCTGACTTGACAAATGGAATGCGTCTGCTTTCCCTCTCTGCTCACTCCTCAGCCCAGTCTCCCTATTTGTATGAAAACAGAGGTGAAAGAAAAGCTCTGCATGACTTCTGTGATTTTCCTCGTTTATTATTTGTTTGTCTTCATTTATAAAAGAAGCCTTTCTGTCCGGACTTGGAACAGCACTTGCCACTGACTGTCTGGTAAGTGGTGAAGCCGAGAGATCTGATGATGCTTTTGCTTAGATGCTGCCGAGGGCATGCGGCACATGTTCAGCCGGCCTGTTTTTCCATGTGGAGGAGAATCAGCTTCATTCACTCCCAGCTGAAGATATGATTGCATCCGCTCAGTAGAGTCCTCTTCCTTGCAGCATGAATGCAGGGAAGGGCAAGCAAGGAGAAGGAAGAATGCAAGAGGGCAAGACATCGCAAGCTCTTCCGATGTGGTGCTCACCAAAGGAGAAGGAGAAGGAGGTGTAGGTGGTATGGGGAGGGGTGCCTTTCAAAGAACAAGCACATGGCTATCTGGCATATCGTACAAGCTTTCAATGTCTCCTCATTCAGAACTTCAGCTATGTCTCCATGAATGCTGTTCAGCTTATGTTCAGGCTCTGCTTTTTTCATCCAATTTTAAAAGAGCATAAATTGTGCGAAAATGTCACCCTCTCTGAGACAGGGAGCATTAATGAGACGTTGTGTCTAATTTTGCTGAGACTTTTACGGGGTTGTTCACATTCTCCATTCTCGAATATGTTTTTTTTTGGGGGGGGGTATAAAAATGGCTTTAGTTAATTGCATGTGGTCTCAAAGATCACATGCTGTTGGCATCAGATCACCAAGACCGTCCCTGTGAGGTGACAGTGAGATAGGACTGTGCAGATAATGGAGGCTCGGCACTCTTTAGCTGTGGCATAATTGGCAAGAATCTAGAGTGTCGACAAGCCGGCTCACTTTCAGAGCCCTCCGTCAGCAATGCTGCACGGCATTTTGGAACCAGCCCCCCAGAGAGTTTAACCAGCAGGTTGGTGGTGAGAAGCCACACACGCGCGCACTTAGACACACACGCACACACACATGCGAGTGCACACACACACACATACAAGTGCACACATGTGTGCATACACACACACACACACACGCGAGCGCACACACAGACAAGTGCACACATATGCGCACACACACACACACGCATGATGTATGAGGCTGCTTGGCAGGAGTTCCAACTGTTTCCAGCTGCTGCTTTAAAACCCCTGCACCGTTGCTGGGCGACTCGCAGCCTCTCTCTCGCTCAGCGTCCAGTTTGATGGTTTGGCGAGCCCGCTCTGGAGGTCACCGTCTCCTGGCGCGGGGGGAAGTGTAAGTTTGTGTCGGCCTCTCTCCCCTCCCGCCGTGAGATTAATGCCAGGCGCAGGAAATATAACAGATAGTTTAATTAAGCGCGGGCCACAAGATTCATTGACTAATTTCTGTAGCTGACAGCGCAAATGAGAGTTCAAAGGTGCGAGCCGAGGAGAGACACCCTTGAGTGGCTCCGGGTGTAATGAATTGAGTGCTTTCCCTATAAAGTTTCACCATAAAGCCCCGGTGTTCATTAAAAGGCGGCCGCTGGTCTGTCAGTTGAGCTCAAAGCACCTCTACCTTTCTCTGCCACCTTTATCTTTACATTAGGGCCAGTGTGGCCCACACCTATAGCCACTCCTTAGCCAACCCCTTAGTGTGATACTCAGCCTCAGACACAAAAGAAACCCCTTAAGGCTCTCAGCTCTTTAGTCACATGAGTAACACTTCTGTTCCCAGCAATAAGATGCCTTAATGGGTGCTAATCATGTTGTGGCTATGTGCGCTCAGTGGAAAACCGAAGTCTGTGAAATTCAGTCCTGTGTGTTTCGTGAAGCTGAGGGAATAATCAGCTCTGTGCCATTTCAGCTAGCTTCATCAGGCCCTGTGAGCAGGGCTGCAGCCTGCGGGCGCTAAATAAAGCAGATGCACTTTGCCGTTGAGGATGGAGCTTCTTATCTACCTGCTGCTGCGCTCAGGGGCTTTTTAAATGACTGCTTCATGATTGGTGTAGTAACGAATATCTTGATCTCAACACACATGCACACACACACTGTCTCTCTCTCTCTCTCTCTCTTCTCTCTCTCTCTCTCCTCTCTCTCTCTCTCTCTCTCTCTCTCTATCTCTATCTCTCTATCTCTCTCTCTATCCCCCCCCGTCTCTGCTTATCTGTCATGTGGCTGTGCTTTAGTGAAGTGTTGTAGGCGTGAGGTGTTGTGCTTGCACCTGCATCCTGATCTAATTATCAGCTTGAATTGATGCATGTGCCATATAAGAGGAGGCTGCTAGAATTGGTGAACTTCTTGCAATGGAAAGATTTTGATCAGAGTTGATCGGTGAAGTAGATTTCTCATGGCTATTAATGGAACTCGTGCAATGTCTCCTATTTGATTGGGTGACAGTCATAATTGATTTTTTTTTTTTTTTTTTTGTGTTGTTGTGAAGCAATAGAATCGCTAGCTCTCTGAAAAGCTTCTCGGCGAGCGAGCAGGCAGAAGCTGGTCAGATGCATCTGTCTTCATGTACAAGGCTATATCTCACTGCATCCTCTTCATTTACAGCCAAATCAGTTTGCCTGCACCCATAGCACGGGAGACAGAACACCACACAATTACAGCCCTGAGACTGAAGCCAAAGCTTGTTGTGAAGTGTGCGTGTTTGTGTGTGGAGCCGGCAAAAGCCTAATAAGCTCGACCTTTTGAGGCACAGCTGGGGAAATTGTCATTGGAAGTAATAAATGTAACACACCCAAACTAGGTCTAGTAGTTTTGTTTTCTCAGGTGTAGGGTATTGTTCTCCCCTCCATAACTCTGTCTGTGTCTGTGTGTGTGTGTGTGTGTGTGTTTGTTGCACTCCACCATTGTGAGGACACTAATGAATTAACTAAAAAATTGTGCAGTTCTTGTTTCCCTTTCAAAATCTGTTTCATTTTTTACCAACGAAATTACACTTCAATCAAGAATTGCTGTGCTTTGTGCAGTCTCCAAATATCACACAGCATGTCACCAATATTAAAACATTTTATTACTTTATTTATTTCTGGGTTTGTTGATGCACAGTATTTGACTCATTTGCATCTGACTGCGGTGAGACCAGACTCATGTGAAAACTGCTCTTTATAGTGTGAATCAGGGCTAATTATTCAGTTGACGACGGCTCCTTAGGAGTCCCCCCTTAATGAATGAGATGGCTGTTCTTCTGAGCTGGCAGGGGCGTCGGTGCAGTCGGGACTTGGGAGGAATCCTATATTAAGGCTCATCCCGAGTTTTTATGGGCCCAGGGGAGCTCATCTCTGCCCATTTAAAAGTCCAATCTGCAGCCTTTACTGAGGCGTATTCACATCAGAGCCTCCCTATAGCCAGCACTCTCTCTCTTTCTCCCCCCTTCCCCCCCGTGTCTGTGCTGAAGTGAGAATGCAGATCTGCTGGCTTCAGAGGTAGAGCAGGTCTGGGGGACTGGATTTGCTCAGAGTCTGTGCATTAGGCTTTGTCGGCGGGTGCGGAGGATCAGCTTGGCCAAGTCGAGGCATGAGGGCAAAAACGGTCCCATGTCCCATAGCATGGGAGTGGGTGCTCTCATGTGGGACTGACTGGCTTCTCAATGGCCTGGCATCTCCTCTGAGACATTTGCCTAACACTTCACAGCTGTGTGTGCATTCCTAACAGTTGTTTTTTCTGTTTGTCTCTGTCTTGCTTCTCTTGCAGAGGAGCTGCGGAAGTTCAGTTGGTCGGGGATTCCTCGGCAGGTCAGGCCCATCACATGGAAACTGCTTTCAGTAAGTATGTGGGGACTGTGGTTTGTCTGGGCTTTTCCTCTCCAGTTCTTTTCAAAGCAGGAAGCAAAAGTTAGATCACTTGCATTTCAAGTGTGATGTGATGCAAAAAGGATCCTCACTGGAACTGTAAGGTATTTGTAGTAAAGATAGTATTTATAGTAAATTACACTTATTGTAAATCTACATGTTTCTAGAACATGCCGGTTGGACTTGCATACCTTGACATTAAATGATATAAAATGACATTAAAATCGACTGTATTTGTACTCACGGAAGCTGTAGGAACATTGGTGTCTCTTTGATAGCATGCCATTTCAGTTGCACTGCGGTCTTCAAAGACTAGGAAGTCCAGTTTGTCATGACATTTATGCAAATGAAGCAGTCCATGCCTTTAGTGTTGAATGAAAGAGATGAGACGTGGTGTTAAACAGAAAATGAGTGTCTCTTCATTTTTCGAGTCCTGACCTTCTCACATCTGCTTGATTTCTTGATTTGAGTTGGCATTTGGCAGAGTAAAGTTCCACGGTCTTTTTATTTGTGGCGCTCAAGGTGGTGAGATCTAAGAGCCCTCTGTGTTCCTGAAAGCCCACATGACCTTTAAAGCCTCCCAGCCCACAGGTGCAGTCCAGCTGCTGTCACAGCTGTTTGCACAAGACATTCACTGACGACGGACGTCTGACCCCTTGTATCCTTCTTATTTAGTCTAACAGTTACTTAAGTAGACCTGATAAAAAGATATTTGTCCACAACATGATGAGTGGAGGCTTCACTACTCTGGTCTGTTTTTAGCACCTGTGAGATGAAGGCAGGGCAGACTGGCGCTGAGCAACATGGGAAAATGGAAGGAGAGCGCAGCCTTATTCTCATGCAACAGTTAGATGCACTAAGTGCCAGTGGGGCTGGAGCGCCGGACACCCATGATGAATGAGGCTAAATTTGCCGGGTATTCCTTTCAGAAAATTGGCCCTCCTGGCCATGTGCTTAATTCATTAACGAAGAGGAATTGAAGTGGTTCAGCTCTGGTTGAGCAGGCTCAGCCTTCGGTGATGGGCGATGGTGCGGATCACTGGATCGCAGGGGAAGGTTTGGGGTGAGACTGGCCGAAGTACGTGAAGGGGGAGGTGTGTGTGTGGGTGGGGGGGTGTCTGTTAGGTAGGGTGCAGGGTTGTGTGTCTCTGGCACACTAGCTGCAGCGGCGCTGCGGTGCTCCACCCCATGGTGAGACAGCCGGGTGCTCTGATGGATGAGGTGCCAACCCCCATCGGAGGGTGGAGCAGAGGGAGAGTGTTGGTATTCCACAAGCCTTTCGGTGTGTGTTTGTGTGTGTGTGTGTGTGTTAGTAGTGGCGGAGACCACACACTCACTCACACAGAGCAGTGTTTTCACATACACAAACACACACACACACACTTACACACTCATCTAATAAACCTCTTTGACCTTCATTTGCCTACGGCTCCCTCGTCAGTCATCTTGACGCAAACTGTGGGCTCTTGCTTCACTCAATCAAACCTCATCGATCCTTGCTACTGAATCCGCAGTGAGGTGTGTGTGTGTTTGTTTTTGTGTGTGCGAACAGTTGAAGAAAGAATTTAAACAGCTGGAAATCATCCTTTAACAAGAGTGATGACTTAAAAAGACCCAGGGAAGGCAACAGAGGGTGTCGTCACCATTTGAATCGTCGTTTTAATGCGCAATCAATTCTCCCCATCCTGCTGACTTCACACAAACTGTACCCACCCCCGCCCCCCAGGAACCTGTTCAAACGCTCCACTAAGTAGAAATCATTTTTGTTTGTCAGTTCCCCCCATAGAAAATAAAGATTTCATTTACTCCCAAAATTGATTCCTTAAGCTTATTTTCTGAAGGGGTAGAGCTGGAGGAGAAGGGGGGAAAAGAAGAGAGATTGGCTGTTTACTGTAGTTCAGCATCTATTAGGTGCCAGTGTGTGTGTGGGTTTCACAGAGAGATTAGCCAAGGCTGGGGAAATCACTGGCGGTTCAGGCATGCTCTGATGCAGTGGGGGCCGAGATCTTGCTCTGATGGGTCCGTTTCAGCACTCGTTACTCCCCCCGCCCCCACCTCCTCCCACCTCTCCTTTTCTGCTTCTGCCAGTCAGCACTGGACTAACCCCTCTCTCTGTGTCAGGCCAATAAAAGTCACTGATGAAGTGCGGCATCTTCACGCACTGGCCTGCACAGGTGACCTGCTGTAAACTCTCCATTAACCTTGACGGGGGGAACTTCAGCATACCTTCATTATGGAAAGTGATGGCAGGGTGGGGGTCTCTGCCGCCTCCTGCCCACCCCCCCTTTTCCCCCGCTGGTGTCCTGGTTCTCTGCTCCGTTGTCCTCCGCCCTCGCAAATTACACCCTCTGCGCGAGTCCCAAGCAACCAGTCACATTTTCACATGAAATTGTACGAGTCTGTTGGCATTGCAAAGGTCTGAATTCCTTTTCATTCCCAGCAGGAAAAAAAGGCTTGGCATGGGCTCTTCCTTGAGGTGATTCTCCGCCAAGCCTCTTTGCCTTTGCAGCCGAAGGCGGCATTATGTTTGCCTCTCTGTCCTCCTATCTGTGTGGCTTGGCTGCTCTGCAGTGGCGTGCATGCTGTGTTTTTAATACATGGAAAAGAGCAAGAGGGAGAGAGAGAAAGCGCAAGGAGAAAGAAAGAAAGAAAGAAAGAAAGAAAAGAAAAAAGAAAGCTCACCTGCTCAGGTGATTAAAGCGTGTTTTTCATTTAGGGGATATCGGTTGGACGCTTTGACAAATTGCCTCCCTCCCTGCTAACAGCTGGGAGAGTGGGCTGATGAAAAGCCGTCCCTGTGTGGGGATGTTAAGCCTTACCGCACTCTTATCAAGCCATCCCGCCTTCCCCTTCTCTCCTCTCCCCTTTTCTCCTCCTGCTTTCCTCTCCTGACCCTTTCATTTCTCCTATTCCCTCCCTTTCCTCCACTTCTCTTCTTATGCCTTCTCCTCGCTCCACTCATCTCCTCCTCCTCCTCCTCCTCCTCCTCCTCTCTCCTCTCTCCTCTCTCCTCTCTGCACGTGCTGCCCATTCATTACACGCCTCCTGTCAGGCTGCCGCCATGCACCTGCTCAGGACAGTAGCCTTCTTTCCCTGGCCAACGCTCCATCTCAGCTCAGTGCAATGGAGGATTGTCAAGGATGGGGGCTGGTCCCGTGCCGTCACACACACCAGACAGCCTGCGGATAGCCGCCACCTCATTACTACAGACGGCCCTTTGTTGGTTTGCTTTGTCTTTGTCGTCTGGTGACAAAGAATAGCTTCTTAGTGGCCCATTCCTTTGTCAGATGGTGCGGAGTCGCCTACCAAAATGACTAGATTAGAAGCCGCCAACAGATCCTTTCAAAACAAACTACACTGGCGCACAACAAAGAGGGTTGAATTTTTGAAGTGCCCCACTCCCTACCCCAGCCATCTCCTTTCATGACGTGACACCTGCTGTACAGAAATTGGGTGCGTTACTTTGAAGCTGTTGGTGTGTTTTGTCACGGTGCCTGCCTGTGTCCTGATGGAAACTTGCGAGGTAGAAACTCCAGAAGTTCATCTAGAGCACGCACGCACGCACGCACACACACACACACACACATGCACACATGCACACACACACACACACAGACACACACACACACACACACACACGTACACAGCCCCGCAGTCTCTAAAAGTCTCTGCGGAGGCAAACAGTCCATCAAATTTTAATCCACAGCATATATATCCTCAAGCAACTCTTCTGAAAACCGACCTTAATTCCAGATTCTGCACTAAGCAGTTCACTGATGGCGGGATATCAAAAGCCCCTGCAGATTCCCTTATCAATTAGGCTTAATTACATGTACGTATCCTAATGGCCTGTTCGGGGAGTGGAACGGCGAGTGCTTGGCACGCATACATCTTATTGTAAAAGCTGTCCAGGCAGGGGAGTAAAAAATGGGCGCGTGCATCGCAGCTCCGGTGATGAATGGAGTTTTGCAGCTGTAGATTTCCATGCAATCAATTACTTTTATCAAGAGACTTTCTTTTTCTGTCACCGACATCTGCTGCACTCTCCCTTCTTCTTCTTCTTCTTCTTCTTTTTTTTTTTTTTAACTGATGGCCAACAGTGACTTCCCGGCACTGAAGTGGTGTGTGCGGTTGAAGCGGAGTCCCTTGTTAGCGCGTTTCGACCCTCCTGTAGCTGTGTAGCATGAGGAGGGAACCAGGACAGTTGGGTAACAATGGACCCACAGGGAACAGAGAAGAAGTTGTGTTTTGTGAAATAACAGCAGTGAGGTGAAATCCAAAGTATTACAGGAAAGGTGACCTCCGCTTGAATCGGCTGTGGTGCACACGGGGAGAAAATGTGGAGGCTAACGTGATTCTGTCACTCTGAATTGATTTAAAGGTGTTGCAGCTGCCCAGTGCAAAAACACAGGTTTCTTTTCTTTTTTTCCCCCTGCCCTCTCTCTCCCACAGGGCTACCTCCCAGCCAACTCAGAGAGGAGGGAGAGCACTCTGCAGAGGAAGCGCCAGGAGTACTTTGGCTTCATCGAGCAATACTACGACTCCCGCAATGATGAACACCATCAGGACACCTACAGACAGGTAAGAGCTCGTGCACCTGTCTCAGCCCACCACATGTGGGTGTTAAACAAATGTGTCCGGAGATTTTTCCACAGGCCTGTTTTTTTTTTTTTTTGTTGTTTTTTTTGAGAAGAGAAAACTGCAGCCAAATTAGAATCTTAGCAGACATATTAGGCATTCCAAGAACAAGCAGCATGCATTCTTTTTAAATGGCCAACAAGAGAACCATATCAACTGCAAAGTAAAACTAATCAAAATGTTTAATGTATAAATAATTTGAGCCATAACTCTGAATTCCATTTGGTTAGTAGTTCCCCATGTCCCACCTGTGTGGTCAGCAGTTTAAGAACCTTCATTCTGTACTAGTTACATCCTCACACTCAAAAATTAAGTATTATTTGGATCTGCTCAATTAAAGCCCCTTCGTTCCCCCAAAATGAAGCGGCCCTAGTGTGGTTCTCCACTGGCTCCAGTCAGTGCGGTGTGGTTCATCTGGTCTTCTGGGTCTGGAGGCTGCATCATGAGGAGGCGGTTAAGTGGATCTCGCCGAGTGTTTGTTTAGTGCTAACTTCCCAGAGGCGGATTGCACGGCTGTGGGCTCAGCGGGGTGGCTGGTGTCACTGCATGCGACTGCGGGGGAGGCCAGTGCCTCCTGATAGGGGCCCTAGAGTGTCTGTGACTCAGGAGTTGGCCAGCCACTGAGAGATGGGGGTGGGGAATCACTTCCCCAGCACCCCCCCCCCCAAAACCCCAGCCGGCTTGATTCAGCCTGCCCGCTTCTCACAGGCTTGCCGACTCCCACAATCCTCCCTGCTCGGCTCATTTTTCTCCCGGGGTGTAATCGCTGAGCCCCTGTCGGCGCCTGTTATCTGGCAGGAGAACGAGGCGCCACACAATCGCAGCCCCCGGAGAAACACTGCTTACCTGTCCCAGACGCTGCCTGCGCGCGGCTCTGACCCATTTTATCCTCGTCGGGAAGAGGGACAGCCCACAGCCCACATACTGATGGCTCACTTGTGCACTGCTGATGTGTTGTGCCATCTTTATATTTTATGACATGTCTGCAAATGATGTTTTTTATTTTTGTCTCTCACTTGTGATGTTGTCAGCAGGGTGGTTTTTATCTCATATCAGGCGCGACAGTGACGACACTGATGTCTTCCGACTGGTTGTGTGTGTCTGTGTGTGTGTGTGTGTGTGTTTATGTATCCTCCACTGTTTCCCCACCCTCTCTTTTATCTGTTTGAGTGTGTGAAAACTTCTGGTGGTGGTGTGTGTGTGTGTGTGTGTATGGTGCTGTTGTGTCCTCTTTAAACCTTCAGATTCACATAGATATCCCCCGGATGAGTCCGGAGTGTTTAGTGCTGCAACCCAAAGTCACAGAGGTAAGAAGACTGTGGAGAAGGATGCTCCTTCACACACCTGGGCCCTACCTCCACCTGACTTCGAACAAGACCGCCTGTCTGTCCGTGTCTCTGTCTGTCTGTTTGTGTCTGTCTCTATCTGTCTGCCCTGTCTGTCTCGCACTCAAGGTGTAGCGCCGCTGAACTGAGTCCCTGTGGCATTTCTCACTCCACTCTTCATTTAGCCCCCAGATGCTGACATAGTTGTGAACTCTTTTCTGAAAGTGTGTTGAACACTACAGAATGTTTTTGGCATCAGAGGTTGATGAAGTGGTGGAGGTCTTTGCTTCTCACTTCAGTTCAGGGGGCCTTAAACCTGAGTGGGCTCCTGTCTGCCCTCCTGACCGCTCTCTTTAACGGTCCTGGCCCTGATCCGGTCCTGATCCGCACCCGATCTGATCCGATTCCCATCTCTAACCTGCTTGTGCCTCCTCTGTTTGTGTTCTTCTCCCTGCAGATTCACATTGACATACCAAGAACTAATCCTCTTATTCCTCTCTTTCAACAAGCTTCTGTGCAAGAGGTGAGACTCCCTACACACTCGCCACTAGCCTGGAGTTGGCCGCCATGCACACTGGCATGCACTTGTTTTCACTCCACCCCCTCAAAGATCTTTTCTGCATACACCAGCATTCAAACTAAAACGCCCCGTAGGCACCACCACCATTAACACCCCCCCTCACCTCCCAAAAAAAGTACTGCACGCAGCAGCACGTGAAAACACGTGTGCAAAAGCTCTTCTCCTGCAGTCTGCCTACTCTAATAACCCAGTGTGTACTCACACCCTTACCTTCGAGGACCACGGCAGCGCCCTGAGAATGCACTCCTGCAAGTCCTGCCTGCATGTGCGTGATATTCAGGAGGCTGTAAGGTCAGCATTCCGAGCAGCAGCAGTAGCAGCCCTCTTCCTTGACTCCGCGCTCATCAGCGAGGGATGGGCCGCAAAGGGTGGCGCTTGACCGAGCATACTAACGAGGCTTTCTCTAACGAGGCGTGTGCCTAAGCAGCCGCCAGTCCCTCCAGCGCGTGTCCTCATGCACACACACACACACACACACACACACACACACACACACACACACACACACTCTCACTCACTCACTTTCTCTCATATGCAGCGTGTTCCCGTGCGGGTGGTGGCAGCGGCTCGGGGCTTTGTGTGGAATGAATAAGCGAGCGGCTTAAAGAGGGACGTGGGCGGAGGAGTCGCGTGCGATTACCTTCAGCTCCCTGCCTCTCTCTTTCTCTCTCCCTCTCTGTCTCTCTCTTTCTCTCTTTCCATCACTCTGTCTCTCTCTCTCTTTCTCTGTCTCTCTCTCTCTCCATCTCTCTCCCTCTCCCTCTCCCACACTAGCTCCCTTCTCTGCTGCTCTGCACAGGAGGGGAAAGCCACAAGCCTACCTTGAAACATTTATAAGGAGTTTAAGCCGATTTTTGGAAGGCAGACACATAAAAACCACACGTCCCATCCCATGGAAAGCTCTGCCGTTCCGGGCATCAAATTAATAGCGCTCTGCACCTAGAACTGATTCAGTGTAGTGCTAATACACTTCCGGCGTGTCTGTGGGGAGGATTGGTGAGGAAGACTAAAGCCATCATTTGGCAGAACGTGTTTTCACATGTTCACAAGTCTCACACTGAATAATAGAATCACCTCACAGACAGTGCTGCTTAGCGCTCGCACTCTTCATTAGGATTTTAGCTAGGATGTTTTTTATTTTTTTATTTTTTATTTTTTTTTCCTCTTTCGTTTCCATATCCTTTATTCCCACCACATGCATGCATTTAAGGGATGATTTTGTACATCTGACAGCCACTTACTGTCGGGTTTCTTTCGCTCAGTCATGCCATGACTATGTGTGCCAGTGACTCAAAGAGCAGACCTGACTGTTCCTGTGCATTCCACACGCTTATGCAAACAGGCAGCTGGCGGCGGCAGCGGCACCAGCAGCAGCAGCAGCAGCAGCAGCAGCAGCAGCAGGCTTCATAGCCTCTTTGTTAATGTTATGTGGACTGGCCTCCTGCTCTCCCACTTCTTTTGTCGTGCCCTGTCCTCCCGCCTGCGTGCTTGTCAGTCTCTGTCTCTGTGCTCCTGACTGAACACACGTACGGTCACCACCCCTGTGACCTTGCATCAGGTCGGTCTTGCACAGACGGCGTGTGTCAAATCTAAAAGACTTTCCTGTCCTGGTTCTTCTTCAAAGAAAAAAGGCTGTGAAATAATGTAAAGCAGGCTAGACACAATCTTGCTCAGCTTGACAGGGAAGGACCTTCACCAGGATGTGTGTACCTCGTTTGTATTGCACACGGTGATGTGCGGAGGCAAGAGGTTAGGGCTTACAGACTTGAAGGGCCGTTGATTTTGTTAGTAGCCTCAGGCTAGTTGCACCCCACTCGCACTGTACCATAGAGGTACTTTTAAATTCTGCTCCAGCCAGGCAGGAACTGAAGCGAAGAAAGGCAAGAAGGAGGGAGCAAGGGGGAAAAAAATGACAGAAGAAGACAAATCTCGTAAGGATAGGAAAGGTCTTGGAGCTTTAGATGAGGGTGTCTGCTAAGCAAATAAATGGCTAATATATTCGCTCTCAGCCCCTTAGTGCACTCCAGCTGCTCATTGATTTCTACAGCCTGCTCTAGTGTCTCGCTCTCTGATGGGCTGCAGGAGGAGACCAAGGGCTGGCACTGAATTCTGAGGGGATGTGTCAGTTTGGCCAGAGTGCCTTTAAGTTCTGGATGGGATTTGCCTGTCGATCCAGTTTTCAGTGGTGGCGCAGTGCCCTTCTCCAGGCCCCAACACCCCACCACCATGTCCATATACCTGCCCATGCCCACTCCCTCTGTTGCTAAACGAGGCTTTGATGATGAAAGGAGGCAGCGTGTGAGCAATGTGAATCTCATATGGTGCTGATCTGTGGCCCAGAACCCATTTCAGTCATCTGCATTTGTGATCAGGTGTAAAGTGACGGATGAGTTTACTCCGAGGAAGAAAAGGGAGTGTGATTGGTTAGGAGAGCTCAGTGTGGGGGGTGATGGTTGCTTTGCCAGCGGAGGCGTCAAGTAGGAGACAGGCAAAAAAAAAAGGTGGAAATTATTGACTTTGCTTTGTTGAAGTTCAACTTTAAACTTTAAACCTCCTTTGTTTCACGTCGGCTGATGCAAACTGAGCCCTTGAAAAAGCTGTGATGGTGCAGGCTGTAATGCAAGCAGAAGTGTTTGTTAAGCAGAGGAGAGAGAAGATGAAGAAAAAGGAAAGGGCTCTAGAAATGGGAGGACCATCCGCAACAAAAGCATGCCGAGATTGGAATGGAAACAAATGCAGATGAAATGTATGGATGGGAAGCCTGTGATTTATGAAATTTCAGAGCTGATTTTCTTTCAGAAGATTTGTTTCCTTCTGCCTATGAATATTTCATTCTCAATGGCTTTTTGTCACCGCGCACTGCACACACACACACACACACACACACACACACCCACACATACTCTCACATACACACTAATGCACTCCCCATGCATGCATACACCTTTCTTCCTTTGGTGTCTCCTCTGTTGAATGCCTTGATGTTAATGATTAAACACATTCTCCTGAAGCCTAATTGATTTTGTTTAATTGATTGCTGGGAAGGGGGTGGAGATTTTCTCTGTTTCTAATTAAAAGGGGAAGAAATGTGACCTTGTGTGGGAAAGTCATGCATGTAACGGCAACAGTCTAAACACTTGAGCTTTGAGGTGGGTGGGAGGGGAGATTTCCCCTGACTTATGTGCCGTGTGTATGGTGTTCTCCATGTGTAACTAGGACCCTTTCTCACCTTCAGATCTTCGAGCGCATCCTGTTCATTTGGGCCATCCGCCACCCTGCCAGTGGCTACGTGCAGGGCATCAACGACCTCGTCACGCCATTCTTCGTTGTTTACGTCTTTGAATACATAGGTGAGTTCCTACTGACATGCACAAAGTCACAGAAACCCCCTGCAAAATAAGCACACACACCCTTTTATGTTCAGATCTGTCTGTGATCCTGCTTGCACCACAGAAGCACCTGCATTCTGATGCCCCTAGTCTTGTGCTTACTATGCATGATTCTCAAGCACAAAGCACACACACTTAACTTGTTCAATGGCTCTCCTGTTGATGAAGTGGCCCAGTTCACAGCCGTGTCCTTCAGTGACTCTTCATCAGACTAACTCCTTTGGTATTTAACTGGCTCTCCTCAGCGTGGTCACCAGCGAACACCAAGGTTAGCTGGGGTTAATGACCCTAATGTATCAGAGCCAGCGCAGGGGCCCACCCGGTGGCTTAATGGGAAAGTAATTCAGTGAACGACTGAACATTGGAGGTTCCTTGGGGAGGTTCTGTTTGATCCGTTGGGGCTGCCTGTGAAGCGATGCTCAAAGAGTGAGGGTATTGATGCCTTCACCAATTGGTTTGTCGTAGACCCAAGGGAGTGAACAAAGGGGAATCAGGTTAAACTCGGTGGGGATTGCTGCTGTTTGTGGAAAAAGCTTGGAGAAAAGAGAATAATCTTTTTGTTGCGACTCCCTCCCTCCCTGCCTTCTTCCCATCTGAGTGACTCAGACCCTGTCAGATCCTCAAAGGCTCGCCGCGCTTCGTCTTCAACACATCTACCTGCACTGATGAGCCTTGAAGCTGCTAAGCCTTCACAAGTACACCATTGACAGGTTACATGATATTTGATCGTCTGTTTGCTGTCTACAGACGTCACTTGTGCTTTTGGGTGGATTTCCCAGCTTTCATGCTCAGGAGTGAGTTGTCTAATTACGAGTCTCTCAGAGGGAGGGGAGAGCTTTTGTTTTGTGTGTGTGTGTGTGTGGGCACTATGCACA
Organism: Tenualosa ilisha; assembly: GCA_015244755.2. Classification (NCBI taxonomy): domain Eukaryota; kingdom Metazoa; phylum Chordata; class Actinopteri; order Clupeiformes; family Clupeidae; genus Tenualosa; species Tenualosa ilisha. Next base: position 2,182,204 of record PYXC01001534.1, on the reverse strand, counting down.
GAGCAAAATGGAAATATGTCTTCATTCCCTGAATATGAAGATGGCAGAATGACTTTATGCCAGACTCAGCCCAATGGTGGAGAAAGGAAATTTTAATCAGCAAAGACCTGTCTCCACAGTGGTGGTTGCTGGATCAGACACGCTTAAATCCTGTTGAGTTCCACTGGGCCCAATAAGATCTTATGCAGGGTGCCATGCTCCCTCAGTAAATGTATGCTGTTAACTCCACTGCAGACTGTTGGGAGCCCATTACACTGAAAGAATCCTTTGCCAACACTCCCTTAGCACTGCACAACTGCTTCCCCCACAGTCAGAGATGTGGAGACAGAACTAAATTTGGCAAGTAGACATTTGGTGAAATTCCTTCTGGTTAACAATAAGGATGTGTGATCACTGCAGGAGTACACTTTTTAGTTTGCTTTTCCCCACAGAGTCTGCCCAAGTTTTATCCTTAGATGACTTGGAGCAGAAAAACACAGTCTCTCATCGTTCTTACTTCTGAAAATAAGACATTGAAGAGCCTAAATCTAATCCCTCACACCCCGATGTGATCTGCCACAAGCGTTGTGGGACATCCGTTGAAGCTGAAGACTGCATTCTGTTTCAGTGGAGGGAGGAAAAACATACCAAACCAAAGCAAAACTGAAAAACACACACACACGTCAGCAGTCTTGTGAGAGTGAAAGTCAAGCACGCCTGGCTTAGCAGAGCTTCTAGCATGAGTCCCCTGAGCAGAGGACTGCTCATAATCTCTGCTGTTAAAGATGTATGATGGCAGGGTGTAATTTGAGATCAGTTCAGCATGTTGTTTGTGCATTGGTGTTAAGCTTGTGCATTATTTAGCAGTCATTTCCCTCTCCTTGTTTTCTGAAGCCAGATTGCTATGCTGATAGATTGCCCCAAATTTGCATTGGGTTCCAGCCCTTGCTGCTTAGTTAGGAATGTAATAGTTAGGTAGTCATATTTTGTAGGGCGTGACAGTGTGTCCTGGCCTACAAGAGCTGCTGTTATGACATGAACAGAGCTTGTTAAAGGAGTTGTGCTTGACATCATTGAGTCCTAAAACCCAAGAAGCATGATGGAACGACAGTTTAAGGGCACACAGTGTACCACGCTTGGCCACCGGAGGCAGCAGAGCATGACGTGTGCCATTGAGTCAACCTCACTCATCCCTAAAAAAAAGTAAAAACAGCAGTCAGTGAGAGCACTTATGTGGATGTAGAAAGATACACAAGGCAGTTTCAGCTGACATTTACTGAATCTGGCTTTCCCCACTAGTGTATGATTTCCTGACCTAAAATCACCTGTCACTGCTGTATCTCTCTCTGTCTTTGGTTCTCGTTTTTGGGGGCTTATCTGAGGTGCCTGACCCAACTTTGATGAGGTGAATGCTTGACTACACATCATCATTTCCTGAATCTGCCAGCGGCCCTGGCTTCAGATGAACCGGTGAGTTTTCATCAGTGGCTTCCTGTTAATCAGAGCCAGATATCATTATTCACTCCTCATCTAATCAGATGCCCCTCGCAGAGGCGTGGACCCGCCATGCATTTCTCTCCCATCGATATTCTTAATCTGCTGTGCCATCCCTTATTGAAGATCCCATTGATTTGAGCAAATCATGGAGCTGAAAGGTTTAGTTATTGTTTTCTTTCCTACGTCCTCTCAAGTCAAGGCGATTTCTGTTTTTGAAGGCCATTCTAATTTCTCATCAGGCCATTTCTAAAGCATTCTAATTACAGAGGATGTGCCTGAAGGGAACATATGGTTGTTTTATAATGTGGCAAACTATTGATTGTCTGGAGATCTATATTGTAATTTACATTGTTCCGACATTTCTTCAAGATTAACTCGTGGTGGGAGTATGTGCTTCACTGGTCCTTCATTGCTGGTCATCTGTGGAAGCTTCCCTGGGGATATTATAAATGGCCCCTATTATTGTTGTTCTGTGCTTACGCACCCGACGGAAGACAACCTCATTGAGAAATGATACGAACCAGTGAGAGTGTTATTTCGTCAGACATTCACTCAAGAAGTGGCTCTGGGTTCAGCGACGGATGCATATTCTGTCTCGTCTTCTGCTCTCCATTTTCTGCCTGACTCTGGGTTGGCTCTACTTGCTGGGGTTGCCCTGGCAACAGTGCCATGGTGACTTGTGAGGCTGGATCCTGCCGGTCGTTGGTCTGCTCTGTGGTTGTGTGTGACCAGTGGCGACTGTCTTCCTCTCAAGCTCATATCCCATCCTACCCCCCGTCACCTTTGACCTGAGCTGCCCAAGGCTGTCATTGGCTGTGGTGCTCCAGGTTGGCCCAGAGGACTTGCGGCAGATGGGAGGAATGTCTTTAAAAGAAGAGTGTTGTGGGCTTGTCTTAGAGCCTCATAGTCTGCCGCAGTGCTAGAAGCAGTGGCAACAGCAGCAGCAGGCAGGCTGATCAGCCTTGATGAATCATGCAAGGCCCTGTTGATCGCCCTTCAGAGAGCTGGGGTTGGGCTCCGCTCTAATAAGGCACCCGCGGGTGTGCAGTGCCCATTGGCCACATAAGCTCAACTCAGACTTCAGGGCCCAGGAGTTATCGTATGGTAGGGAGGAGAGTTAATGGGAGTTAATGTAATTATGAAGGGAGGAATGCACTCCTGTGGGGAGGTGCGGCCCTTGTACTCGGCCTGCAGATGCTAAAGCACAGCTCCCCCATGTCTTGCCTATCGCCTTAATTAATGGCCCCCACAGCAGCGGATAGGGGAGATCTCGCTCTCACGTTCTCTCTCTTCCACATTCTCTATTGGTTCTATTAGTCTCTGTCTGTGGAACTTCCTCCTCTTTATGTGTTTCTTAAAGGAACTTGGTGTTCTGTTGCATCTCGTGCATTTTGCAATGAAATGTATTTTTTTACACCACTCTACCGTTGTATTCATTTTAGGTGTGGTGAGTGAGTTTTCCAGTGGAGCATGGACATGTTTATGATTTAACATTTGGATGGGCGCAAGTGAGGGCCGATGACATTGTCCATTGTTGGTGCATCAGCCCTTTGTCTCGAAAGTAATGTAACGCCTAAGGATCCGATCTGTCCTATGCAGTGCGAAATGTTCTCTGTGCTCATTCACGGTTCCTGTTCATTGATTGAGAAGGAACAGGATGCAGGATGCACAGTAGGCCTGCAGTGAGGGTATTTAGCTCTGGCGCTAAATGAAAGGGGAAGAGAAGACCGGCCTCTGCCCAGGAAAAGTTTACTGTATGCCTGACACTGAGTGCCTTTGACAGATGCTCTAAACACCCGGGATGTAAACGCACTCAAAGGATTTTCCCATTGAAATCCCATGAATATGGAGTTGGCTTTTGCATGTGTTTATGTGTGTGTGTGTGTGTGTGTAGGTGCCTGACTATGTTTGTGTTTAAGTGTGTGTGTGTGTGTGTGTGTGTGTGTGTGTGTATGCACAAGCTTGTGATCAAACATGCGGATGGAGCCTAACCCCAGGCTCCTGCGCGGAGGCGGGCAAGACCAGGCCGCCTGCTGTGAGTGGGAAATGTCTCTGGCTTTTTCTCAGGGAAGAGAGACTTGCAGGAGGAGCCCAGGCAGCCCAGGTGGCAGCCAAAGAGAGAAGCAGGCTGAGCACTTAGCACCAGGACCTCTCAGGCCAGCCTGGCGGGAGCTGGAATGGGGTCTGAAGCCCACTGAGGTCCAGCAGAGGTCTCGCAGCCGCCACTGCTGATGCTCAGACTCGCTTGTTTTTTTGGCCAAAGTGCTTTTGGCTCTGTTCTTAGATTGCAGCCTCTTAACCCATCGCGCATGGAGAGAAGAGGAGCTCACCTGGCACCCATAGATTCTGCCCCGGCTCCCACTCGCAGGGCCCATTGACTGAGAGGTGGAGACTTCTGATGGGGGATTGAGTGGTCACTGGTGTGGAACGCATCGCCTGGTCTTAAATGAGTATCGGTTTGTTCAGATCTTCCCATTTCGAGTGGTGAGCCAAGTGCTGATTTTAATGCAGGTCTGATTAACGCCCCTGATTTGCTCTAACGAGTTGTTAAGTGATTGCCTCGGTATGTCATCTGACATGCAGTGGAGGGTATTTTTCTACTCTTCTGCTTGAGTTGCTCATTGAGCGGAAGCCTCTCTCCTGGCCTCTTTAGGTGCTCCTGGAGAAGTTTATAGGGACAGCGATGTAATTGTGCTAATGAACTTTTCTTAGCCATGCGTGAACAATTTGTTCTCCATTTTACAACTTTCTATCTGTCGACTGTCCCTGTCTATAGACAAGATATTCTATAGTTCTCTGCCTGAGCCAACCAAGTTTGCTGTGTGAAATATGCATTGATGTCCAAGCAGTGACCTTAGATAAATCTGATTTTCAGGCTTAACGTACGTTTTCTCATTTCAAGATGTAAAATGCAGCAGAGCTGAGAATGATTTAGAGAAATTGTCCTGTCACCAAGTCATTCGTTTTCTCTGAGTAATCGTGGTTATTGAATATTTTTGGATTAAGTTAATTACTCTGCTATAAAAAGCCATAAATTGAATTTCTGCACAGATTCCTGCATTGAGAAATCGCTCTTTGTTCATTTTCATCAGTGGAATGTGTCATGCTTGGCCTAACGCAATTTATAACAATTAAGAAAGTAATCAGTTATAAGACGAAAAAACTGCCACTCCACTCTGGAGTATGTCTTGCAGTCATCCATGTACACAGATTTGTTACTGTATGGAATTATCCTTACATATTTATCAGATGATGCTGGCTCACCGTACAGCTTAATTGTCAGCCTGTGCCCAGAATGTCTTAAGAACTTCTCATTACTCTACGGCTAATGATTTTTCTGAGTCTCCAGATAACCACAAATGAATTCCTTAATGGACTGATCTGCCCTCATATTTCACACTCTGGAAACTTTCATTTTCCAGCCTCTGATAATAGCAGTTCTTTTGAAGCCTCCCTCCTTTCGTCTCGTTCTCCTGCCAAAGTGGTGAATCATGGGATATGAAGTGTCACACAATGGAAGTTGTTGACGGTGCCATAAAGAGCATTCCTGTGTCAGACACGCCACTGAGCTCCTCCACGTCCCATTCCATTCAAAATGTATAACGCCGCCGGACTGCGGTCTGAAAACGCTTGGCTACATTGGCACCGAGCAACCATAAAAAGCCCTGAAACAGTCTGCTCACTTCGTCCAATTACCATGGTTACAAGACAGGGGAGCAGTATGGGAGAGCTAAACAATGATGATTTGTGTAGTTGTGTGTAGTTTTAAGTGCTGTCCTGAGAGGGGAGTGCCGCCTTATTGAAGTGCACTGAAATACTGGGCTCCATGGGCAGAGACGAAGGTGTGGGCTGTAAAAGGCAGAAGAGCCCTGCGGTGCCTGAGGGAATCTGCAGAAGAAGCTTTAAGGTGGACGTTTGCTAGATGACACTCTGGAGGGGACTGAAGTAAAGCCATTTCTCTTTGAGTTTTCATTTTTCTGTCTTTCTTTTTTTTTCCACCATGTCTGTTCATTTCCCCCCTCCTCCTCTTCTCTAACCTGCCGTCTTGAGATCACAGTGTCACAAGGTTGGCAGTGCTGTGGACATTTTATTTTGGCTCAGGTCTAGTGGCCATGGTTTGGAGAAAGGCTGCGAGATTCAGGCGGTCCTTGGCATTTTCTTCTGTGCTCTATTAAATAAACTGGCTGTAATAACGGGATTTCAAAGCCATTATCTGCTCCAGACATACGGCTTCTCTTGAGATTTACTTTCTTTTGTTTTCCTTTTTGTCACAGGCACACAAAAACCCTGATTGCTCCCAAGCAACTAAAAACAGCCGTCTCAAGGATCTCTGTAAATGTGCACAAGGGCTAAGATTGTTATCTCTCGCACAATCATTCGAGCCTTTGGTTTTTTTTTTTCATGCATTTCAGATGCTTGTTTAATTTTTGGATGTAGGAACTAAGTAAATAAGAGATGAGAAAAGCATCTCCTCGAAGGATTGTCCTTTGTTCCTTCTGGACAGGTTTAGCACAAATGTTAATGAAAGCATATGTAATGAGAAGTGTTTGCAGCCAATTTTCTTGGTTGGTTTGTGAGACTGTCTGCCTGTCTGCATTGCACTCTGGGAAAACTTGAACTCTCAGACTCCAATCAGACACTGGGGCAGCGTTTCTGATTGTGACCTCCCGACCCAAGGCCCCCCCCCCCCCCCTTCATCATGTCAGCCCAGTCCCTAGTCCCCAGGACCCCTGTCTGTAGCTATCCTGCTCATCACATCCCCATGAATATTTCCATAAGCCACAGATGGATCCGCACCTTGCATTTCACGCAGTGCCACTCTTACATTGTAATTATGCTCTGAGGACTCATTTTCTGGTGTGTTAGAACGACAAGTTTGCCAAGTAGATTCCATATTAATTATCCACGGCTTCAATTACACCTCTATGGGATCCATTTAATACTCATTAGGCAACGCGGAGCGACGTGGCTGTTGTGTTTAATTGGGCCCAGTTGGTCAGATTACAGTTTCCATGATGAAAAGGTTGTCTGATTGACCTCTGGAGCATGGGGTCTGAAGCGTAGCCGCTCTTTCTTGGCCGGGTCGTGAGTCGTCTGTGGACTCTCTGCTTGTTGGTCTTTTCGCCATCCCACTCCCCACACCTTCCCCCAATCCGGTGGGCAGAAGGCTCGTCCCTAGGCAGATGGCGGGGGCCGCGGTGCTGTCGGCTCGTTTGATGCCGCTTGGCAAGGCCGGCCGCCTCTCACAGCTGTGCGTGCCCCGGTACCGCGGGGGGAGCCTACACTGTGCCCAGGTACACAGGAAAGCAGCCTGCGGCCAACAGGAACCTCTGACCGAGGCCAGCAAGACTCCCTCACTCCAGATGGACAGATCTGTGTGAGACTGAGCGCGGAGGGCTGCTCTGGTCACCCAGCAGATAAATAGAGACAAAAGCCAGAGCCACCAAATCAAGGGGTCTCTTCTGCCCTTTCTTTTGGGACTACACCACCTGACATGGAAAAACTAACGAACGATAAAAGTCTTCACTTTTTCTATGATTGTTTCTCTGTGTGTGTGTGTATGTGTGTGTTTTGCTAAGGCGAGCGTTGGTGTGTCTGGGAGAATGAGGCCACTGGCAGCCTGTGCTAATTAATAACTTGTGTATGGTAGCCCTGGGAGTGTCCCTTGAGCACCGCACAGGTGTCCCTGCTGAGCCCTCAACTCCAACTACTGCTAGCAGGCAGCCGT
>PYXC01001534.1:2150000-2170000 GCA_015244755.2 Tenualosa ilisha | reverse complement strand
CTTAAGGTAAAGTAATTCGGCAGGGCGGAAGCTATCTAGATTGATTTTGTTCATTGGCATGAGTCAAATTTTCCCATGTAAAAGCAACATTACATTGTTAGCTATTTTTCAGTTTGATCTCTGTTCACGTTTGCAAACAAATGGCTTTTAACTAGCGTGCATAGGGCATTTTGCTAGACACATTTAAATCAGTATTTTTAGAACACTTAAGAAGGCTTGCCATAATATGACACATTTAAATCTGTATTTTTAAAACACTTAAGAAGGCTTGCCATAATATGACACTTTATGTTGTATTATCAAGGTCTCTACTCATGTAAAAAGAGCACCTATTCTCGTCTGTGTGATGTTTGGCTATCCTAGATAGCTTCAGCTCCAGCTCCAGCGCATTGCTTTATCACACCATTCAAGCACTTGTCGTGTGTGCGTTGAAATATGAAAGGTTATGCTACTTAGCAGCACTCTCTAGCCTATGTAGTCCATTCCCAGTTGTGCTGCTCTGCCAGGAGCAACTCCAGGGTTGTTTGATAGAAACACCTGAACAACACCGCTTCTGTCTTCTGCCTGCCCTCACAGTGAGAAACTGTGGAAATGTTTTTCTTTGGTTGTTCCTCCCTCCCTCACAAGCGTACACACGCACACGCGCGCACACATGTGCGCTCAGGACGTCACTTTTGCAGGCTGACCTCTGTGGATGTGCAGGTGCTTGTAGTACTAATCCTCCCTAGCCATGCTTAAAGAGTGATTGAGGTGACAGACGGAAGGTGCTGCGTTTACAGGCTCTCGCCCATCCCCAGAGACGCCCACAAACAGCACTCAATCAGTGATAAATTAGGCTTCCCTGGCAAACACTGAACCACTCCCCTGTACATCACAAAAAAAAACAAAAAACAAAACAACACCAGAAAAAAAACCCTCTTTGACAGGAACGTCAGGGCACCAGCTGTTGGAGAGGATGAGTGACGGGCCCGTAGCGTCGCTCGGAGCTCCCCGGACTGCTGGAGCGCCGCCGTGCCGTGCCGTGCTGGATGTGGCACGATGCAGAGCCAAGCGAGGGGCCCAAGGGTCACCCCGCCAGAGAAGCCCCTTCCCTGATTAACGGCGGTGGGTGATCTGTAAACAGACGTGCGAGCTCAGATGAAGAGAGGACCTTCTGACTCTCCGTGCCTCTCCAGGGAGGCGTGGAAAGCCAGAACTCTGTGTTGCATCTGCTGCTTTGTTTGAATGCGCATGGCAGCGCTCGAAATCTGAATGCGAAACCACTTTTCTCAGAGTTTGAATAGCACATTGTGGGTGTAGTTCCCCCAAATTGAGTGCTCTTGAACAGTGCAGGGGTTTCGCTCTGCATAGTGTGACCCTCACTAGGCATCTGACAAACTCATTTTAGTGCTGCTGCTGAGGAATACTGCCAGCTCTCTGTGGAAATAACACAACTGCACCAGCCTTGTGCTGTGAGTTGGGTTACTGTGTGCTAGAGGGACACCCAGAGAGAGTGGATATATCTGTTTCTGTGAAGTTGTGCATGTGGAGAAAGAGTGTATGAGTGTGTGTGTGTGTGTGTGTGTTTGCCACCATGTGAGTGTATTTGGTGCGGGTAAGCTGGTGTTCCTGTGCGTGTTTTGGCTGGCCTCAGAGGAAGTGTAATATTGAGTGAAGTTAAACACTGGCAGTGACAGGTTTAGCACAGCTCATGACAGCAGGACCCATGGGAGAGAGCTGCCTCTAATTACAGCTGCCCGTCTTCACAGCCAGCCTCACACGCTCTCTCTCTCTCTCTCTCTGTCTCTCTCTCTCTCTCTCTCTCTGTCTCTGTCTCTCTGTCTCTCTCTCTCTTTTTTACTTTTTATTTCTTTTTGTGTCTCGCTCTTTCACTGTCCCTCTCTCCATCCACCTGTCTTTTGCCAGACGTTTTTTCTACGCTCACCCATCTCTCGTCTCTTCTCTCTCTCTCCTACTGTGTCAGTCTTTCCATTTCAAGTTCCTTCTCCCTGGGCTCCAAGCATGAGCCCCCCCACTCCTCCTCTTCCCTCCCCGACTCAGTCACTCCAAAGCCCTGACACCTGTTCATCTCACACTACAAAAAGATGCTTCCAGGTAAGGCTCATTACAGGCCTGTGGGCCACCTGTTATTTGCATGGCAGCAAGTGTATGGCTGCTCCTCCTCTCCGCAGCTAGAGTGCAGCACCTGGCTCCCGACTCACACCCTCGCTCTCCCCTCCTGCTGCAATGGCCGAGCTGTGCCCAGGGCCACGCGTGTGCTGGCTAATGGGGGAGGACCTGTGGTCTGGACGGTGTTGCGCAGGGGACAGCGCTCCGCTGGGCCGGAGCATTAAAGTCTGGTCGTGTGAACTTCGCTTTGGCCGAGATGTGACGGGACGGAGGTGGCGCAGTGGCCACTCACTCATGCTGAAAAAGAGGAGCAGTGTGGTCAGTGTGGCAGTGTAGGGTTGTGATGGCTGGGGAGAGGATCAGCAGCACCATATGAGGATTTACAGGAGAGAGGGGGTGAGAGATGGATGCCAGCCCAGGCATGCCCAGTGTTGGCACAGCAGAGCAGAGCCACTGAGCTCCTATATACTCTGACAACCCTGCAGACCAGTACTGTGATCTCACCCCTCCGAGGTCTAGTGCCATCCTCAGCCCTGATGGCATGCACTCCACTCCTCCTCCTTTTTTCACTGTTTTTCTTTCCCTGACGATTTTTTTTTTCCTTCTCTCTACTCATCTGTCATTTTTCATATTTCTCCATTTGCATCTTCGATCAGGCCCATTCCCTCCTCTTCCCTCTCATGGCCTGAGGGCTGCAGCTGTTGCTCATCTCCAGTTGTTATGCACACACACACACCACACACACTCACACGCACACACCCTCTCTCAAGGAAGGAAAGCAAATATCTACTAAAATAAAAAAAGCCACATTAAGGCCATCTGTGGCATCCAGATGGAAATTGTTGTCGCCCCCCCCCCCCCCCCCCATGTTTTGAATAGTTTTGCTGTTATTGCACATCAGAGACATCTTTGTTCGGTTAAGATTTACCTTTCATCATTTGCATCATTGCATCATTTTTTCTACACTGGCTTTCAGTAAGGTCTGAATATGTGAAAGAAGACACTTCACATGCAGGGACTTGGACATTTACTTAATGCTTCTTTTTGAGGGACACATGAGCCAAGTCCTTTGGAAATTCTCACATTACTCTCCATGCAGTGTCTCACCACTTGGGCGCCAAGCCCACGCCTTCCCAGCATGCATTGCGGCAGTATAAATTGTCCTGCCTGGCGCAGTAAGGTTACCATTCCTCTCGGAGACCCCCCACCCCCTACTCCATCAGCCCGGGGATCATCGGGGGGGTTTAACAGCTATGAGCTGAAGGATCACAAACTAATTAAGGTCATCGAGGAGTTCAGCCCCTTTAAAATTGTTTATAAACCATTAGGGGGAAACGTGCGTTCCCCGGCGTCCCACACATAATTAGAGCCAAGGTCAGAGAAACAGCCGCACACATCTCCTGCAGCAGGGCGGGCTTGCCCAGATCTGCTGCTGTGGACAGAACGCTCTGGCATTTACACTAGGGCAAACGTGGGCTTTTATTCATTTCCTAAATAAATAGGCCCCTCTGGAGGCCTTGTGTCAGAGAAATGCACCTTCAGTGATATTAATGAGCTCCCTGCTTATTTAGCCCATTTTTTTAAACCTCATGCTAACTAAAGGAGAAAAAGAAATGGAACCATTTACCCCAGGGCTCTCTGGGGGTTCCTGTGCATGGCTGATGGTACCACCACCAAACAGGGGCCAACCCACACTGAAGTAGGTCTAGCTGAACACTCTAATGCCCTCCTTTTTAAAAACATGTAGTGTGTGTGTGTGTGTGTGTGTGTGTGTTTATTTATTTGTTAATTTTCTTTATTGTCTCCTATGCCAGTATCTGCTTGGTATAAAAGCTGGGTCTTGTTGATGTGATGGATCTGTGGAGACAAAGGGTAAATAGCTTGTGGTACTACTGGAGCGGTTGGACCCATTGCCTCCCATTAGTCCCATAGGAAATATCTATTTGGCTTGCAGGGGCTTTATTTCTGTCTTGTCTGTGTTTATTGGTTAGTTTGCTGAGGCATTTTCATCCATAGCAGAATGGGTTTCACAGACAGCACTGGTGAGGGGGGTTATCACAAATGAGTCTGCCACAAAGTTTGTCATTTTGCTTCCACTGATAAATATTTGCGTGTTTGTGTTCAAATGGCTGGCCCACTTTGAACTGAAGGGCCCCTAACGATTTGATTTGGCCAATTGCTCCTGTGTTCTGTTGGAACAGTATATTGACAGCAGCTCAGGGTCTGGGATTACATTGACACATGGTCAGGCAGTTTCCTGGCAGCCTATTCATCCATCTATTATATAGTTAGCATTGATTGGCGTTTCATCCTTGACGCCTGTGCTGCGTTAAACTCCCGGATTGGAGTGGAGATGCCGTCCTTGAAGGCTCTGACTGGATGGCAGCCCCAGTGCGGGGGCGCGTCACGGCCGACGGACTTCACCAGTCGGGGTGCGGATGAGGCTGGGGGTTGCGGGCTGGCGCAGCGCCTGCGGGTCTGTCACAGAATACTAATGAGACGCTGCTGCGCCCGCACCACTCCATCCTAGGACGCTGCTGCTGCCTCTGCTGCAGCGCTGTCGAAGCCGAGCTCCGTCCTTCAGGCGGACACTTGGCCCAGACACTGACCCCAGACCAGTGCGCGAGTGGGGTTCTTCAGGGCAACCACTAGCCAGCCATGCCGGACCAGCTCACACAGTTACTGCGCCCAACACCCACACCCCCCATCATTTCTACGTTTACGCTTTCTCAAATTTCGTTTATCGAACTTAGTGCCCCTCTCTCTCTCTCTCTCTCTCTCTCTCTCTCTCTCCCCCTCCCTCCCTCCTCCCTCTTTCTCTCTTTGAGCCATGTTGTTGTCCAGTAGTTTTTCTCTTTCTGCTGCGGCTTATCCACAGTGCTGACATGGCACTCTACTGGAATGCTGTTTTTGAGCTGAAGCGGAGCAGGTAGCCGCTATTGTACTTTGGCTTAGTGCTTTGGGGAAAATTCAGTTCAGTGCTGATCCTCAGCTACATGTAAGTGTGTGTGTGTGAGTGAGAGAGAGAGAGGGGAAAAAAAGAAAGTGAGACAGGGGTGAAGCAGCAGTGTATATCGGGGTCTGCCGATGCCATTCTTTGTTTAGAAGGCTGTTTCACCCCAGCACACCCCTGCCAATTATATTCAATCATGGGCTCTTTGGGGACCCTGTGCTAGAGAGGAAAGAGGCCGTTTTGCTCTCTGTCTGGAGCTGTCTCCTCTGCCTCTTATTGACAGCTGTACGCCTCGGATTCGGCTCACTGAGTCCCTCAATCAGATGTCTGATAGAGGTGGCTGTCACTCATATGCTCCCTCGCTACATACGCCTCACACTTTTTACTCCCTAATGTGTTCGCATGCACATGCACACTGTCTCACGCTCCCTTTCCATAGACACACACACACACACACACACACACACACACAGGGAGAGCATTCACATGCATATACATGGCCACTCTTATAAATCTCACACATGCATGCACATTTATTTAAACACGCTCTTTTGAAGCAGATGACACGCTGGTCTCTTTCATTTACTCTGAAGCTGAATGGTTCCTCCTCGATCATCCCTCACACTAAATGACGTATACACTTATATTCATATGCACACTCCTACATAACCTCTCCTCCTTTTTTAAGTGCCTCTCACAGTCCATTAAGGCACCTGAAAGGCGCTCCTACAACAAGCCCACACCCGGCAATTTGTGGGACACGGGAGAGAAACACTACGACAGGCGTCCTGTCAGGAGCTCACTCCCCGAGATGTTCTACAGATAAAGCCAGCGGCTTAGATTGTGGCATGCCGCAGCGACTGCTGGGGTTATTTGTGATAACGGGAGGCTCATCGCAAGCTCAGGAAGATGGCAGACGAAGGGAGCCGCCTGATGGAGGCACATCAATACTAGCAAGAGAGCCTGCACAAAGCCCCCCACTCATCTGTTGGAAAAAGCACGGTGGTGAAGGCCCATTGTAGCATGAAGGGTTATCAAAGTTGTCATCACAGGAACAGATCCCATCAGCAATCTTGTTTTTTTGTTGTTCTGGCGCGGCACTCTACCCACGTCTTATCACGCGATAGGCTGATGCGCTTCCCCTTGCCGGGCTGCCTTTGTGCATCTAATTTGGTTGTCGCCCCTTTTCTATTGATCCAAGTGGGAGATTATTACCCTTCGTCTCTACCCACTGGCAAAATTGGGCTCCATTGTTGTGGGTGTCAGAGTAGGCTCAACAGGCCTAGGTGATCTGCTGAAGGTGATTGATGTAGCGTTTGCCCAATATAACATCAGTGAAATAAGACTTCAAGTAGATTTTCTCCCTGTTGTAGGATCAAAGATTAAGGTGAGAAAAAAAAAACTGTGATCCCAGTGAAGTTGGTCTAGAGCCAGGGCTTGGAGTCAATCCCCTGGAAGGGAAACTTTCTGTACATGCCACAGAAAACTGCAGTAAGATGCATCTCACCATCTCAGTGACACTATAAATTCAGCCTCTTCTCACCTTGATCCAGCTAGTCTCTTTACTCATGTTACAAGTGATTCCCCTCCCTGTTGAAAGACTGGGTTTGGAGGCATTTGAGGGCAGTCAGTCTGTGACGCTGATTTTCCACAGGTCTCAAGCCTGCAGTTTTGTGTGTTATTGTTTTTGTTATTGTAATTGTTTTGACCGTCACAGCAGCAGATGTAATTATTATTATTATTATTATTATTATGCCCGCAGCTCTTTTGGTTCCCCATAACATGGGATGATCAGACACAGTTCTTCCGTAAAAGTTCTGGAACTGTAGCACCCAATGTGTTTGTCGTAGGAAAGCTACGCTTGTTGATGCACCGAAGTTTTAATGTGTATTAACTAGTGCTGTCAATTGATTAAAAAAATATCTAATTAATCACAATAGAAATTTTTAATTAATCACACGTTTAAAGTTCCAGAGTTCTCCTTTATTTGTTTGTGGAGAAAGAATGTCACACGTGCTCCTGGTTAGAGCAGGCCCCGGCAAAGTGTCGCACCTCGGTTTCCTACACACCCAACGTGAAAGAGTGTAGTTGCACAGGTTATCTGTGGCAGGGGTGCCCAGGGGTGACCCCCCCCCCCCCCACACCCACACCCACACACACACACACACACACACACACACACACACACACACACAAACACACACACACTCGCATCCCAGGCACACAAGTTCTGCACATTCCCGCTTGCTTCAACTCTACTGCAGTTTGGCCTTTTCCTTGTAGGCTACTCTCGTTCGACAGTCAGCTCTTTTAAAAATGCCATATTATGAAGCATCTACAACTGTCATTATGCTGCTTGTATTCTGTAAATAATGTAAATAATGTCAATGTATTCTGTAAATAATTTCATCCCCAGAAAGAAATCTCAAAATTTTGACAATAACTTGAGGCAAGGCTACTGTAGGCTGCTTTGCCATCTCACATCAGTGTGCAGTCAACCTGCGGATAAACACGAACAGCTGTCTTTGAATCAGGCTTGCGCATATTGAACTTCTGTGTAGTGACTTGTATACCTCACGTTACCTTAGAAGAGAAAGGAGACCAAAGACTCCATTTACCCCAAGTTAGGCAGAAGCTGCAGACTTTGCTGCTTTCATTTGGGTCGTCGTATGTGACATGTTGCATATAATTGCGTAAAAAAAAATACCTCGTTAAAATTTTTACATTAATCATGTACATAATGTAACATTGACAGCACTAGTATTAACATTTGATCACGGAAGGCTCCTCAGGGACCAAAAAAGGGACAGCAAAACGGCTTTCATGTTATCACTATCCAGCTATTGAGTCCAAGATTGCAACATTTTCGTGGTATGTAGATCTCTTACAGATGAAACAAACAAGCCTATAACCACCCTTGTGCTGTAGCCACCACTAAATATGCAGAAACAGGACACTTTAACTAGCAATATTTTATGACAAGAGGGTGTGAACTGAACTACAGGCTAGTGGATGAAACACACACACACACACACACACACACAAAAGCACATTATATAGGAGTAGAAAATTAGACTGGAATTCAGACCCATGTACTGTGTTGAGATATATATATATATATATATATATATATATATATATATATATATATATATGTGTGTGTGTGTGTATGTATGTATGTATGTAACCCTTACTCATGATTATGTCAAGAGTAGGATGGAGATTCATTTTGTTTAGATGGCACATACTGCGGTGGTCCTGTACTGCTATGCACTGAATGTAGTTAGTTAGAGTTGTAATTCTGTGTGCTGCCACTGCTTGATTGGCCTAAACATGCCACTGGGTTGATGTGAGCAGAATAGTTGATGTCGGCTTATAAAGTCAACAAGGAAGACGTTTTGAGCCATTATTCATGAGTCTTGGGTAAATATTTGATCATATATACCTCTCATATTTGATCATATATACCTCTCATATTTGATCATATATACCTCTCATATTTGATCAAATATACCTCTCATGAAAGGGACTATGAAGGCAGACTTGGTTCTAATATCACTGCTTATGTGTAGAAGTCATGAAGAATAATACCCAAATGTGTTTTATTGGTAATGATCAGACATTCAATGAATATGAAGTAATGTGACCGTGCTAGAGCAGTCTCTTGTCTTCTTTATGTGCTACAAAATATGTAATGAATTATGTGTGAACCTTTGATAAAAAATGAAGGCTGATGTGTCTTCAGAGTTAAAGTAGGTAAAGATAAATGATTGGGTTTTTTTCTTCAGCTTTTCTTTAAGCTTTTCATGTCAGTAAATTGGTAGCACAGCATGTGACAGTTTGTAGAAGTGGGACAGGGTTGATGAGACTGTCTAAATGGGCATGAACAGGTTATTTTAGGACAATATCTCATTCACCTAGTTGTAGTTGCCATCCTTTAAGCTGCTCAGTATTTTAGCTATATTTTGAAGTGAATTGGCAAAACTGAATTTTGGAGAACTTTGGCAATTAAGAGTAGTTTTCAGCAAAAATAAGTAGTTGAGGCCCAGGATCCTGTCAAAGAGATCCAAGAATAATGAGAGACTTGTTTCCTAGGAAACCTCCCTTTTGCCATGCAGTTTGTTTACGACTTGAGAGTTGAGTAGTGGAAGCAGCAGTGGCAGTGGCACTTCATTAAAGCATAGGCACTTTAATAATGCAGATGTAATTACTGGGGCCTCTGGGCGGGCTTAATGCATGCTTAAGACTGACCTGTTCTCCCTCTTAACCGGTAATTAGGTTTAGGCCCGGTGAGGGAGAGCGGCGCGCAGTCATCTAGTTTGGGACTAAATAGATGACCCCCCGAGTGTGACTGATCCGACACACACCGGTAAAACTCCCAGAGGTGGCAGTGTTCTTTAGGCAGTCTGTCTGGAGATCTCCTCAAAGGAACTCTGAGAAGTGGTCTGCCTGACTTCTGAGCTTGTGTACGTGTATTGGGGGGGCCTAAAATGACCTCCTAGGATGGGAGCATTAGGACTCCTTATTAAAACACCAAGCTGATCCAGTTAATAGGTGCCAGGCGGTCCAGGCCCCTATCCATTGCAGCGTCGTCCCCTTCATTGCTGATTATCATTTCATAGGCGTGAGGCGGACTGTGGTGGCTGTGCCTCCCTGGTTCAGCTTTTTCGAGGTCAAGGAGGGAGAGGCTGTAGAGGGGTTATGTGGTAATGGTGTGCATCCAGCGACTTCCTGAGTTCTCGGCCAGCACAGTGAGCACCACGGGCAGCACAGCTGAGCCTGAAGGACAGATCTGATTGTTTGCCAGTTAATGACTCTCTATCCTTCTGTCTCATTTTCTCTCTCTCCCTCCATTCCCCCCCAAAACACACACGCACACACACACACTCTCCTAGTGATTCCTGTTTGTCACCCTCCCCCCCATTGCTTTGTTGTGCTCTCTCTCTGTCTGTCTTTCTTTTTCTTTCTGTTTTTCTCTCTCTGTCTTTCTTTTTCTCTCTCTCTCTCTCTCTCAGATTTTCTCCTGTCTTCCTCGATGGGCATTAGTGGTCTCAGCTGTTCCCTCATCACATTAAAGCATCTGCTCTACAAAGGCTCATCTCACAAGAAGCATGCACACACACACACACACACACACACACACACACACACACACACACACTCTGCCCTTGTGGCTATTCAGACAGAACCTTAACATCAGCTCTGATTGTCTGTCTCAGTTGGTCGGAGTTGTAGTACAATACCCCGAAATGACACATTTCCCCGGGTAACACTCAGACAAGAGCAGGGCTGGAGAAGAGCTAACATTTAATTGGAAGGGATGTTATCGTGCCACTTAAGTTAATCAGGGTATGAATTATTTTCCGAGGCTGCACAAAAGGCCACAATGGAGCCACCGATTTTTGTCTTAAATGGACATAATCCTGAAGACCGTGGCAAAGTATGACCCTATTGTCAGTTTACAAGCTGCCGTTATAAATCTCATTTGTGGTAAATGGACATGACCACAGGCAGCAATCCTGAAGGTGTCCCCATTAAGTCTCCTGCCACTGTCATCCTTCTGTGCAGTGTCGTCGTTAGAGTCGCTTAAGCTGTCATTGGCAGATTTGTCTATTTAAGTAGCCATTCTCCCTCCATAAATGGATATCCTAATGATAGCTGTTTTAATGGCATGAGCCCCAGCCGCTCAAAATGTGACCATGTGTTACATCCGCCTGTTTTTTTTTGTTTTGTTTTTTTTCTCTCATCTAGTCTGCATCTCTCTCTGTGTCGCCTTGTGTAATCGCCCTGTATGAAGCTCGTTGAGTAACTGCTGTGTACGTATTCGTATACTCTTTTGATAGCATGTTGCTCATAACCAATGTATACCTAAACCACATAGGCCTAGTTTCTCAGCTCTGATCAACAGAATGTTGGCCATGGCAGTACCATGAAGTAAAGACACATAAAGTAATAGTCATCATTCATCAAAGAAATGTAGAAACCAGAGCAGCGTTTCAGCGGCTCATGCTGACTTAAGAAGTGTATTATGCAAATCGTTGTTTTAATCTGATTTAAACAATGTCAGTATATACTCGTTGATCTCTGGAGAAGCTACGCAAAAAAAAGGCAATTTGGTCACTACACCTGCGCCTACATATGCGCCATGCGGCTATTACCATGGTGACGGAGATAGCAAAAAACAAAAGGCTAATTGTTAGTCATACCATGTTCAACTCTTTGATTGGCTATGTTTACTGCAGGGCAGAACTTCCAGTTTCTCAACTCCGCCACCTTTACGTTATAAGCTGCTGCAATACATTTATAGGCAGGACTTTTTATGTGATGTCTCCTCCTGTTAAACTCTCTGATAAAACTAGCACACACTTTCTCAATATGGAACAAAAAAATGGTTTGAGCAACACAACTCTGCTCTTATCCCCCTCCTATGCATCATGAGCATTTTACATGATCACTGACCTGAAGGCTGCATGCAGGCGTTATGTACTACACTACACAGTTCGATGGCATTGGCAAATCCCATTAAAGCTGGACTTGAGCATCAGTGTCCAGCCACATGGTTTACACTCTTGCCCAGCCCTCCCCTAACAAACAATAGAAGCCCTCTGACATGGTGCACATTTTGCACAAATCCAATATTTGAGAAGAAAATGTTTGATCCCTGGCAATTTCACTGTGAAAACATCAGTTCTCTCAAACATTTTTTTTCCTTCAGATTTGTCCAAAGATGTGTTTACCCTCTAGTCACCACTAAGGTGAATCCCAGTGTTTCTCTCCAGTTTTGTTGGCTTTCGCTTTCAAAAGGACTCTCTGTTTTCTTGTAGCTGAACTGTTGCAGCAGATGCACTATTTCAGATTTCCTCCAGACACACCATAGTGGTATTTCAGCCTATAGAGCAATGGGCTCTTGACATCATTGGGCCGGCACTGTGGAACTCCCGGAGCCGAGCTCCCCCTGCCCCAGCGTCCCAGTGGGAATCAGAGGGCCCTAAGTGCCTGTGCGGTCAGGGGGGGCGATAAGGCACGCAGGAAATGAATGTGGTAATTAAGCCACGCTGTGGGTTAGAGAGGGCCATGATGAATATTATCACTTAATTACCAGGATTGCTATTCCCGGCACGCAGGCCGCAACAGGGAACACGCCAGTGCTATTCGTTTTGAGTGTGTGTGTGTGTGTGTGTGTGTGTGTCTGAATGTCTAATTGTATCATACAGTTGTAAATGTTTTTTCCTGTGCAAAAACTAGCCTTGCATAGCATTTCATGTTTGTCAATAAATTGAATCCGCCTGCACCCTCTAAACATTTGCTAATGGCTGCAGTCATAGTTGATCAATGGACTTAATGATGACGTAATAAATTGATGACTGGGTAGCAGACTAGCGAAGTCTTTCCTCTCAAGGCTGTGACCAATATTGACTTCTTGATATTCATGAGCCACCACGCTAGAGTTCCTTAAATGTCCACACACTCTTAGTGCCGGGTGGTGGTAGCGTAGCGGTTAAGGAACCTGGCTAGCATGCAAATAGCCTGAAAAGTTGTGGGTTCAATTCCCAGCTGCCACCGTTGTGCCACTGAGCAAGGCACTTAACCCTAA
Source organism: Tenualosa ilisha (assembly GCA_015244755.2). NCBI lineage: Eukaryota > Metazoa > Chordata > Actinopteri > Clupeiformes > Clupeidae > Tenualosa > Tenualosa ilisha. The sequence goes on along the minus strand of PYXC01001534.1, from coordinate 2,157,344 downwards.
GTTGCTCTAGTGGAGACTGGCTCTGAACAGTTGATCGTTGACAAAAAAAAAAAATCTAAGTCGCTTTGGATAAAAGCGTCTGCTAAATGCATAAATGTAAATGTAGTGCTTGAAATCAACCAAGCTAATTTGAAGCCAAACAAGAGCCCTGCTCATGATTCTCTTTTTACCCCTTCTCTCCCTCTCTCTCTCTCTCAAGGACAACTACACATTTGCACAGCCAGGAATCCAGAGGAAAGTGAAGGCCCTGGAGGAGCTGGTCAGCCGGATCGATGGTGAGTGTCTGTGCCCATGGTGCTGGGGCTTCTGTCGTGAGGGGGGGGTTGCTGGTGTGTTTGGTGGAGCCGCAGTAGGAGAACTGCAGAAACAGCAGCAGCCATTCCCATCACCTCCAGCCCTCTCCCCGCAGCACCCCAGCACCCCCCTCCCTTCCTCTCAGCCTGTGTGTCATCCCCAATCAGGGCAGCAGCAGCTTGGCCTTTTGCGGCATGCTCCACCGTCCACCAGGGAAAGTGGGAGCCACCGGAGCATGAGACCCCCTCATTACTTTCTATTAGGGTGGCGTAATCAGAATTCAATGGCCATTTCTCTCAGACGGAGCTGGTCCCTGCGCCAGGCCTGCCTCTCTTCAGCCTGCATTAAGCTCAATGATTGCTTTAATTTGGGCGCCGAGAGGAGGCAGAGGAGATCGCCGTTGTTTTTTCCTCGCTTTCGCCCTCCCTTGTTTTTGCTTGTTTGTTCTTAGGCTGTTTGGCTTTTCTATCGGAGCCCATCTCAGACTCACCAACCCCCCCCCCAGATTCGTGTAGGTAATGGATTCGGTTGAGCTGTTTTGGCAGCCGACAGATTTTTATCCTATCTTATCATATTTTGTCGTTTGCCGGTATACATCAGTTTAAAAAAGACGAGGTGCGTGCAAGATTATCGATGCATTGGCGTAAGCTGAAAGTCTTATGCTAAGTCGGCATTCTCTAGAGATGCAGTCATTTTCATCAGCCCCGCTCTTAGGACTTCTCTGGGCTTTCAATTATTCATGTGCGCGCACTTCTCTCTCTCTCTCTCTCTCTCTCTCTCTCTCTCTCTCTCACACTCACACACACACACTCTGACACACACTCTTGCTCCCTCACTTTCCTTCATCTGGAATTGTAGTTGAATTCAAAGCTTCCCAAAAAAATCTCCCCCACAACCTCTTCTTAACCTTGCTGCATGAATGTTTCACAACTCCGAACTGGTTAGCGAAGTCAGAACTGTCCGGAAGACTTGTCACTGGTCTTAATTGATCCTGCCACGCTCCTTTGATCCACTCATCGCCAGGCTTTGTCTTGCCTTTTCATCTGGCTCGTGGGAGGCACCAAACATGCCTTATCAGTGAGGGCTTCATCTTAGGGCTTGTTCTTGGGTGACCTTCACTTTGTCTGGCTCCCAAGTCCTACTCATGTCACTCTTATTGTGAATCTCTAACAGGGTTGCAGATTTAGGCAGTCTTTTGGGATTGGGATTGGGATTTAGGAGCGCCTCCCAGCCGCCCCCAGTGAAAAGAGAACAATCCATATCTGAGACGGGAGACGTTTCAAACCACTCACCCTTTTTTCTCTGTTAAACAGCAGCATGCCTCTCCTGTTGCATGAGTGATTGAGAGTCAGAATGAATCCTTTTCTTTGTTCTGTCTTTATGCGTACGCTATCTGCGTGCAAATGTGTGTGTGTGTGTGTGTAAGTGAGTGAAAGAGAGAGAAGAAATTTGGCTGTGTGTGCACGCCATCTTTACTGCAGGGTGGGTAAACGTGGCAGCAGTGGTTAGGTGCTCTGTGCTGGCCGCATTTTTAGCCGTTATGTCATCAAAGCTGTGGCTCAAAGCGAAACACTAGTTCTCTCCTCTGCCCACATCTGAAAGCCAAGATCACCCAGATGCAGTCGCAGATGCTGTGTTTATCCACAATTGCTCTGGTTGACCTTGGCGTGGGCCTTGTCCAGTTTAGCAAAGCAAAGATCACAAGTGACTGTTGTTTTTCTCTTTCTTTTATTACCACGGGCAAAATTTTGTGCGTGTGTGTGCGTGCGTGTGTGTGTGTGTGTGTGTGTGTATGTGTGTGTGTGTGTGTGTGAGACATAAGAGTGATGGAGGAAGGCGTGTTGTTTGTTCTCTACTCTTTCCTACTGAGCTAGAAGAGGGCAAAGTAAAGTTGAGCCTCCAGGCCCTGGGCAGGAGTCGATGGAGCTTGGTCAAAATGATATCTAATCACACGGCTGCGCAGCACTCCTCTCTCTCACTTTCACTCTCTCTCTGTCCCTCTCTCATCTGAAGCTGTTTCTTTTTTCTCCCTTTTTCTTCTCATCCTCCTCTCTCTGTGCTCTTTCATCACCCTTTGTACGCTCTGAGTTCCCCCCCATCTGGCCCTCTATGCTTTGTTCCCCTCAGCCCAAATAAGAGACCCCTCTTCTCTTCTCTCCTCTCTTCTCCTCTCTTCTCTTCTCCTCTCTTCTCTTCCTTTCTCTCCCTCTCCCTCTCTCAGCTCAGAGTGGTAAAGAGCCTGCCATACACTTGAGTGGCGCTCTTGGCCACAGGGACTTTGCCTGGGATTCGGGACTCTGGATTACTCTGCTATTATTTTCTAGTTGGCCCATTGTAACGGCGCCCAATGTCAGCTTTAATCAGCCGAGAGTTGGGCGGGGCGCAGTGGTGCTGTTTTACATCTCGTTCGCTGAGCCGTAATAGAGGGACTGGTGTAAATCAATCAGCGGGACTTTGCTCACGTCTCTCCAACTCCTGGTCTGCGGAACGGCAGCAGCGGCAGCTGAAGTCTTGGAAGATCCTATTGGCTTGATGGCCATTCCACTTTAGTCTGTGTTTTCTCCCTCACTTCTCCCTCTCTCTCTCTCTCTCTCTCTCTCTCCCTCTCCCTCTCTCTCAGTCATGCGGGTCCAGTCCTGATAAGGTCTGGGGCGCTGGGCTGGGCGTGTAATCGGTGCTGGCTGAGCGAGGCCCCTGATGTTTAAACATGGCCCTGCATGGCCCTGTGCATCTGCAGCCATATGGCTCCCCTCTGTCAGGTGACAGCCCGGCGTCTGTGCATGCACGTGCACACACACACACACACACACACACACACACACACACACACACACACACACACTCACACCCCATGCCTGGCTCCAACGACATGACAGCCCCCCTCCGAAGAGAGTGAGCATGGCCCTGCCACATGTCAGCACACTGGAGCTGTGCTGGTAAGGATGCAGCAGAGGGGGCCACATAGAGGAGCCCTTCCTCTGCCCCCCCCCCTCCTCTCCTCTCAGCCTCTCTTCCCGCATACCAGACAGAGCACTGACAGTGACATGCTACATTAACACATCCACAGCTGTGGTTTGCCCAGGCCATCACTGGTGTTGAAAAGCAGCATGCTGTTCCTCTCTGCCAAAGGCACCGGACCAACCTGAAGAAATGCCGCCACATTCTCTCTGTCCCATAGGACTGTGTTTGTTTGTGTGTGTTTATGTGAGCAGCTCTCTGTCTGGAGCTTGTATTGAGCCAAGAGGAGCGGCTTGTGTTGTGTAAAGATTCATACACCAGCTGACCTTGGAAGTCCCCCCCCGTTATCACGAGCACAGCCATGCCCATCCAGCACAATAGTCTTTAGGCCCAGTTAATCTCCATTACCATTCTTTGCCCTGGCAAACAGTAACTACAGCAGTGCACATGCACCAAATGCACAGTCGCCTTCAGCACCAGCCCCTGTCATTTTTCTCAATGCAATCTTAGTCGCTGACACTCAGAATTAACCTCGCACTGCTCAGTAGCAGCTATTACCCTATCAGGCCTGCCAAAACATTCAAACGTTTCAAGGACGTTCCATTTTCAACCAATTTCAGCTTGCATTTCCAATTAAATGCCACAGCGACGCTTGCTATGTAACTCAGCCTTGCCCAGCATGGGAAAGCTAAGTTAGCCAGAAGTCCGTCTTCCTCAGAGCTGGGCTTTCTAATAAAGAAAGAGAGAGATTTATGTTTTAGTGACCTGGACCATGTCTGCCTATTCATTTGCACAAATAGCTCTCGAGGGCTGTTGGGTTCTCAGGTCTTCCCATTACTGCACTGAACAGAGCGACAGAGAGGGGAGGAAGCTTACATCCTCACATACGCACATTGAGTCATCTTCCTAGTGTGCTTGAGCTCCCTGAAGACAAAACATGTTTTTTTTTTTTTAATCCATATTTTATATTCCATGTATAATATATAGCACCACTCATGCCTTGTATGTAGTGCTAACTCTGAAATGGATGCCTTAAAAGGCCCTGTTGCCTTTGTGACTTTTATTAGGTGATAGGTCCGGCATTGACTGATCATGGAGGTGCGTGCGTGTGTGTGTGTGTGTGTCTGTGTTTGTGTGTATAGCCTTGTCATACATAGCTGTGTGTTGAATTATGCATTCAAAGAAGCAGTGAAAGGCGGCGGCAGGCTTGTGTCTGCAGAGCTAGGGAATGTCTGCAATCGTTTTGGCTGAGTTGAGGGTCACCATCGGGCAGCTTCCACAAGCACACAAGGGTGGGCTAAATGAGGTCTGAGTCGCGACTCACTGGCCGCCGCCTCTGCTGTTTGCACCAAGGCCACACACACACACACACACACACACACACACACACACACACACACACACTCAAACACACTCAAGCTTCACCAGTCCCGCCTGTGTGCATGCTGGCGCCATGTCCTGAGCTGTCCACACTAGCGTTTTATTAAGCGCATCCGCTCTGCTCAGGCCCCCAGCGCTCAGTGACACCTGGAAGATGCCTTGTTTTGTTGGTTTTTTTTCTCAGTCCAGAAGCAGCATTCTGCTCTGCAGCAGGCCAACACAAAGGTGAGCGCGGTGTGTCTGCCGCTTGAATAATTTACCACATCTCCAGGGGAAACGCGTTCGGTGATCTCGTAGTGGCGATGCATCCGCTGCTGCGTTTGTCGAGATATTTTCTTAGAGGCCGCAGCGGTGTGCAGGTGGTGGTGGTGGCACAGAGCTGTTTAGCGGCGGGCCGGGGGGGCCCCTGAGCCGGTGCTATTTTCTGCTGTTTGGCTGTTTACGGTGGCGTGGCGGCGTGCTGGGAGGGTTGGTGCCTGGCTGCAGGACACCGCTGGCATTGTCATGGGTTGTTCACATCAAGCTGCACATACCCCCCTCTCTGGGGAAGCGAGCCTGGGTGGCAAGCAACTGAGTGTGAGTGTGAGTGAGGGTGAGAGAGTATGTGGGCAGAACACTGACTGTGCTCAGTTGCACGCACACATACTCTCTTGTGCGCTCTCTCTCTCTCTCTCTCTCTCTCTCAGTTTCCTCACTCACTCTCTCCCTCCCTGTCTCACTTCATCTCATTCCGGCTCTCCATCTCACACTCTTCTCTCTCACTTTCTTTACAGATTTGTCTCCATTCCATCTCCATCTCTCAATCTTTTTTCATTTCATTCCCCCCCCCCGTCACTCTCTCACTTTATTTCCGTGTCTCTATTCTCTCGTTCTTTCTTCCTCACACCTTGAGTGTGTAGGAGGGCTACTGGTGCAGCTCCTGGGTGTCTGTGCTCTGGGCCCAGTAGGAGTGGTGATGCTAATGAACACCTTTCTGCTTCAGTGACGGTGTGAATATGTCACTCTCTCATTTGCGGCTGGTATGATGGCGTCTCAGGCAGAGGTGGCACAACCCCACACACGCACACACACCTAGCAGAACTCTCTCTAGCCGCTCACTTCCTATCCTCCTGTTTCCTTTCCATCTGCTAATTCCTCCCCCCACCCCCCATCCGTTTGACTCTCGCGAGGAGGCAGAGGAAATCAGTCTCAGTGATTGATTCTGTTGCCTTCGTGATTTTTCTCACATTTTTCCCCTTCCGGTGGGTTCTCCAGGGAGATGGCGCTAGCTGCATTTATCATGTCATCATGTGTGAGCTCCCGGCGTCCAGGCCTGCTCTTCATGCCTGACTGGCACCCTTCTGTCCACATTCTCTGGCCAGTGTGTGTGTGTGTGTGTGTGTGTGTGTGTGTGTGTGTGTGTGTGTGTGTGTGTGTGTGTGTGTGTGTGTGTGTGTGTGTGTGTGTGTGTGTGTGTGTGTGTGTCAGGGCTCCTGAGAGGGCAGTGGTGTGGGCAGCACTGCACCCGTTATGAGTGCGGCCGGTGATCGATGCCAGTGCTGTCTGCTCCCGATCGCTGCCAGATTCCTCGGTCTCGCCTGGACACAGTCATATTTTACAGCCTTTAAATGGAGCCAGGCACGGAAATGAGAGCATGCTCACTATTAAAATTAATGCTCTGAAGAGGGTGGCAGATAAGCCCAAACAGGAGGAGAGAAAGTCACCTTCACTCGCGAGGAACTCCACCGGGTCACTTTGTGTGGTCTGTTAGATGGTTGTCTTTGTTTTGATTTTGTCTCTCTGTATACTGACAACCTAAACTAATAATGGCTATACTTGCTATACCCCCATGTGCTCCCATAAATTCATATTGTGTGTTTTAGTGTAGCAGGGGTACTGGTATTTTGATGTCCATGATGGCCATGTGTTCTTCAGTGTCACATGACTGTGAGGCCTTAAGCCCCATTTAGACTATCTAGCTACTCACCCATCACTAGCAGTAACCATCAATGGAATGTGAATGTGCTTGAGTGGTACGTGGTGAGGACAGGCGAGGTGACGATTAGCGATGCGATATGAGAGAGTACGGAGATCAAATAACCAATTACCAGTGGGAATTAGGATAACCAATTACCAGTGGGAATTAGAATTACCAATTACCAGTGGGAATTAGAATTACCAATTACCAGTGGGAATTAGAATAACCAATTACCAGTGGGAATTAGAATTACCAATTACCGGTGGGAATTGGGGATACTGATGATTGACATTTAACTGTTAACAGCAAGTTTCAGAGGTCACCGTTAAGAGGCGTATATGGCTAGTTAGCTGGACTGCCCATCGATACCTCTCTTTCTCGCTGTAGCTTGTGGGCTTAGTTGCCAAGGTCTCCCACTCGTTTTCTTGTCTCATCAGAAGTGTCCCAGGGAAACATGTTACTAGCTATATGTGCCTGTACAGGGAAACATGTTACTAGCTATATGTACCTGTACAGGGAAACATGTTACTAGCTATATGTACCTGTACAGGGAAACATGTTACTAGCTATATGTACCTGTACAGGGAAACATGTTACTGGCTATATGTGCCTGTACAGGGAAACACGTTACTGGACATATACCCCTGTAGCATATGTGAATGAGGCTTTATGATACCAAGGTTGTTGTCAGTTCTCTGGTCCACTGTTGACATCCAACCACAGGACCAGAGAGAGAGAGCATGAGAATCATCTCC
>PYXC01001534.1:1967500-2145000 GCA_015244755.2 Tenualosa ilisha | reverse complement strand
GACATTATATGTGTTCATTTTGCCTTGGTTTATTTTCAGAGATACACCTCTCCCCGAAGGTTCTGGGAAAGTTTGTGTGTGGGATACTATTAATTGCTCGCCCAGTCTACTGTAGCATAATGCATACATTTCAGTGTTTTATACAGGGCACAGACAGGCACTGGTTAATGAGACCAGCAGACCCTTTATAGAGCACCACGGAGCATTGTGATTAAGGCACAGCTCACAGATGGAGGGAATGTCTGTCCACTCTGATTGCATGTCTAACAGGCCGCCTCTAAAGAACTCCGACATGTCAATGACTGGCTTTAAGTGGCAGCCTTCTGCAGAGCACAGTACACCTCTTAACAGAACATGTGGGAGACCAATAATGGGGCTTTGTGTCTACAATGCTGCCTTGTGGAGTGCAGAGAATGAAGGAGGCTGTGGCATTGATTGTGATGCTTGTTGACATGTGTACTTCGTGGTTCTGAGAGTGCTCTCACTGTTGGGTGAGGTATGAGTCAATAATGCTAGGATATTGCTTAATACACAATATTGATTGGCCACTCTGCAAAGTGAAAAAGGAGAGCACTCAGCAAAATTATGTCTTGTACACATTAAACTGTGTTAAGAGATTATCTTTCTTAATTGCTGCTGAAATTTGGTGGCGATACCTTCTCTCTACTTCAAAGAGCATAAGATCATATTATCTCCGTCAACTAGGTTCTCTGATTCTTTGGTATAAGCAGGATAACATGAAAAGTACTACCTTAATTTCCTTGAAATTAGTAATTGCCTTGGCTCAGGCCAAGGCAGAACCCCTAAAATTTTTCTCCAATCTGACTTGGAGGGTAAGTCCACAAATTTCAGCAGCATAGTAAAAGTCTACATTTGACCCACACAAAGGTCCAGGCTCTCTGATTGCCCCTCTTGCTCCGACACTGGATGTGTTGAATGTGTTGACCACACTTTGTGTGGTATACCTAACTTTTTAGCATTTAGGGTGATTATATTACGATGATTGAAGCAGTGGAGGTGTCATAACCACTCACGACTAGCATTTTATTGCACTTCTCAAGAACATGGTAAATGCGTATTTGCAAAATGAATATTTGCAGATGCGCCCCCACACACTATGAAGGCATAATGAGTATTCTCAGGAGCTAAGCACCCTCTTAGTCCTAGGAGCAGTTAAGAGCTCAGAGGAGGTCCTCAAACCCAGAGAGCCTCTCTCAGCCAGCCGTGGAAAACAGGAGGTGGGCAGTGGCATGCCAAGCTTAAATCAGCTGCTCACCCTGCGGGAACATAGATGGGAAATTAAACGCGGAGAGGTTGACCTTTTGTGCTAACGACTGTGCTTGAGTTCCTCTCCCCTGTTATGGGGCGGTTAACACACCGCCAGCGACCTGTCCTCTGGGAACAACTCCTTTATCCATCCGTCTTTCCTACAAGACCACGGCCTGTTTGTCATGTCCGACCCCAAAAAATGTAGAGCGCTTGCAGCCTTGTCATGGAGGTGTGTGCATGTCTGCAGAGGAGCACAGAGAGAGCTCATCAGTTACCCCCTGACAGTTATTGGAGTAGACCTTCATATCAGGCAGGCTTACAGATGCTTGTCAACATATAACAGTTCTTCGAGCTGCTTTTTCACAGTCCAGCATCTCAGTGGAACAAATAAAGTTGTATACTCTTATCTAATGAACTGCTTTCCTGGCAGATGGGCCTCATGTATAGCTAAAGTATCACAGTCTGGAAAGACACCACACCAAAACCCATAATTCATACAGGGTTCTTGCTCATCTCTCAAGTTTGCCTTTACCCCTTCTAGGTAGACTGAGCTAAGCTTACCTAAGGTTTTTTTTTTTTTCCCCTCCCACACTTGGCTGCATACTCCTCAACAGAGCTGGATCCAGAAATAGAATGAAATTCATCCCATGAATGTTTCATGCCTGACCAAATTGAGTGAAAATGACTGGCTGGCTCGCTCACCCTGCCTTTGCCCACTATGACAATCTGTGTCATAGTACCTCACCTTAAAGATCATGATGGCCAGAATTAGCCGAGTTTCAGGAATGAATATTTCATGCCCCCCCCCCCCCCCCCGCCCGCCCGAAAACAGCACGCGGCAGCCAGCTGGCTATCTCTTAGAAGAGTAGCCTACAAGACATGTATGTGACGCGCTTTCCCACTTCATGGAGCTGATGCTGTTACAACCCATCATCCCTCCAGCTGTTGGTGTGTGGGCCTCCACAGCGATCTGAGAGAAGTAAACATGTTGTATTAACTGTCCCAGTGCATTCTGAAGGCTGTCTTTTGAACTTGATCCAGTGCTCTCTTGTAAGTGGACAGTGGACAGGAAACGCTGCTATAACATGTCATCTAGTGTGGGGTAGGTATGGATTGCAGAAATCCTTCAGACGCATTTGACTGCCTCGGAGCTAAACATAGAAACCTCTTAAATGTTTATTGGAAGGCTGTGGTATAAAGCCTGCTTCTGGATTCCACATGGATGCAGGCTCCATGTGCCTGTTCATTTGTCAAATTTTGTATGATTGCTGCTCAGTAACTTGATTAAAAACTCCTAGAATGGATGCACTGACCAATTATGGTCATTATGGCCCACTCCTTGGGGGTCCTTCTCCATCAGAGTATTTAATTTTGTCTGTAATTGAACCAATTAAGCCCCCTCCTTCTATTCTAAGATGGCCAATAGGAACTGCTGGTCTCCTGCCCAGTGCTGGCCAGAGACTCTAATGCAGCCCAGTCCATCAGATGTCCACACACAATTTGACTTGCCTGGATGTTTGACTGTCCACTAGGACAATATGTGAACGGCACGTTATTTGGAATGGCTAACTGCTCGACCTATTAAGCCCTTAATGGGCTCAAATGGTGCACTGGCATTTCCCATGCGCACAATGGTGAAGTTGCTGTCAGGAAAAAGGAGTCAGACTGTAGGACCAGAGGGACAAAGGTAGCCTCCCTGCTAATGACTTCATTAGAGCTGCAGCGTGTCTTATTGGAGTTTCACACAGTAGTTTAACCTGAGAACAGTACCGCTCCCAAGGTGGTACTTTCCTGTGCTGTGTCTGCACTAAAGCCATCTGCTGTGTGGGTGGGTGGGTGTGTGCGTGTGCACATGCCTGCATATTTACCCTGTAAATAATGGAGTGAATGTATGGCTAGTTACCCATCTATTATATGCGGCGATCAGTCAGAATACTTAATCAAGTGGTTTGTATTTTACATGAAGTAATTACTGGTCATGCCTCACGTGAGGCAGATGTTCATACTGAAGATGTCTCAGAGCAGGAGCTCTGTCTGTTTTGAGAACGAGAACCAAGATGTCCTGTCTTTGGAAGAGGGACCGTATTTGATATTTAATTCCATGTCTTAATTTATTTCCCGTGACCTTCATTAACTTTTCATGAACATAGTAGTGATGTACTTTTTGGAACCTCAGATTAGGTATTAAATGAAGCAGCAAAGCCTATACCGTTTGTCTTACTTTAAGCTTTAAGGACTGCTTAAATAGATGTAAATACAGTCCCTGTCTCACTCAGTACTCACAGGGTGCCACCTGTTTGTATAGTGCACTTGCCTGAGGCTTTCAAAGATGGGCTAATGTAGTAGCATTCCTCACAGAACTGCACAGCACAGCACAGTAGCTGATTTAGTTGTTTACCAAGGTTACAAAAGCTATATAAATGGAACTATGGAACTTTTTATTAGTTGATCCAGGATCAGTTTTAATTTCCATCTCAAATTGACAATTTAAAGATGTCGGTAATATGGAATGTTATGTAGAGTCTTCTATATTTTTTTTCTTGCTAGTGGACTAGCACATAGCCTTTTGAATTGAGCACCACTGGTGAGTGAAGTTGCAATAGAGATCTTTCAAAGCACCCCAGAATGTCAAGTGGAAACTCCGAGGCTTGGTTGCTATGAGTGATAAACAATAAGCGTGAGGCCTTTCTAAGAACACTGTGGAGTTATTTAGCTGTAAAGCACTGTTTTTAACTTAAGTTCTGTTCAGTTCAGGTTTATATATAGAGCACCATATACAACTTACGTGCATCTAGCTATTTTTCATGCACCATGATTACACCAAATACATGGTGCATATATAGTTTATCTTTTTTAGTGGAACTTGTTCTTCATCTTTCTCAATAATTCCAAAACAATTCCCTTTTGATGCCACTGTGACTCATTCCATCCCATTCGGATTCCAACCCATTTTCTATTTAGCCCGCATCAAAGTGGAGGAGGCTGAAATTCCTTGTAGACCCTCTGAAACTGTGAGTGCTAGGGAGCCGTCTCCTGGCACATGGGAAAAGACTCCTCCACTGGAGCATGGAGTCAGTGGTACAGCAAATGAAATGCTTGCCTCTGCAGTGGTCTCAACTTCAGGTCTTTCAGCAGTAGTGAGAAGTGAAAGTCATCCAGTGGACTACACTTTAATGGGTTTTGCTCGCAACAGTGCAACCAATTAGTAAATGTGTCTGATAATGTCTCACCACTTTGCTAGGTCAGAAACTCCGATTCAGGAATTTGGTGTGCGGGGGGGGGTTGAAGGTAAGTTGGTCTGACTGTCCTATGTTCTCAGGAATGAATGTGCTATTCTCCCTTGCTTCTAGCTGATCTTGAAATCTAGAGTGCCGTGGTTGACCTGCAGTTGACAAAACATCTGAAGTATTTCTGCATATTCCGTCTATAAAGTAGATGTGTTCTTTGAATTTGTAGAAAGGAAGTGAGTCCATACTTGTGAGAATGGGATGGCAGGCCTCCATACTGTTATATTTGACCTTGTGACACCTCATTGCACAGTAAGTCTGTGTGTGAGTGGTCATGGGTGCAGTTTAAGTTAAGTTTAGAGATTTTATTTTGTTTTGCCAGAAGAATGGACTTAGTGAGATGGTGAAAATGACTAAGTAAATTATCAGTAGTCAGTAGAGATGGGTAAGATTGACAAACACTCTGCCACTTTATTTCTGCTTCATTCTGACCCCTCATCTAATGGCCAGTTGCTTTCTCAGTTGCACCTCATGTGTCCAGTCCATCAGGTGTGCAGGTGTCTTGTCTGTCAGGGGGATTTCATCAGTTACTGGAACGCCTGTAGCATGTCCTCAGGCTGTTAACCTCTGCACACAGGTTGGCTGAATTAATTGTGTGATTTCCTGCTTGGTGTCATGACATTGCATGTACCCCAGGAGGTGGGGATTGTCTTTGCCAAATGACCAGCGCCTCCTCCCTGCATGCACATCAATAGTGCAAATAAATTATTGAGCTGTCTCGGGATGAAAGGATGTGAGGCTGTGAAAGTGGAGACAAGCTAAAGAGTTGCATGCGAATGATGGCACACTTTCCCATTGGATCTATCGTTTTAAAGTCCCCTTGAACAGCCTCCTCTGTACACATGTCACACAGGTTTTTTTTTTTTTTTTGAACACAGTGTATAACTCTGTTGCCCTATCCGTGTTTATGGGTTTACTCGTCAACTGTCCTATTTGCATAAAAGCAAAGGCTCCAGCAGGAGAAGCCTGCGGCTCCCTCAAGCCCAGCAAGGGGCTGGTGTGTTCCTTTTGTTAGTGAGTGAGTGAAGCTTTGAGAGCTGACAGTGGGAGACGGCTACTGGTGAGCGAGGCTGATCTGTCCAAAGCGCAGAGAGCTACATAATGGCTTTATGAGGAGCATATGGGGACTTGCTGCGAGTCAGACAACCCACTGAATTTGCCATCAGTGTTCATTACTGTGCAAACTAGTAGCCGTGAGAGCCGTGTAAGGCTGTCCCTTGAGTTTTAGTTCCCTCTCTGCACTTTTTTCTTTTCTTTTTTTTTTTTTTTTTTGGCTTTGGGCACTCACAAGTCTACGTGTTACAATTTCGATGGAGTCTGAGAATGGGCTGTCCAGATCGTTTCCAAGCGTGGCATTAACAAGTGCCATGGTGTGAATGTGCTTTAGCACGTTGAGGGTGTTAAGGAGCATGGTGATTTTCTCCAGGCTCCCCCGGAGAAGAATACAGCAGTGAGCTGTGTCAGAGCGACTCCAGGCACCGAGCAGCTGTAGTGTGACTGGACCCATTGCTAAGGGGATGACAGACACTGTCACTGTTCCTTCAGTTACAGCGCTCCCCAGTCTCCTACTGTCTCACTGTTTATGTATGGCTACTGAATGTACCTTTCCTTCATAGAGGCCCAGTTCTGTCACAGGTAAGCCCCATAGTCGTAAGCCAGTGCTGGATCTTTCCCTCCTTCATGGTGGATGGTGCTCTATGGCTGTGAAGGCCTTTTCTCCTCTTTCATCCTCCCCTGTGTGAATGTAGAAATCTCCATGCTCATGCTCAAGTTCATTTAGCATTCCTACTGTAGGTCGGTAGCCTGCTTGGTAGTGTGGTTGCGTGTGTTTTTATTCAGCGCTGCTTAAAATGTGTGATGAAGCCCAGGCAGACCAGATCTACCTTTCCCCATCGACACATCTTCCCGTCTGTTCCGGTGAGTTCATGCCGGTCGGCCACGAGTCTCATGCACTTTTCATTCGCTGCCAGTCCAGATATAGAGCCGCGCTGGAGGGCATTGTCACAAAGAGGGTCCCTTGAGGCTTCTGGACCTCCGACCTGGGCCCCTTACCCATCCCCTGGGCCGTCCTAATGATTGCCCTCTGTTTTCTGACACAGAAAGCCAATACCCAGCAGGCAGGGCCAGGGTCAGCCATGTGGCCTGGAACATCAATATTTCATTGCCCTCCCTCTCTATAAAAACACCCCTCTCTCTCTCTCTCCGCTCTGTGCATCTCCTGCAGTGCATTAACTCACTCAAGATTCTCTCACTCTCTCCCTCGTTCCCCTCGTTCTCTCCATCAGAGCCCCTTAAAGTGGCAGCGTAGCGGCCGCCAGCCGGGAGGCGTCTTGGCCTCTGCTATATTTGGAGGCAGCTGCTTTGTGCGGCGGCCCCGTGGCAGGTTACACACACTGTATATGTTGAGCTGTGTTTGATCACTACTCACATGTGCACATGGCGTTGGAGGCTGGCGTAGAATAGTGCGGAGCGCTCTCTGGCCTCCTGTGGGCGAGGAGAGGTCACGGGGAGCACGACGTGGGCCTGAAACACACACGCGCGCGGGTAGCACAGCCTCTAGTTAAGAGGTCATCCCCAAGAGCAGATGCTGGAAGAACTCTTTGCCCACGTGTGGACGTGACCTTGGAGACGAAGAAGCATGTTGCTAAAGGTGGAGCTCATGATGGCATGGATTTAAAGCCCCTATGTTATGTGATAACTGACTGCTGTTTGTGGTTAATTTTTCCTTCTGGGCCTCAACAGTTGTCTGTCTTGGTCCCAACCGATTCATGTTTGTTCTGTCTCTTAATTGTCACTCCTGCCAGATTGACTGTGAATCAGTGGGACGTGCAGAAGTGCTGTTTTAAAGTTTGAAGATACCTTTTGTTCTTCCATGATAGTCCAGTAGATCATGTAGAAAGCTGCCTATGCTGGGCCTACCTTTGAGCTTATTGTATTATCTGCACAAGTACTGAATAGTAACTGCATTTCAAATATTCCCCAAGCAGCAGTCAGTAGCTGGGAAGCAAAGCCTAACCGCATAAGCACTACATGAGGGCATGTCTAAATGCAGTTATGAGCACTGGGAGGATTTCCTGTCGTGATTTGTGCTCAAAACTTTTGCAAGAATGATACGACCCCCCAGATGGGTTAAATGCAGGATGAGCAGTGGCACACCTCCTGTAGTCTTGTAGCATGTGTGAGGTGGAAAACACTCACCTCTTTGCTTGCTTTTCCCCTTCCTTAAATATTTAATACGCTTTTGCCATATAGATGCATTGGCCTATAGACTGCTGGGGTTTATTTGGGGTCAAACGAGTGGTATATTAGCAGGAGAGCAGCCTCAGTAGTATACAGCACAGCAGTTTTCAGCCCTGAAAGGCACATTACTCTCCTGTTTGAGGGGCAGCAATATCTAGCAGCTAGTGTAAGGGAAGGCCTGTCTCCCTCTATGATGATGATGGCCACTTTGGACTATGCTAGGCTGCTCTCCCACTCTAATCTTGCCAAGTGCAAAATAAAGTGTGGCGTGCACGTGCCTGTGCCTGTGCCTGTGTGTGTTTGTGTGTTTGAGAAAGGAAAGTAATGACTGAAGTCGGTATACACACAGGGGCTTGAGATCTCGGCTGTCAGGATGTGGCTAATCACAGTGAGACAGTGAGACAGACTCTTGCCTAGAGTAAACTTGTGGGGATGCATGGCTTAAAAGTGCACTACTCACACATACACACACTCACCTCAAAGACTCACCTCTAGTAGCCTGGAGAATTGCCACTCAGAGGCCTCACACAGACATATACGGAAGCTCTCAGCAAGACACACACACACACACACTCTCACACAGTGTGTGTACCAGGGGCATAGGGGATTTGTCCTGCTGCCTGTGCTTCATATCTTGCAGGTTGAGGAGTAAATAAAGTAATAAAGCACAGCAGTGGTGTGTCACAGTTTGATAGGCCTAACCCCCCACCACCACCACCAGTCCCTCAACGCCTCTGATTAAGGGTGGGAGGTTAGACCAATAGGCAATCATAACCCAGGACATAACTCAGAGCAGCTCTGCCTGGGAACTGTTGTGCCCCCTCCCACACACACACACACACACACACACACACACACACCTCTCTCTGTCTCTTGCTTTTCTACTGGAGGTTATAGATGGGTCAGATGAGTTTGGTGTTTTAGGTAGAAGAGGGGAGGCTCTGTTACTTTTACTGAGTTGTAGTCACAACAGTGGTGTGCATTGCTCATTCCATCATTCTGTTATGAAAGGTGTCAGGGTTGCAGGTGTGCATGTGCTCAATCTGAGCAGTTGAGGATTTTTATGAAAGAGAATTGTCTGAGGGCTCTTGGGCAGGAATGAAGCCCAAGGCTAAATAAACAAGCTATAGATTGTTTGCTCTGCTCGCTACCCCCGGCTGATTTAAGCCAGTAGTATGAGACAGGGATCATCTATGCCAGGACACCTGTGTGTGCTCCTTTTTATCAGTGTGCGGGGTCTGGTCTGCATAGTTAAATAATGAGCAGCTTAGTTTGTGCTGCACACACACATACACACACACATACACACACACACCACACTTTACGCGCACACACATTTACCGACTTTACTTGGCAGTAGGGTGTTGTCATTAGGGAGGAGTATGTTTTTCTGTGAGGGCTCTAACCTTACCTGTCTGCTGGCATGAAACGATGTGTTCAACAAAACCTGGCTGAGACATCTCAGGTGTTGCGTATGGTGTTTTGCATATGTTCCAGATGTCAAAGCCGGGGAAAGGCAGAGCGCTGCTTCAGCACAAAGCAGGCGCCACTACAGAGAATGGGTGCCTTCTCCCCAACCCCCTACTACACCTGTGCATGAAGGGCGTTTTTATCTCCGGAGGAGAAAGGCGCATTTTGGTTGTGTGCCGACTCTTTTTGGAGATGGGTGCGGTGTGTCACCCTGAAGTGTGTCAGAGTTTGAGCCCAAATGAGGCTGCAGAGCAGAGCTCCCTGAAAGGGGACACTTCCTAGCCGTTTATGGGGCCCATTAATTAAGCCCTCATCAGCGGCCCTTAGCCCAGGGGAGTGGATGGAGACAGTGGGTAGAATGATCCATGAGGAGGTAAGCAGGAGTCTGAGAGGGACTGGAGACTGGCACCCAAACACACCTTAGTGCCCTGTGTCCTCATGAAGAAAGGCACAGCGCCAGCCTGCCCCCTCCTCACCCAGCACAGAGCGTGATGGCACAGGCAACACTAACACAGCTTTGTCAAATGCCACCAAAGGAGACAACTCTCACTGTTCCTCAGAGTCAAGTTTGGAATCATTCTGTTCCATTTGTAATTTTTTTTTTTTTGAATAAGTAAAATGATCTGAATTAAAATCCCTGTGACACAAATGGGAGAATTAAGTTGAGAAGTCCAAGATTGTAGGTTTTAAATAAGTACCAAATATCTCCTAAAGGAATAAATGCTCAATTTTTCAACGAAATAGTTATGTTCAAAATAACAAAAGAAGACAGCTCTGACTGCTCTCACAGTTATAGTCTGCACTTACTCAGCTCCATTTGTATTCAAATTATTTTTTTACCAAATGATGTGAATTAATTGTCCTGGGAGCTGGGAGCTACCAGCCTTAAGATCATTGGTTTGGTGCCCAAGGAAGACTAATACACACACACACACACACACACACACACACACACACACACACACACACACATTCATCTAAATGTGAAATGTCAGTGCAGTGTGGTCTTTGACTGAGGTGGTCATGTGTTTCATGTGCGGTGACGCAGGCAGCTAGCCCTGCAGGGAAGGTATGTCAGTGGTGTGTCCTAAAGAAGTGGATTTCACGCTTGTGTGAGCTCTTTGATGAGTGGCCCTGCACAAATGACAGCAAGGGAATTGGGCTAGGTGTGATGCACCGTGGGGGGTGTGGGGAGGGTGTCTGCATTTTTTCTACTGTCAGTATTGTGTGTGTGTGTGTGTGTGTGTGTGTGTGTGTGTGTGTGTGTGTGTGTTCGAAGCATTTTGTGCATTGGGAATGGTTCCATTGCCTTCATTTACCCTTGGAGGGAGAGGTGTCCTGCCTGTTTATGGGTGTGAAGGAATGCACTCATTGATTTTCATTTAACTCTGGCCGTGTCTGGCATAAGAGAGGATTGGTCCTGCGTCTGCGTCTCGCCAATGTTAGTGTCGCACTCGGCCCAACCATATGCTCTTCGCCATCCTGTGCCTGTTTGTGCTCCCTTTCGCACGCACACATGCACACACACCTGCCCGCCCGCCTGCCAGCCTTCCATTTGGGCAGACGCATTACATGTCAGGGCTGAGTTTGTACAGTGCAGTGTAAACACACACATCCACACACTCATTTTCTCGCTCCCCCTTTCTTTCTCTCTCTCTCTCTCTCTCTCTCTCTCTCTCTCTCTCTCTCTCTCTCTCCCTCCCCCCGCCAGCATTGCTCCTTCAGTCACTCGTCATGCTTGCCGCCTCATCACTGTGACTGTCAGCATGGGGTGATGCCGGCTGTTTGAGTTCAGCTTTGTGCTGGCATAATATGTACATATGCAGATGAGGAGGAAACGGCAGTGATTTAATGTGTGTGTGTGTGTGTGTGTGTATGTGTCAGGGAGGGAGACTATTCAGATGGCTTATCTGTGCGCATTTAGGTTTGGGCTTATCGGCAACCACTTGAGTGCGTTTTCCCGGGCAGTGACTGGAGGCGAGACTGAAGGGCCTGCCTTATCATGGCCCAGATAGAGAGACATCATCTTGTTCCCGCCTGCCCTTTAATCCCCCCCCCTTCTCTCTCTCTCTCTCCCTCTTTCTCTCTCTCGCAGTACAATAAAGACCAGTGGAGTAATGGATGGGGGGGGGGGGGGGGGGGGGGGGGGTGCATTTGGCAGAGGGGGGATTTCTCTTGAAGCCATCATAAATGTAAATGACCAAGTTGAGAGAATACTCTGCGTTGTAAAGCCATTATTCCAGCTCTGTAACCATATCAGGTTCATCTGTTGATTTGAATATTATTTGAAATGTCAAGGCAGAGGCGTGTCAAAAGGAATCTAAACTATGCTGCCTGCCCAGGGCTTGTGCTGTATAGAAGTGGCTGCAGAAAGCGTAAATGTGAGATCCAAATGGGAGAAATAATGGGAGGGAAGAAGAATCTATTGGAATATAGACTAGTCATTTTCACCTTGTGTCTGCTCTTGCAGGCAGAGCCGGAGGGATTCTCCCATTTCCACTTGTATGTGTGCGCTGCCTTCCTGGTGCGCTGGAGGAAGGAGATTCTGGAGGAGAAGGACTTTCAGGTAAGGGGCTGCAGAGCTGCATGTTTTTTTGCTACTGTGTGTGTGTGTGTGTGTGTGTGTGTGTGTATGTGTGTATGTGTATGTATATACACACCTTTGCAAGTCCCCCGAGCTCCATGGAGTGTCCTCGCTGAGCCACCTCCATCGTCATTAACTCCCGAGGTCGCGGGGTTGCCATGGCTGCATTAGTGTGATGACAGCAGCAGCTGCTGTAAGGTGACATTGCCTGTGCACTTTGGTAGCGTCCCCTTTTGCTGCCTCTGAGTCCCTCCTCTCCTTGCCTCACCTCTCCTCTCCTCTCTTCTCCTCTCCTCTCCTCCCCTCCCATGCCTCTCCCCTCCCCTCTCCTCTCCTCCCCTCTCCTCTCCTCCCCTCTCTTCTCCTCTCTTATCCTCTCCTCTCCTCCTCTCCTCCTCTTCTGCCCCTCCCCTCCCCTCTCTTCCCCTCCCCTCTCTTCTCCTCTCCTCTGCTCTTCTTTCCTCTCTGGCCTCCCTCTCTGTCTCACAGCTGGAGTGGCTGGAGTAAAAGAATGGTAGGCACAGGGAGGAGAGGCCAGACGGCTGTCCATCATTGTGTGTGTGTGTTGTTCCCTCTGCTGCTGGCCTCTGCCTGTCCTGAAAAGACCTCCAGTAGCATAGTTCATCACAGCCCCCCACAGACGCAGCGCCTCCTGGTGTGGTCAAGCTGTTGGACTGAGCGCGTGTGCGTCTCATAGACGCTCTCATTGTTTTTCCCCCCATCGCCATTCTCTTTTCCTCCGTCTACCTTCATCTTTCTCTTCTGTGCGTTTCTCATTGCCCTCTCTTTGTTGTCCCGCACTCCCGCCTCCCTTTTCATCTTCTCTGTGTCGTTCTTTTCTTCTGTTGCACTTCCTTTTCTTCTTCTCTTATCTCTGCACTGTCCCTTCATCCTGTTTTTTTTTCCTTCTTTTTTTTTTTTTGTACTTACACCAAACTCTCCCTCCCTGTGGCTGTGTCGTGTGCAGATGGAATTGAAATTGTGATTGTGTGTGTCTGTGTATTTGTGTGTGTGTGTGTTTTTGTGTGTGGTTGAATATGCAGGGAGGTAGTGGTGCGTGGCGGTGGGTCCTCAGTGTGAATCCCCGCCCAGTTGATTTATTGTGTTTACAGTAGGCACTGATTCAGTATTATCCCTCTGCACCACTGCAGACCACGCTACTGCTGCTTGGCATTCTCCACCAGCGTGCCAGTGGCCACAGGCATCCATCCTCAGCCCCCACCACCACCTCCACCCCTGCCCAGACAGGCCCCCAGAGCAGGACTCAAAACCCCCACGCCCACACAGGAGACGCTGAGATGATCTCAGGACATACGGCCGACATCGCCTAGTAGTCCCCCCCACACTCCACCCACGCCTGGCCCAGTTTTCTCTCTTAACTACACAAAGTTACTCCTACTGCTCCATCAAAATGTTGGACTAACCCGGAATGACTCCCCACCCTCACCCCCACCACCACCACCACCCTCACCCTCACCCTCACCACCCCAACATTCCAGAGCAGTAATTGCATGGCAGCCCCTGCAAAGACAGAAAGCAAGAAAGACAGACTTATGATGAGAAATGAAATAACTCTTCAGTCCAACCGTGGGGGATTGATTTTTTTTCCCCCCTCCCTTCTCTCTCTTGTGTATGAGAAAAGATGTGATAATCACTGGTGTCTTAGGGGAGTCTTGCCTCCGGCATAGCAAATAGACCCCCCCCCCACCCCACCACACACACCACACACACACATACACCTCCCCCTTTTAACGCCATGGCTGCTCTGGAGATCCACCCTCTCTGTCTCCCCCACCTTTCAACCCACCCCACAGTGTTTGTCTTTATTCCTGCCGCTTGCGCTGCAGCTGCAATTATTTTTTGGCGGGGGGAGGGGGCGGTGGCTGAGCAAGTGTGTATCAGTGTCGTTGGGCACGCCACTGTGGAAGCAGAGACGCTGGAGATGCAGGGAGGAGGGAAGGATACCGTACCCATATTTGTTGTGATGTGTTTGTCAGGAGTCATTAGGATTTTCCCTTTCCCTCGAGCTCCTGATGAGAAGAGAGTCTCCCACATTCTCTTCCTCTTTCTCTTTCTCTCGCTCTCTTTCTCTCTGCTTCTCTTCCCGTTACTCTTTGTCTCTGCCGTCTGTACGTCTCTTACTTGTCTTTCTCTTCTCTCCCTCTCTCTCTCTCTCTCTCTCTCTCTCTCTCTCTCTCTCTCTCTCTCTGTTGCTGCAGTGTGTTATTTATTCTAGTATTTATTTCCCTGTGTCTCTCTTCTCCCTCCCCCTCTTTCTCCTCCGTCGCCTGGGCTCTTTGTCGGGCTCCTCCTTGCGCTCAGTCTGTCTGTCGTGATGCCTGAGTATCTCCCTGTCTCAGCGCCCCTCCTTTCAGTCACACTGTGTGTGTGTGTGTGTGTGTGTGTGTGTGTGTGTATGTGTGTGTCTCGTCAGACACCCCCTTTCTCTGTTCACTGACACCAATGATGGAACTGATCAAGTCGCTGATGGCTGGCTTTCACTCTCTCTCGTGCTTTGTGCATGCGATTGAGCGCCCGAGGGCCCTGCGCCGACGACGGGGCGTGTCGCCTGACGTCTCTGACCTGCGCCCGACCCCGGGCCCCGTGCCGGCGTCTGTAATGAGTTCTATTCTTGGCAGGTGGGCGCTTAATAAGTCTGACCCAATTAGGGAGAGCAGGGGAAGACTGGCGCTGGAGCAGGCTGAGCAGGGGAAAGAAGAGAGGAGCGGTGGAGGGGTAGCAGGGGCCTGGCGTCTCAGCTCAGCTCCCAGCAGTGCTTCAACCCCCGTCGGCCCACGTCTGCAGATGTTCCCAATAGATTCTCTTGGACGTGACCTTTCCCCAGGGGATGACCACCAGTGCTCAGCCACACACACACACACACACACACACACACACACTCACTCACTCACTCAGTCATTCACACTCTCTCACACATACACACTCACACACACACTTACTCACTTACTCACTCACTAACACACACACACACACACACACATACACGGGTTGACCTCCTCACGGTCGGCTGCGTCAGCTCACTGTGCTGGACGTAGCTGTGTGCTTCTCCACTGTCCTGCAGAGCCCCCCCTAGACAACCCCACCCCACCCCACCCCCCACCCCACCTCACCTCACCTCACCCCCACCCCACTCCCCCCCGTGCTGCCTGCAGCCCACTGAAGGACATAAAGTGTAATTAAAAGCCAGTGATCAATATCCGTTGGGTGACCAGCTGAGTGTGCACCTTGAAGAGAGCCAGTGAAAGACATTGTGACGTGTGTGTGTGTGTGTGTGTGTGTGTGTGTGTGTGTGTGTTTGTGTGTTTGTGTGTTTGTGTTTGTCAGCCTCTGTGTTAATGGCTGCTTAAGTGAGCATGGCACGGTAATGGCTGCTCCTCTTGCACGCCGCTAGCCTCCTGTACTAATGTGACAACAGTCTCGCTACACACCACGCTAATTCATCCAGGTCAGATTGACAGCGCAAACAAAGGCATGGGCTCTTTCTTTTTGTTCTCGTTGTTGTTTTTTTCCCTCTCCTTTCTACGACGGCAGTCTTGGGCACGGCAGCGAGGCGGTCCGCGTCTCCCCCCGCAGTGCTGCCACCACAGGGCAGAGGCGCTCAAATGTCAGCCCCTGCTGGCATTTAGCGAGGTCAATATGCAGCAAATGAGCTCTCATTAGGGGTTTGTTTATGGCATAATGGTAAGGCCTTTTCTGCAGCTAATGAAACAAACAGAGAGAACTTTCTCTCCCCTCACCCCTGATTAGCCACGCCGCCGCACCCGAACACAAAAACACGGCAAAAAAAAGAATGAAAAAGAACATTTTGATGACATAACTCTAAGCACTAGAGAAAATATGCATGTAAACAAACAGCCAGGACTAGCAGGCATTTCTGACGTTGTTGCATAAAGCGGCCTGTCCTCCCTCACCTGCTGTCTGTGTGGCACCCAGCGCCATGCCAGGTCTCACCTGTACGAGCTGCCCAGCTGGGAGGTTGTGTGGCCGTTGTCACCCCTGGCTGTGCGACAGCGCCACACAGGAGGTGAGGGGAAAAGGGGGTTGGGCACGCCTGATGTGCCATATGTCTCCCTGCCCTTACCTGTGCACCTGCTCCAGTGGAAACACCTTCACAGACAAAGCACCACTCATTACCCTGCCCCTCTATTCATCTGCCCCACGGCTGGAGGCAAGACAGGGGTCAGGAAGTGTATGCATGCACGCGCACACGCTCGGGCACACATACACACACACATAAACACACACACGCACGCATACAATGGACACGTACAATCCCACGCCTGCACCCTCTCTCACTTGCCTCTGTGCTCTCTCAGGCATGTGCACACAGGTCACAGTCTCCTTGCTTAATCTGTGCCTTTAGGGGTTTCTAATGTTGTGACAACATACATACAGAGGTTGCTGGCCAGGAGGACTGGTACAACACTGCAGAGATGCTTTGTGCAAGGGACTGGACCTCCTGCCAACTCTCAGAGTGATCCCTTGAGCAAGGGCCAGGGAATGAGGGATAGAGCTGCCACTGACAGAAGTCTAGTTTCCACTCGGTCGTCTTCACATCCAGGTTAAAGGAGAAATCCAGGCAACTTCAACCCAATGAGTTGCGCTCTTACAAGCGAGCAGATCCATACAGCTAGAATGCTAGCAGCACTTTATATACATGCTTTTAGCCTCTTATCATGCTCAAAATAAACAAGCTACAAGTTCTGGGCAACATGAACACGTTACTTGCAAGACACCGTATGTGTATATATAACTGAGTAGTTGTGAAAGGGTGTTTTTTTTTTTTTTTAAGCACACCACCTCTCCCTGTAATTGCACTATATCTGTGTGAGCATTGTCATCATCATAGATGAGTGTGTTCTCTAATTTAGAGAAATACTTCAGAAGAAAAGGTCTGCGCCAACACCGTTCAACGACTAAAATATGGTATTGCAAAGCTGCCGCTCTCAACTCTATAATGAGGAATGTTATTAGCTTCTGTTACAACTAACGAGTTCAAAAGCCTGGTCTAATTTCACTGGTGAACAATTGAATTGTTCCTATATTGATTTGCTGAGCACAAAGGGAGATGGTGTGCCTGTTATTCAAACTAATAGTTTTTTTTTAATGTTTGTGTGTTTTTGTTTCTCTGTTGGTCACCCTGCAGTGTTATGGGTTTTCATTCTCTGGCAGAAGTGCAACCCTACTTTGCAAAATCTCACCTCCTGTCATATTTTTACGCATTGATCATTTCACCCACACGCACACACACTACATTTTCCTTTACTCTCAGTAGATGCTTTGATCAGGTATGGCTTTGAATTAAGATAATATAGATCACAGATGTGGAATAACTGACAGATCTTACAGTCTCAGCAGTTACCACTCAGGGTCATGGCCAAAAATATTAGTAGAAAAACACACGGGCAGACAAGCTCTTTCTTGTTCATATTCAGACATGTTTTTGTTGTTGTTTTAAGAATTTGTTATTTAATTGAATATCTTGTGCATGACATCTGGATTCAAATAGAATTATTTGCTGAGAATGTTTCTTTTGTAAGCTTCTGTAGTGAGCTTTTGTTGTCTCTCTTTGCTTGACATTTTTGTCTTAGATGTACTGTAAAGTTATTAAGCATGCTGTGAATGTTTTCTTTTTCTTTTAGTTATTTGTACAGTCTGAAAGACATGCATATAATGAGGCATATTTTTAATTCTAGTTTTATATAAAACTGTTTACCAATGGCTTGAGTGTCTCCTGACATCAAGTGCCTGAAGTGCCTCCACCCACCAGTGCAGACATGAGTGCAACACTGCTGCCTCTGGGTTAATTACAATTCAGCTCTATGAAGCACCAGGAACATTTCCATTACTTTGCCAGCAGGTGTCTTTTTTTAATGGTGATCTTTTGGCGTTCTTGTGTAGTTTTGTTTTTTTTTCCTCTTTTCTGAAAGGATTTTAAAAGTCGTCTAGTCATCTAAACCGACAGGTGAACTCTACTCGTAAGGGTGGTCAAAAAAACAATGTTAATCGATACTGAAAATTGATATCAAATGAGATAATTCTTTGTAAAGTATTAAACCCAGCAGTCCAGTCTTGTCCCCCACCAGCTGACACACCATTTTACACAGCATTGCTGCAGATGCACAGGCATACAGTCCCTTCCCTCACTTGCCGCTGAAAACATGGGACGCTTCATGTGCTGTAGTTGGCTAGTCATGGCAAGTACTGCTGCTGAAGGTACTTTACAACCTGTGAAATTGTCATTTTTTTCCCTCACAAGATCCCTCCCTTTTAAAAATGGTGTTGAGTATTTTTCTAGTATTATGACAGACCTACTTGGTTAGTTTTACAGAGTTGGGCATGATGTTTTTGTTTTTGTTTGTTTTCAAAGGATCAACTTTTTAAGGAATGATAAAATGCTTTTGAAAGGGCCTGTTAAGTCACCATAAGGACAGCTTGCAGGAAAAATTAGTGAGGGCCTACGCCTCGTACATTCATTATGCATCAACATTAAAAAACCAGCAGATGTCTGCTCACTATGCTTCTGTCTTGCTCCACCTGAGGTGCCTTAAACAGCTGAACTAAAGTGATTCCTTCTTTTTGTAAATGACTTAGAGCTAACAAATTTTTGATTCATCATCAGAGAGAGAGAGAGAGAAATTGAGAGATTATGCTGGATCTTTTCTTTTTCCTTAAGGCTAATGCACGACCTCCCAGTCACTAGAATGCAATGAATTGATTTTGGTTGTTTTTCAACTGAAAAATATGGCATAATGTGATTTGTTTACCCAGAAGCACTGAAGAAGGCTTTATGTGAAATGAGTCACACTTTTGTGTGTTTGTGTGTTTACACAAAGGACAGACCACACAGAGATACTCCGGCAAAAAGGAGATGAGGAAATAAACTCCTTCAAATTTATTCGATTTCACATTCTTTATTGACTTCCCACCATGAGACACTTTGGAATTAAGAATCAGGATGACATCCTATTTCAGAATATCAGCAGATGTGCATGAAAATCAATTATGTCAGATCAGTTGTATTTGTTTTTTTTGTTGTTTTTTTGGAGAAAAATCAGTATCACTCTGCTGAACCTATATGTAAAGTAGGTGTATTGTTGAAAGAGATCTCAATGGTATAGATCATCAGAGATTGCCAGTTGCTAATATCTGTTAGCTAAGGGATGCATCTCCGTATATTTGAGACCTCCTGCTCATCACAGAGTGCTCTGCTCCTGCAGTATTCCTCTTGTCATTTGCCAATGGCTCTCACTGAGTTATAGTGTTGACTCTATTGGGAGTGTTGCATTGAAAGATGAGCCAGCGTAAACTCCCCTTGATTAATCGACGGCCCATCCCATTCATCAGAAAACTTGTAATTTTGTCCAAACTTGGGCACCAAGTAGAGAGCCTCATTTAACGCTTCCAACCTGATTGATTATCTTTCAGTCGAGCCTTCCCTGAATGAAAGGCACCCCCCCACCGTAAATGTGCTTTAAAACAGTGTCGTAATGGAGTGCCTTCAGTGGCCTGGTAGTCTATTCTATGAAATGGTTACATACAAAAGAAAAGCAGTGGGTAAATATATAAAGAAATAAAAAGATGAATTCATATCCAGGAAGTAATTACAGCCATCGCCTATGTCCAGACCCCTGGTGCTCAGAGGTGACTCATACAGCTCTATCTTAGCCACACTTTGATAAACAAAGCCGTTTAGGAGAAGTCGTTAGAAATCAATCAGACCCCATCCTTGTTGTGACCACACCGGTGCTTGAGACGGTGGGAATCTGTAGGTGTTTGTGCGAACGAGCCGAGCTCGTGGCTGCTCTTGAGGCCTGCCGATCGATCCGCGCAAACTCAGGGTGCTCAGCAAGATGACGAGAGGTCCACACACTGAGCCCTGATGTTAATCCTCTGCAGGGTCTAGTCCATCACCAGCCTCAAAAACAGCAAGTGGTAATTACCCCATAGCTCTGCACCCGTCCCCTCACCCCACCAAACAACAGAGCAGGAAAAACCCACCCAGGTCCCTGGCAGACTTGTGAGCTGGCGGCTATCATTAGAGGGTTGTCATTGCACTCGGGCAGTTTATCAGTCTGAGCGTGTCTGCGTGAGCACAGCCTGCGCCACCCGTAAATAATGAAGTCACGCGCTGGTCGTTATCTGCTCAGAGCACTGCGGGGAGCACCAATCAGAGAGGCTCCTTCGTTTCTCTTTTTTCCAGCAGCACAATTCAATCACGTCGCACAAGATAAACAAACAAACCTGCACATGTCCAAGCAAACAGATAATGCCGTTGGAAGCATGCTTGCTTCAGAGTCATTGGACCTGCAGCGTCGCCAAAGGAACATGTGTGTCCATTCCATATCTCTCCCAGTGAATGCCCGCCTCCCTACGTGTGTGTGATCCCACTTCATGTGCTCTGTGTCTATGGGCCAGTGGTCCTAGGCAGCCTGAGGACACGGTGGCCATATTTATACCTACTTATTATTTCCATTATTGTGTATCACAGTGCTTCACTCCCTCTCCATGCCATTGTTGAACTCTGCTCTGGTGTATTAAAGCCCATTAACAACAGCAGTAGCAGCAGAGGTAGAGGGAAATCAGTCAAGGTCTGACTGTCTGTCAGCCGCTGTCTAAGGTGGAGAGAAATGTACGCTTTGACTGTCCTGCTCCTCACTAACAAACAACGTGGTTTTTTTGTGGACGGGAAGGTCAGTGTCCAGTCAAGCAGTTTTGAACATCTAAATGTCATTGACCTTAAATAGTCATGCTTTTACTTGCATGGTTGGGTTCCTGTCCTCAGCGCAGTCCGTTCCTCATGTCTCTGTGCAGTGACACATAGTGTGTTGAGTTTTCACAGGAGGTGGCTGAGGTAAACCATGCCGATAAGCTTAAAGCCTAGCATTCTGCTCATTAGCCTCTTTAGAATCTCAAAGCTGTGTCTGTCTTCAGTCCTTGGTCCTTGTTTGCGTTGAGGTGGACTAATGCAGGGCGAGTTAGTTTCCTTTACTATATATCAGCAAGCTCATTAGACTCCATTAGCTTCTTCATGTGCCAGCTCAGTGACTCAACTCTATAGAAAGACTTCAGGTAACATCATGACATTGCTGAATTAATTAGGGAAGAGTATCATATGCTCTTCAGAAGGAAAATGGCACTGATTATTAATTTTGTCAGTTACACAGGGTCATTAGGTTTGACAAACACCCTAATTAGGTCTCAGTTTATTTACCGTCACAATTGTTGCTAGCGTCTTTGATGAAGTGCAGCCTGCCTGTTTTGACTAAAGGTGCAGTTGGTGTCTAAATAAGTTTTTATTTATGGAAAAAAGATAAATGTTTTTCATTGTGAAGCGCGCAGTCCGTTGTTCACCTCTTGACTCGTGATGAAGACGCATCATGCTTGGTTTGGCAATTATTGTGGATTTGATGAAAAAAAAATTGAAGTTCAGACATAACATTATGATGGCCATCTTACAAATAATGGCAATAATGTTGATATCTGGTGGATAATACAAATCATCATCTTATTTTGAGCTTCAGTCTCATTTAATCACAGTGTTTTTAGACAGTTTACAAGAATTTCTTTTTTAGCTAGTGTAGTTACATGAAGGACAGATGAAAACTGAAAAGAGTCACTGTTAACTGCCTAGGCTCTTCCCTGGACAGTGTGATGGATCAGAGTGCACAACATAGGTATTGTCATTCAGGAATTGATATTGTAGAATCTGTACATCTGCTTCATTGTAATTTTTTTGTTTTCAAATACAAAAGACTATGCAGGGAATTAAAGGCAGGACAAGAAAAACAGACTAATGGTATGATAAGCAATGCTGCATGACCTTGTCTGGTTGTGTTTCAGAGCAGACTCTTTTGTGGAGAGCAACTTGTATTTCAACCTAAAAATAATCAAAATGACAGAGATGTGACAGGACCGTGTAAAATGACTGGGGTGTATTAAAGGGATGGTGAGCTAATGGATTTGGAGGAGATATCTCTGAGTGTTGGCGAAAGTGTTAGGTCTACATGTTAGAAACGACTTGCATACCCTATCTGTTAGGTTGGAAATATAAAGCTTTAAGACATGGATAAAGATCACCAGTTATTAAATCCTCAGCAGCCTGCCTTTGTTTGTTTCCCAAGAAACTGACTGTTGTTGGAGATAATCAGTAGATATAAACCTATTTTATGTGGTACTTTCAGAGAAAAGTGTGTGTAGGTGGGTCTGTTTTGCTCTGAATTGTAACGTTAGATTGAGTGTTAACTCTGATAGGCAGCCTTGTGAGTGTGTGTTGCACGAGTCTGTTGTGTCTGTTTCCCTCCTTTTCTCTGGCTGTGAAAGTGCGCCCTCACATCTGATGGAGTGCTAACCAGAGGGGTTCACCTTTATCAGGGGCTGTGGATTGGGTGAATTAGGCTGGGAGATTGAGGCTGCAGCTCCACGCTAAGCCCTTCTAATGCAGTGATTGACTCCAGGGCTGGCGGGGCTGCTGGGGGCTGGCGGCTAGCCGACGCCAGCGTGAGTGAATTAGAGTCCACTCTCTATATTTAAGAAACGGGAGGCCCTGCTGGCGGGGTCGCCGACGATCCCGCGCCGAGCACAAATATACTGATAGATTGACAGCATGTCGGCTCTCTGGTCAGAGAGGCCGGACTGGGGGAGCACCGATGAGCTGATTGAAAGTTTAGATGATTTATCCAAGAAGCACAGGTCTGCCGTGCCTCCGTTTCAATCCTAGTGTCAAGCAAGCGCGCTGTTGCTCATGGCAACAGTCTCTCTTTCCCACCACGTTATCGGCGTGGTCAGGGACCCTCTTTTGGCACTGGTCATCTGTCTCACCACCACGTCTCTTCTCTTCTCTTTCACAGGGCCTCATGATCCTACTGCAGAATCTACCCACCATGCACTGGGGCAACGAGGAGGTGAGCGTTCTCCTAGCCGAAGCCTACCGGTTAAAGTTTGCCTTTGCTGATGCACCCAACCACTACAAAAGATGAGGGTGGCCACGGCTCCAGCACAACCCCTGATGACTCTGACCGCCCCGCTGCCCTCTTCCCCTCTTCCCCTCTTCCCCTCCCCCCTGGCCCCAGCCAATGATGTTTGAGATTACTGGTGTGGCTTCTGTGAACAATTCTTTACAACTGTGCTCTAGATTGACCTTCTTCCTCATTCCTCTTCGTCTTCACTGTTTCTCTCTGCACACTCCAGCATTAAATGTCTTAATTACCACCTCATCTAACATCCATGCTGACAGTCAAAAGAGGAAGTAACACAAGCACACTAGCCATGGTTTGTTTTTGTTTTGTTTTCTTGCCATTATAAAACCATGTCCTCCAACACTCTGAGGTGTCTAGGCAACAAGAGTTGTGTTTTGTTTTGTTTTGTTTTGTTTTGTTTTGTTTATTATTTTCTCCTCCATGCAGTCTCATTAATTACAGTGGTTAGACATCTCATGCATGGATCCAGTGAAAACTTGAGGCCAAGTGCTTGACTAGTTGGGCAGACTGACAGACATGAAGCAGCTCAGAGAGAGTGGGTGGGTGGGAGTGAGTGAGTGCTGGCCTGCACTGCAGGGTCACCATTGACCATATGAAGGCCAGCCACTAGCCTGTTGGAAACCTCTGAAGACCTACCAGTCAAAAACTGACAAAGTTGCTTTCAGCAACAATGAATTGATTGCAAAATATCAAAAAGTTTGAGGCAATAATTGACACTTACTTAAAAAAAAAAAGAATCTCCCATCTGATTGGGATAATTAATTACTCCTGAATCCACATCTCTTTCCTGTAAAGAATGAAAACACTTTCTTTGAACATTGGACTACCTCAAGAGCCAGTTTGAATGGACTTGTAGACTTGCAGTGGAATGGAATGTGTTTGGATGTTATTGTCCAAAAGAACACAATCATACCAGATTCATTTTTATTCCACTCACAAGGGATATTTTAAACCATGAAACATCTCGTGAATTTGCCTTAATATGGCTGGCTTAATCTAGCTTTGTGCGTTTAAATCAGTGAAGTCGAGAGGAGATTCCTTTGTGGGACTCCCGTGAAGAGGTTGGGGGGGGGAGTACACATTCTTGAAATGCATTAATTTTTGAGTTTTCAATTAGCCCTGGGATTTTTTTGTCATATTAAAACTCCAGTTTACTAAATAAAGCATACTTGTTGCATGAAGCTTTTGAAGTTGTGACTGTAGGTGTGATGGAATACTGTGCTTTCGTTAGATCTAATCTCTTCAGTATTCAGACTCTGTCCCCTCCCACCCTTCATGTTGCCAGATTCTTAAATTGTGTGCCAGTTCTACAACTAATTCCCAGTTTTCTGTGAATAGAGACTGCACTTGATGAAAGACTATTTTCTTCTGCTTTGTAAAAAAATATATATATATATATTCTTTGAATCAGCTTTTTTTAATCCTTTTTTTATGTCTACTTTTTACATGATCCTATTACGTTGTGCCTAACATCATCTGAACAATACCATCACAGATATTTATTTTTCTTTAAAGATAATTTAAAAATGGTGAAAAAATATGCAGAGCATTTTCAGTTTGGACTCCCTGACAGTGAAACTCTTAGTGACATGAAGTTTTGTGCTGGGGTGCAGAAACAGTACTTGGATTTTGCCAAGGGCTCAAGGATTTAAGACCTGCCTAACCACACTGTTGTAAACCAAGCCCTCTGGCCTCTTCTCAAGGCTCTCCTGGCTAAGCAAGTGTTGGGATTTTATTGATTTTTTTTTTTTTTTTTTGTGCTGCAGATTCTTCTGACTTTTTTTTCCATTTCTGTTTTGTGGTTGCCATCATATGACATAAACTCCCCCACTCTGGACATGTCTCATGGGAGGGAGGTTTGAAAGCTTCTGGAATGTTCTTGATAAATTGTGTACAGAGTAGTGCATTTTCAAATGTCTGTAAATATGAATAAATATGTAAATAAATCCTATATATGACATGATTCCTGAAATTCTTCCTTTCCATTTTGACTTTTGGAGGATTACAGCAAGCTGTACACTCCGATATAAAGCACAGTGCAAAGCAAGAGTGAAATCTAGTAACTGTAGTTGATTTTGTTTTTGTTTTGTTTTCTGCCACATGGAAAAAGAAGTTTCAACAGTCTGTCACAATATTGTGTACGATTACTCAAAATCTGTGATTGAAAACAACATTAGTGTGTATTCTACTGTGCAACATGCAAATGATCTGCAGCTCACTATGTGTGATCAGACACCAGCTGTTAACATGACCCTACAACAGTACGAAGCCTATGCCTTCTAAGTATCTTTTGTCTCTTGCCTCTAAAGGCTGCAATATCCGTCTGACAGTGTGCTGCTACATGCCCCAGCATTATCTACATACATTTTTAAACCCACACAAAGCTTTGTCGCAGGGTACAGTACCGTTACAGTACAGTACACGTTTCCCATGGTGCCTCTGGCAACGTGGCTCAGGTTAGGCTAATTAGGGTGGGAACGTGTTGGATGGTGGGAGAGAGGGAGTTCCTCTCATTAGGCTGACTGATGTTCACAGTGGCAGGTAATTAAAGGCCTGCAGCCACAGCGCCTTCCACGTCATTCAAATGAATTAAAAACGCATTAGAATCACCACGGCTCCCTGAATCTATAACACACTGGTAAAAGTGAAGGGGACGGGGTGGAGTGGAGTGGGGCTGTTCAGGGGAGCAGAAAGGGAGGGATGCTCCTGAACAGAGCACAGAGAATACAGACTTAGCTGGCTGAAAGCTCACCCGAGTCATAAAGGCTGAGCGTTCATAATGTGATGCCAGAGATGTGCAGGGCGTGCCTGATCTTCGTCTGTGTATGTGTGAAAAATTGATGATAATATATTTTTACATATTGACTGATATGGAAATATATATTTTTTGTCATGGATTAGGGCTGGGTGATAGAACTTCAAATCAAAATCATCTTTAATTGACTAGACTGGGCAGAATCACATGATGACACATGTAGTAGTGTCCTCTCAAAGAACAGTCCATGAACACAGAAGAATGAAATAAAGTTTGCAAAATAAGTAATAATAAACAATTAGTGTCATGTGCTTGATCGCTGTCAATTAACAGTTACAATGGTCAGTTTGATTCATTTTTCGATTAATTGCCCAGCCCTAGTGTGTGTGCGTCATTGCATTAGTGCAGGAGCATAATGGTCATTTTTTTGTCTATCTCTGTGTGTCTGATGAGTGAGTGGCCCATTCTGTGGCATAAGTACACCAAGCATCTGAGTCAGAGCTCAGAGAGTTTGGGGAAATTCAGCCAGCCTAAAAAAATCTTTCTATTCTCAGTGCCTTGGCATCAGGGGCAAATATATTTTTCATCTGTGTAAATCAGTCCATAAATCACATCAAACAGAAAAAAATGTAGCACTCCCTTACTCACTGGACAGAACCAGAAACTAGAATGAGCGTGGCCATTCAAACATTAGGAGTAAATTTATCATAACTGATACTGAAAAGCTATGTATTGTTATGTATGAAGCTATGTATTTTCCTTGGCCTTTGTCATTTCAAGGGCATTTAAAAAAAAAACTAGATCTTGTTCTTCAAACGAAATAGTGATGTGAGATGTTTTTTCCAAAAATTAGTTTGTTGGATTATATTTGTTCAACATAATTAGTAATGTCAATGATGTATATTACATTCAGTGGAAATTTCCTTTAGTGGTGGATTCATTGCTGAGTTGGAGACTAGACAGTTGTACATACACTATTTTGCTTTAATGTGTTGATTCTCAAAATTCTCAACACAACTGTTTAGATGATGCTGTACCAAAGGTGATTGAGCACAGGGAAAATGTGTTTCCTCCATCCTTTCCTCTGAATCCTCACCCTTCTGTATTTTTAAAAGCTGTGAATAACAAATCACTTGGGTTTTTTCCCCAGATCTGTTTAGAGTCAGAAGCCAAGATCAATATAGTGTATATTTACAGAACATTTCATCAGAACATTATTGCCAAGATGTGTAGATGTGCCAAGGTTCAGAATCAAATCTGTAACCTTCCTTTGCTCTATAGACTTTCTGGATGTTCTTGTGTACATTACTGACTTATCTCTGTAAACTTTCAACTTTTTGTGTAGACCAGCTGTAACCTCGGTTTGTACTTGCCACAGATGTCCACCCACATGAGTGCAAAGCATTTGGTTTGTGGCAAGTTCTGATGACCTGCCATTCTGGGCAAAAGATCAGCACACAGCTCATTTCAGAAGTGAAGGTTGTTTTTACTGCAATGATGGACGGAGTCGGGCCGCACAGAGACAAATGTTAACATTCCAGCTCCACATCAATTTCGCCGTCCTGTTTTCCCCCCTGTCCTTGGGCTGTGTGTCCTCCATCAAGCTGGGCCATATATCTGCTGCTCTGCTGGCTGCGGGCTGCAGCGGCATTGACGTTGGGAGTCCACTGTGATTGAGACAGAAAGCCAAAGCTCCACTCATGTGGGACACGTAATTGCCTTTTGTTCTTGGAGGCTGCTCTGGTCCGAGCGGCACTCTGCCTCTCCCACTCCCTCGCTGTCAGCCCGGCCTGGCTACCAGACGTCAGGCTGCGTTATTTAAATTGCCAGTCACGAACTGACACGCAGGAGCTCTGTCCCCCCCTTAAGTACTGCATGCTGTGACAGCTGAGGAGGCCCAAATGCAAAACGTACAGTATGTTGTGCATTAGACTCCCCCCTTTGTGCTTCACACGCGCACACACACACACACACACACATACACACACACAGATGCTTTTAGACGTTAAGTCAGCAGCACTTTGGAACACTTTTGGAATGTTCCATGAGGTCACCTGACCCATGAGAAAAGCTGCAGCATCCGTCACATCACATATCTTGGTAGTTTCCGGACGGGTTGGATAAGTTCACACAGCCGAGGTAATAACCCGGCCCGTTGCTGACCCCATGGTCCCCCCCACCCCCCATTCAGTTGGTCTGCCATCCGTGCCCTCCCAATAGCACCTCTGCTGCTCCAGCCCAGCCCAGCCCAGCCCAGCCCAGCCCAATGCAGCAGGCAGGCAGGCAGGCAGGCTGGGTGCCTTGAAGTGAATCCCGGCCCCCTTGGCCGTTTATTATGCAGCCTGCCTCGTTAGCAGATATGATTAATATTCATCCTGTTTTTAGAGAGGCGCTGCTGCATTATAAGAGACAAAGCTCAGGGAGGGGCTTTCACACACACACACACACACACACACACACACACAGATGAGGATTTTTTTTTCTCCCACACCAGACAACAGGGAAAATATGTTGCCCACACAACGACAACTGCAGCTGGTTACGCTCACAATTTGTCCTGTTTGTGAAATACTGCTATTTACAAGGAAATATTTGCAGGTGTGAGGAGAATGAAGTGTTATGTAATTTTTTTTGTTTCAGGTATTATTTTTGTTTTGGTTTAAGTGAGAGCACAGTGCCGCTGGCGGGAAGAGAATAGTTCTATCCTCAAGAGACAAGATGTGTGGGTTTTTTTTTTTGCTTTTTTGGTCAGGAGACTATGAGATTGTTCGACCACATAGAGGAGGATTCAGCTTGGAGTGCCCTTGGCTGATGATATGTGAAAAGGAGAAGAAAGCAAATTTCTTGACCTTCAGCCATGGAACTCCATGGTTAGAGAAAAGGCAGTTTTTATTCTATCTTATTTAAACAGTCAGTATTGTTTCTATCAAGGGTTGTAGTGGGCACTGGGCACACCACAGTGGTCTTTGGGAGAGTAAATATTTTGCTCATTTTCTTGTGCATTAGCCTAGTGCTGGTGATATCGACTGAGCCAAATAGTCAGATCGAAATAGTCAGTATCTTTTGCAGCATTCAAAGTGACACAAACTGTTTTTCTAATTGATTTTTTGTGCTTGTGGAAGGCCCTTCACCCCATTATCCATTCACTACATGCGGCCATACTATCTCCACACTGCTTAGTTTCTCCCCAGGAACACAACTCGCCCAACAATCAGCCTGCTGATGAATAAGCAAGGAGCTGTTTGTTTGAAGTCCTCAATGCTCACATTAACTTGACAAAGTGCAGCTAATTGGCATTCATGTTCTTATTTACAGGGGCTGTGCTTGACTTCTTCAAAGAAGACTTTAGCTGGCTTCACAAAGATGTTTGTGTGGTTTCTCTGTTGTCCGACAGAATCCTTGAGATATACAGTATATGTATACATATATATATATATATAATGTATGT
Source organism: Tenualosa ilisha (assembly GCA_015244755.2). Taxonomy (NCBI): domain Eukaryota; kingdom Metazoa; phylum Chordata; class Actinopteri; order Clupeiformes; family Clupeidae; genus Tenualosa; species Tenualosa ilisha. The sequence continues at coordinate 2,115,947 of PYXC01001534.1, read as the reverse complement.
ATTGGACATGTATTGTGCTGTGTATTGACATGTTTTCACTACTACATGTCATGTGAATGTAATGTCATCAAAGTTTGACTTTTATTTGGCAATTCCAGATGTGCATCACGCTGTGCCACCTGCGGTCCCTTGCGATCTGTCAGCGAGCCTCAGAGAGAAGCTACCTGTTGCCATGGCAAAAGACTCTTGTCATCCTAGCCGCAGAGAGCTTCCTGCATGTATTGATTTCAGTGGTGGATTAACATAGACGTGGTCTCTGCTCACAGTGTGCTTCTCCGTCCAGAGCCGGTAATAAATGTCAGAGAGTATTGATGAGGATGGGACTCGTGAGGTATGGATTTTCAGATTGGGTTAGCTTCCTTTTGAAGACTTCTCACTGTCAGCAGTGTGTCTTCAAGGGAATCCCTCAGGATACACTTCAAAATCATCACTCTGACTTAACCAAACATTTTAGCAATGCTAAGAGCTGTCTCATGTCAGTGCTGTGTCAGTTTGCCAACAGAGGTTCATCTTGTTTCTGTATTTGTAGGTTTCAAAGACTATGAAAAACTCTCTATCAAGTAATTGAATAGGGTTGTCCTGGTTCAGGAACAGTAATAAATAAGAAAACATAACTCTTTTTATAACAAGTGGGTTTCTAAAATGATCAAAGGACCCCAAAAGATTATAACTCTGCAACAGTATATTGAGTCTGTAGTAATTTATGGCAATGAGCATATTAGCTTAAGCAGTGAAGGGACAAATGTATAGTGTAGTGCTAATAGTGTATCGATTCTTACGAAAGTATAAATTATAACAGAAGGAATGATTATAAAAGTCCAAATAATTAGCAACCCTGAGAGGAATCTGACTTCACAGAGCTATGTAAACATCAATATACCATTTTTGGATTTCCAGCAATCTGTAAGCTGATATGGTGTCGTGTTTACAGTGTGTGTTTGTTCAATCCTCAGAAGGTGTTCTGTGACAAGGGCTTGATGCAGTGCTTTTTAGATGTGCGCTGCGGCAGTCTGCAGGCAGGCATGACACTCTCTCGGCCCAGCATGGGCCCATGAATGTTGAATGCAGAATCACTTCCTCGAATTAACATTTCAATAGCATCTTTAAATTGCGAGTGAACATGGCTAGATCCCCCACTCTCCTACACTGTCAACATTGCTTTGGGTTCTGGCCCATGTCTTTGAGAGGAGCTCATACTGCCAGCCTTACACTTTCAATGTATCAATGTCTGCAACGTTCTTTTGCCTCCAATAAAGAAGCCTCTTAGCTTTATCGGAGACAAAAGAAACACCTATCATTTTCTTTGTTCAGAGACTCAGCTGTAAAATGATCTGTGATGACTTGTCTTGTACAAAGCAGTGATAGGCCTACCCACAGAATGCCTAAAACAAAATCCTTTCAGCTGGAGCCTGATTTAATTACCTCGTTCTACTGCTCTCTATTGTCTTTGGACACTATAGCTCATAAACCTTGCAAAGATTGTTGCCGTCTGTACTTCCAAGTCCTGTAGCATAATGAATTGTAATTGGCCCAGTGCTGACTAACGGTACAGTAGAGATATAACCTGAAGGCTGTTTGATTAATTCATGGGTCTCGGAGGGGACACTTCAAAAGGAGATAGTTGTCAGTCTGCAGGGTCCATTAGTCTATTGATTTCATTTAGCCCCATACTGCGTTGCTGTTTCATCCTAGCTTCTGTGTCTCAGAGAGCAGTGAACTTCATGTGTTCCTTTACATATACAGGCTTTCATAACGACTTTAAAGACGTGGAGTCGGACACATGGGACTGGTGAAAGGACAACCATTTAGAGCCATGTTAATGGACAAGCAGACAGTATGAGACATAGTGCTCTGGAAGCATGCTTTCAACACCATTTCAGGATCTGGCTTAGGCTGCTAACATAATCGAATAAGGTTTTATTTTTATTTTATTTATTTGTTTATTTATTTATTTGTAGGAAGGAAGGGAGCATAAAGTCTGTCTGTTGACTGAAAGATTTTGTGAAGAGGGGAAACAATGGAGATATGAGTTAAGGCCAGCAGTGAAAGGAATGATCTAAGCCACAGCTAATGTGCCTAATAGATAATGTAGAACCCTTTTAGTGATATTTATGGAGGATCCTTTTTCATTTTAGAGCTTTGTGCCTTTGTTCTAAGTGCCTCGCACATCCCCAAGCCTATTTATATTGCAGTGATTTTACTTGACATGTAGGGTTTATTTTAATAGTGGCCATTGGAGCAATCTTTCATTTTCTCTGACCTTTCAAACTTATAACGGCAAAGAGGAAGGAGGAGGCTGTGGTGGCCCACTCTGTCTGCTGTCTTAAGCCCAGGGACAAGCCCCTCATGGGCCCAGATCAAGCCTACCTAGACAGGGATGACTGAGCAACTCTCAGAGTTTGGCACAATATGGGGCACAATAAACTGTGTATGCAATATTTGCAGCGCCAATATATTTATATATAAGTTTTATTTAATGCTCTTTGCCTTGTTCAGAATTAGAGTTTGCTGCAAAGCTTTTTTTTAATTAAATACTAGAGGCTGACAAAGCAGTTAACTCTTAGTTGCACACACCTCTCAGGGTTTGGTCCTTGGTTGCGTGCAAAGTCCAATTCCCCAAGCGTGCTTTTTTCATTCAGTGTCATAGGTGAGGCTGTGATCAGCTGCAGGATTGCTGGGGTGAACTGGTCAATACTTTCATTAAGGGAAAGCAGAGGTCCCACTCCTAAATTAGAGTTAAAGATCCAATATGAAGCACTTCAGGTCTGCACTGCCCACTGTTTGAGATCATTCTCACATAGGTGTGATTTTGGTGGAAACAGATTTCCATGTGTAGTAAAACACAGATGTTTCCCTTGGTGAAACTGAGCACGTAGTAAAGCCATAGTTTAGAGTCCTCCATGAGTGCAGCCTTAAGTGCTCCTCACTTGCCCATAACTGGATGCCTTTTTGGCTTGTTTTCATTCACTTTCAGAGGGCCGAAATGGGTCGTTTAGTTCTTGGCTATTTTCACCTTTTTCATGATTTACAAAATATCGCTTCAATCTGGTGTGTCTACTGTGGTGCAGCAATGTGAACGTGCATGAGGGGTTTACTTTAAATGTCCCCAGAGTCGCCCATCATCTGCATAATTCACATTTTCCATCCTAAAACCAACATTAGAAATAAATAACCATTCATGAGGAAGAGCCCCCTACTCCAGTGCAAAAGTGCACAGCTTTTGAATGACAGAGAGAAGACATTGCACTCAGACATATTGCTAACACATCCACGTACAGTTACATTTAGCTTTCGATTTAAGCAAATGTTTCAGAGGACTGCTTTTCAGACATTAGACTTGATGACTTGCAGTCAACCATCCACAGACCATCATTTGTTACTCAGAATAAAAAAAAAGCCTTTTACCACTTCTGACAAACTGTTCTGCGTAAAGAAAGAGTGGAAACTGCCGTGCACTAGTGAAATGATTTCCTTAATGAGAGAACTGTTAAGAGTTCTGCACAAGCATTTTACTGGAGATCTTAACAACAAAGAAATCGTTGTGTGGTAATGATAGCAACCTGTGTATACTTCACTCTGTACCCAGAGCCACTTGGTCCAATAATGCAGAATAGATAGACTGGGTATGAAAGACTAATGTACACACACAATAGAGGATAACAGGAAATGAAAGGAATATTGAAAATAAAGGAACACAGAGAGTAGCTTCGCACTCTTGCAGCAGAAATAGCAGGTCAATAGGGAGAAAAGAAATATTCACATTCCACATTTCTTAGAATGTGAGGCCAGTGTAGATGAAGAGGATTAGTTGTGATATTGAATTGTAAGGCAGAATTTACTGAAATACACATTTTTGTCTGGTCTGTGTCAGCTCACATAAAGACTTACTGTTTGCCGCTCCATAGGAGTCCAAAGACCATGAGCTGCCATTTTTAAGACCCCACTTTAAACAAAGGAACTTTGCTTTGTTGTGGTTCACATATTTACTGCAATTATACTGGTTGAATGTAATATCGTCATGTTTGGTCTTGAACTGATCCTTGTAATGTGAGCAGCAGTCTGAACATAGTTTTGTGGTAATCTAAAGGATATGTATCAAGTTATACATAAATAACTATATTGTAGCCTACATACTAATTTGAACCAATGACCAATTACAGGCTAGTTAAGACATCACTGGCTGAGTGGAGGATAAATGACACATCATTGTTCAGTACTCTACCCTTTTTTGTCTGCTCTACTCTACTGTTCCCTTTTCTAATCTTCTTGGTTGGTTCTTCTTGCTCTCTCACTCTGCTGGAAGGCGATCTTACTCTTTAGCTCTTCTCTGTCTCTCTCTCTCTCTCTTTCTTTCTCTCTCTTGAGTTTGTTTTATTTACTTGGGTTTGTTTCATTTACATTCTTGGTTTATTCTTGTTTTAGTTTGTCTAGTTATCTCATTGTTTAGGTTTTATTTGATTATGACCTGCATTCAGTTTAACTGATATTTTTACATTTGAGTTTATGCTTTACTCAAGTTTTTTGACACAATGTACAAATAATCTCACTTGTTTCATACTAATTGTGCTGTCAGTATCAAACAGGTATTCACTGTCATACAAGTTGTTGGCTAGCAATCACTCCCATTAGACACATATTTTTAGCGCTCACATTGTTACCATAGCAGCATGTAATGAATCAGCTGGCAAACACTTTTTATAAGTTCATTCCTTTATATTTTGATGTTTGAAACATCATATCTGACATATTACATAAAGTGTGACATAAAAAGCGTTTTTACTGTCTACGTAAGGAGTTTATCAACAGACTCCTCTCAAGTTCTAATTATCAAATTAAAGCAGCCCCAGCACATTCATCTAGAATATCAGTGACACACTACAATAATAAACTGTCAAAACAGTCTGAAGTTGAAACCCACTGACTAAGTTTTGGATAGGTTTTAGCAGGTGTAGGTTGAGAAGCTCCAAGATCTACTGCACCTCCAGTGTCTCAGTTGGGTGTCTGTGTAAGAGAGAGAGCACCTGAGCTCCAGAAAATGGGTCTAGCTGTGCCCCTTCATCAGGCCGACAGATTTGTGTGAAGGACTTTTTATAGCACATACAGTACATGGTTGCTCTTAATTATAGGCTGCTTCAAACCATAAGATTTTCAAATGGTTAATTTCCACTGGAGGCTTAGAGACGCTGAAGTTAATGTCTTGCTTGTACGGTGTTGTGTATCTCTGGTGTGATCTGTCCTCATCTCATCCAGTGTTCTGCTCTTGTTCTGCTGCTGTCCGAGTGCAATGAAACAGACCTATTAGCTGCGCTCAGACAAACGGCACTGTCCAAAAATAAGCCTCCCTCGCAACAACTGCACAGTGCTGAAAGGGACCAGTGTGGATCACAGGGCTGTTGTTAAAGGCCATTATCCTAGCAGAACATTCATGTCTACTGTTATGAACTGTAGGGAGCACACACTGGGGGCACAGGGGGATGTTTTGTTGCTATGGTAATAGCACTCAATTTGAGAGAACTCGTATGTTTTGAAAGGGAAACTGACTGGAAAGCTCATCTCTTTTGGTCTAGAAACACTGGCTTTGGCACCAGTTACACCAAAGGCTTTCCAATGCTGTCTGATGAACCATTTGACGCACATCAAAATGCCTTTGTACACAGTTGGATTTTGTAGCCAAACAACCAAGCAAAGCAACGAAGCGAGTTGATATTTTCAGCCATATTTACTTCTTCATAGAAACTGCAGACTCTGAGTCTGCTTATATTAGATAGATTGAAGTGATTGGTTTCTGAAATTTTGGGGAATTGTTAATGAACTCGTGCACAGATGGCCCAGCAAGACAAATTCAAATGTGTTAGTGGTGTGTCTGGATAGCCACGCTAATGTTGCTCAGCATCAGGAGAGAGGAAATGATCTAATGGTTTGTGTCTAGAGATATATTATGGAAAGCCGAATGAGCATTTATTCTGACATCTTGATATCAGGCATTAGTGTCATATACATGCAAACCACTTCTGTCAACTAGTTAACTAGTGAGCCATGTTTGTGTGAACTAGTTAACTACTGAGAGCCAAAATTCTTACTAGTTGAATTGTAAAAACCAAACCCTCACTAGTTAACTAGTTAACATTTTTCCCTATCTTACTAGCTCACTAGTTATGTGAGCATGTTCACTAGTTAACTAGTGGACATGAAATGCACACTATTTAACTAGTTAAAGACTTCTTTATTTTACTAGTCAACTAGTAAGGTACATAAGTGTTTACTATTTGGCTGGTGAATGCCAAGTTTCAACAAGCTAACTGGTATATAATATGGCCAGCCAATTAAGCATTTATTCTGATATCTTGATATCTGGCATAACTGTCATATGCAGGGAAGCCATTTTTTGGCTCACACTAGTTAACTAATGTGCACAGTTTGGCCTTCGCTAGTTAACTAGTTCAGAAAAATGTAATTTACTAGTTGACAAAATGGCTTACTTGCATATGACAGTTCTGCCAGATGTCAAGATATCAGAATAAATGCTCGATCGGCTTGCTATAAGAGACATGCAAGACTATGTCAAATGACAGGTAGTCAACTTTTCACTTCTTTCGAGTTAAACTTGGCAGTGCTTTGCCAAGACAAGGCCAAGAGATGACAAGATGCACATAACATAGCACTATTTGATGGTATGGTTTGCTTTCCTTTCATTAGTTTGATGTCAAAACACTGTGTTTAATGTGATTAATTGGAGATGTGAATGTGTCAGGGCTTAGGCAAAAAAACAGACTTACTATCTCTCTGACAGTTCTACTGCTACTGTCATTCACTGAACAGGCACAGCATGTCTCTAGACTTGAGGACGCCAGAAGTCTCACTTTATGTTCTGCCACACTGAGTCCTGGCATCTAGTCTTACTCTGCATTTGCCTTGCACATGAAATACTCCTAAACAACCTCTTGAAATAAATGACTATGTGATGCTGTGTAAATGCAACTGTCACATATGAAAAACATGTGCTTATCTACATATAAAAATGTGTTTCACTTATAGTGCTACATAATCCTTTGTCTGGCAATGTCTTTAAATATGTAATATAAATACAAATAAATCAAAGCAAACAAAATACATGTCCCCAGTTGTCAACAAGATTCCAAGCAGTTTCTCATGCTAGTCCCTGGCCTGTTTGCTTTTAAACCTCACCAGAATCTTATTGATCTGTTCTGTGTAAAGGTCACTGACTAACAGACAGGATGTACTAACTCATAGCCCTTGAGTGATTGATTCAGATTCAGAATTGTAGGTAGAGCAGGCCATGCGATCTCCATTTCTGGGGCTCTTTTACAGGTGAACAGACATCAGCAGTCTTGGGCTGCACCATGGAGGCTTGGGCTACTGTATTTAATCAGTGCTACTGTATACAAATGAAAATGCTAAAATATGTGTAAAGCATGTGAAAGGTTCTTTTAAGAGTTTGTAATCTAGACCTTAGTACTTTGTGTTGTTTCATACCATATGCACCGTATATTAAAAATACAGTGTGCTATGTGGTGTATGCAGTTCCGATGACAGACTTGAATGTCCTTCATTCTGCCTACTCAGATACATAACGCCAATTTTACACCACAGAAGAGGCTCAGTGGTAATATCTTGCCAGACAGCATAATATGGATTGTTGGATATCCCCTGTGACAGTAGTCCATTAAGAGGCAATGTGCAATTAAATATTTATTTGTTCAACTACTCTGCCGTGTAACATTTAGATGTTCACCTGCATTCATCTTCATCTTATTTGTTCACTATTAGCTCTCCCTGGCAGTTCCCAAAGGCTCATCATGTATAATATATGTTGCTGCAGGCTCAGAACAAGCCTATTGAATATCACGGCACATGCAGCCATGTATTGTGTGGAGGAGATTATGTCAGTTACCTTTACCTTTACATTTAGTTGACTTCATGACTTCAGTACAAGGACATCATCACTGTCTATTGCCATTTTACTGGAATCATGACTTAGGACTAGCCTGGGTATACTTTAATATCACACAAGTAAGAGAAAAAGAAAAACTGATGAATATTTCAACAAACACTTCTAAAGCTCAGACTTGTGTTATTATAGTATTTAGAAGTACTCTCTGAAGAGCATCAGAAGAAGTCTGGGCATAGACCAAGACCACAGGGTGTCTACCAATGTTTACTTTGTAAGAACAAAAACTGCATGTTTCGATGGGCCCTCATCTGGTCATCAGAGTTTCCTCTTGTAGTTTGATCTACAGCACATTTCCATTTGCTTTTAAGTAGTCTCCACTATCTTCAGCTTGGAGATGTAATTGCAGTTTTTATTTGTCACATGGAAAATATCATATCTCAGCCTCTATTGTAAACATTGACCTTGTGTGCCTTTGCTATTTTGAATGTGTATATTTTTTTTAATGCAGAACGTTGACAGTATTCAGTGTGTTTGTTTCAATTTATTCAATTATGAACATGATCTGCATGACTCAAAGACCCATGCTCAAGCCCTCATCATTTGTCAGAACAAACAGTGCCAAGACTAGCAGTTGCAACATTGTGTAACTTGCATTTCAAAGTGAGAGTTCACAAAGGCCAGCTCTCAAGTAGCTAGAGCGTAGAAATGATGCAAATGGGCTTATTTGGAGGGAAAGCTAACGAGCAGACAGAGGCCATGGTTACCATTCCAAAACAGCGAGGTGGAGACAGCCAGGCAGCTCTTTTTATACCGCTCCCTAACACCTACAGCTGCGCAGCTCGGTGGGATTTAAAGCTAATAGCAGCCCTGGTGCGTGGAAACGGCGGGGGGCCATCACTCCTCAGGCCAGCCACTGTGCTTTGAGCGCCTGACTGCTCTGCTGGGATTCGCCATCTCTCTCCCCCTCTCTCTCTCTCAGTCTGGCACTCATGAGTCTCTTCAGCTAGAGTCCCAGGCAGCACACTCCCCATTCTCCTAGAGGGGAGCCTCTGATCGCTGGACACCCAATCCCCGCCACTCGGTGGGGGCTAGATGCACCTCATTACTAGCACCCTAATGATACCAAAAACCACCCCCTACCCCCCCATGAACACTGTGTGTGTGTGTGTGTGTGTGTGTGCGCGTTTGCTCTGTATATTTAGTTTAGGTTGCTTTCTATTTCCTTTTACAGCAGGACCTCTTTAATCCCAACTGTTTGATTGATTTCAGTCTGTGGCTCATAGGGACCCCGTTTGTGTGTGTGTGTGTGTGTGTGTGTGTGTGTGTGTGTGTGTGTGTGTGTGTGTGTGTGTGAGTGCACGTGTGCATGTGCGTGTGCGTGTGCGTGCGTGGTTGCGTGCATGTGTGCATGTGTGTGTGTGTGTGTTTATTTGTATATGTGTGTGTGTGAATGAGAGATAAGTATGTAGCCTAATGTGTTTATGGAGAATAATCTAGTTGCTCATTTCCAATTCAAAACACATCTTAGGAGCTGGCATCTTGGCTGTTCAACTTCTCAACACCAGCTTCAAGTGGCTCATTCCTCAAAGGTCACCTCCAGTCATGGCAGCCTCACTACTGATTAACGCCTTCACACATGGCCATGACTGTTTTCAACAATCAGTGGAACTATAAATACAGTACACTAAATACTATCCCTTTAACTGACAGCTCAGCCATTTCATAGAGCACATTTCAAAACATCATATCTCACCAAATTTCCACCTGTCATGAATTTAATCATATAGAGTCCTTTCACCACTACATGTTAAGCATAAATAGCTTGTTCAGTACCCCTGTACTGGTGAGGGCCACACCTTTTAAGTATACATGATTTGAAGAACGGAGCATTTGCCATTTCTGACTTATTTTTTTATGAAGTTTTCAAAGTTTTTTTTCTTTATAATTATGTTAAAATGAAGTCAAATAACTTACTAATTCACTGACCTACAAAATAAAATCATCGTAATGGTTAAATATCAGTCAATTGATGGTAAAAGTCACATCTCTATAGATAATACTAGAATGGTAACACTTTATAATAAGGTGCCACAATAAATAGCAAAGTAGCCTTTACCTAATAGTTTGGTAATGATTGTTAACTATTAACAGTGTGTCTGTTTGACATAAATCAACAGTTATTTCACCATTCTTTAAGCATTAATTGTTTGTATAAAAACTACCTTAATAAGAAACAGCAAAGAAGTTATTTTCTAATAGATGTTTGTTAATAATTAACTAGTTAAAACTAGTTAACTGTCAAACTAGTTACCTTGACATTACCTCAGTATTGCATGTTTATAAACTTACTATCTCAGAATTAATTAAGAATTTCACAAGCTTAATAGTAATCTATGAACATGTGCTTTTATGTTAAATGTTTTTGTCTTCTCCAGGAAAGAGAATCTGTCCATTTCAATGGGAGCCATTGTTCATTACCCTTATAATAAAGTTGCTAAAGTTTAACTAATATTTTATTAATACATACTTATCAACATTGGGCCCCTTATAATAAAGTTGGAATGATAGTTATAAATAATTTACTAATATTTATTGTAAGCTTTAGTAACATTAGCAATGGTACCATTATCAAATGTCTTACGATGAGTCTGTTTTGCACTGGGAAACAATGACATGCACACTGTTAGGGAGGAGAAAAAACTTTATTTTAAGTATTTCGGATCCTTGACACTAACAAATTACGTGGGTATCTGTGTGTGAGAGAGTGTGTGTGTGTGCTGACCTGCTGGCTATAGCTGACTGCCAGCTAAACTTCTACGTTTTGTAGAATAAGCATGTTCAGAATCTCGTAAATTAATCGCCATTTCCACTATTGCATTTATGTTGCCTTTCAAATATCTTCAATTTAAACCTGTTCCACAAGATTAACTTTAGGCTATATGTTTACAAAATCAAATACATTCTGGCATGCCTGGTGTTTCCTCAAAGTTCTCCAAAGATCTGCCATTTGGAGACAAAACGGAAAGAAGCTAAATGACAAGTGAGTGAACTATAAGCGATGTATGCACACGTGTGTGATTATAGTTGCGAGACCCGTAGTCAGGAAGCAAAACGCTCACTAGCCCATAGTAGATTGATCAACACTTCATATTACTGCCTAAGCAATCTACAGCTGTTTTGCCTCCATCTAATTCCTAACGTAGCAAAAGATAATAATTGCAAGCAAAGATTACATACATTTTTTTATGTAACACTATATGCTTGCTCAGGATCTGCCACTTTGACACTGGACTTGACAGATCAAGTAATAGATTTTAATGAAGAATGGCAATGCCACTTTGAAACCATTGGACTGGAGCAATCATATAATTTCAAATTGTCATAAAAAAATGTCATGTAACCTTCACAGATAGGCTAATTATCATCTTTTGCTACCTTGCCTACACTCAAATGGGAATGAGTCCAACTGATATTTAGATATTCATGAAATAATTAGATATGACATGATCAGGTAACAATAACAGCAATGCTGCTTTGACACCGTTGGGCTTTTATTTTGATAAGTTATCATCATTCTGTCTTACATCTTCTGTCTCTACATTTAAGTAAGGTTGGGTATGAATGTTGAGTCATGTCTTATGAAACAGTTATGAATGCTTTGTGGGCAATTTATGACAACTGCTATGAATCTGTTATGTACTCGCCCATCAAGTAAAGTGTTACCATAAACACTTTAGAATTCTGTTGCTTTGTTGAAGCTCCAACCGTGTCATACTGCATTTGGTGTCTGTGGTGCTGTAGGCTGGGGGATGGGAGGGTGGGTAGGCGGCGTGTGGGTGGGCCAGGAGGGGGCACTGTTCTCTCTTCTCACTCTTCTGAGCTTCTTGTGTGTCAAATCACCACATTTCATCAACCCAGTGTTGTCCGCAATGAGAAGAAATCAGCAGCTTGCTACTCCATCCGTACAGAATGTACAGACTTGGTAGACAAGCCAGATTATCACATCAAAGAGTTTTATTTATTTATTTATTTTTATGTGCTTAGCTTGACATACACAACAGTACACACTGATTTACAATCAGAACTAGGCTACTTTTTATGGAACTTAGGCTACAGTCTGTTGTGTCTCTACATCCAGGGATCAAATTAGTCTTGAGCAAAGGAACGACAAAGTGGCAGATTTACTGGAAATATCAGTGCTCAATGAGCTTGGATTTCTAGTGGATACAGCAACAGTGTACACTTACAAAACATCATAGATATTACAATGGATTTTATAACTGCAAAGAAAACACATAATGTTGAAATTTGTGAACATGGCATTTTCCACTGCACTAGGCATGACATCAGCCTTCTCCCTGGATGACCCATCAGGAAAAAAAAAAACTCACATTATCCGCTTACTTCTCATTGCCACAGCAACCAAGCACTTCAGAGAGAACTACTGGCGTGGCAATGGGACCTTTGACCTCAACTAACCACCTGTGCTGGAAGATAGTTCACAGCAGAGCATTTTAAGAGTATCCTCCAAAGACTTGATGTTCTTGAGGCACCCTGTAACACATGGAGTACATACAGCCTGTCTAACGGAGAATGTTGCAACTGTCATAGAAAATGAAATTAGATGAGGACTCAGGAGAGCAAGTTGTCTCTTAAAGTCTCAGTGTTTTTCATCTCCATGTGCGGTCAAACACATATATTCAAACGTCTCTGGAAGGAATATCTAACCTTGATAAAGGACACATTCTCCATTCTACCCAATTTGACATCATATTAAAGCATCCCTTAAGAACATCTCACCCAGGGACATTCTCTTCAGCCTAAACACGGGGGCATATCGGAGGCATTTATGAAAAACAACAATTTCCGGGAAGATAGTTTTGTCTGGGACGCAACCTTGCTTGAGCTAAGTGGTGTCACTCTGCTGGTGATCATCAACATTCTCTCATGCCCAGGAGGCTACAGAGAACACACTGTCCTAACCCATGGCCTTGACTAACTGCACAATGGAATAGTGTTTTTTTCCCGCACCCACTTAGCTCACTAACACCCAGATGGTGCATAATAAACTGATCAAACTATCAATGCAGACTCCCACAAGGCTCCTGACACATCGGATTCTATAACCTATGGAACAGCTGTAAACAGCTATAAACATGCATCATACTGATTGATTTTGACATTCATGTTCATGAGATTATATTGTACAAATTAATATCCTTGTAGATATGCACAGCACAATATAATATCAATAATTTGAACACAAAAATGATCACTTTCAAGACCTTCCGTTTGGAATCGCTGGTTGATGAATGGCTAAAATAATGTTGCAATATCCCATGCACGTAAGGAAAATTAGAGTCAAGGCTTGGTCATTAATCCAAACTACAAAATGTCTTTTTTTTTCAATCCCACCATATTCAATTGTGTATTATTGTGAACAGAGACTGGTCCTTCACAATTAGCAAATGTTTCCTGCAAACTTCTCCCACTGATCAGGAATTCTTAACATTACCTCTTGCTCTGCCACTAACCTTTGCAAGCCGATAAATAATCTTTGCTGTACAAAATGTCCATTCTTTTGCCTGTAGTTTTTGATGCATACAAGTATTGCTGCTATTTACTACAACTGCTTTCACTCCCCCCCCCTTGGAAACACCAGGGCTCTGAGAGCTTCCAGACTGTACCTTACAGTGTAATGAAAATGAGCTTAGGTTCAGGCGAGTGGAGCCAGGCTAAGATTAAATGGCTCGGATAAATAAAGCTTCTAAGTGGTGGCTCAGAACAACAAAAACAAACCTAATCACCTGCTCCCAGAGGCTCTGCAGGGCACTCTCTCATTAATAGAGTAGAGGCAGAAATGGGCTTTAGTCCTATTCAGGCGGCACATCTCAGAGACTGCACGACACACACCCGTTGTCCTTTCATCCTGTCTGCACTTGCTCTCTCCCTCTCTCTGTCTCTCGTTGTCTCACACTTTCTTCACTCTCTCTTTCTCAAGCTGTTGCTCTGTCATAGTACATGATGGGGAAATGCATTTAATTGCAAAATGTTGTTCCCTTCCCTTTGAATCTTGCTTACAGCTTTACAGGAAATAGGAGGTGAGAGCCTGTGTGCCGTCTGTTGAGATGGAGAGTGAGTGAGAGGAAGGAGAGGGGTAGTGTGTGTGTGTGTGTGTGTGTGTGTGTGTGTGGTCATAAAAAAACTATGCATGTGTGTTTGTGTGGCCATGCAGCACATAGTGTGTGTGTCATGTGCCACAGTAGGACATTTCAGTGGGGTGTTTAGCCTCATTTTGATGGTCATTATTCTGCTCAGTGGGAGAGTCAGATGAATAAAGCAAGGGCTAGAAACATCTAAGGAGGTTGCTAGGCTAACACTGGCTTCCCCTTCTGCTAGCAGTAGGATTGACTGAGTGGGGGAAAGCTAACAATGCTGATCACACACAAGAAGGTATGACAGGCAGGAGCATGTGAAGAATGAGGCTGGCTATCCACCATCAGCCAGGCTGGGTTAATTGTCAGGCTCTAGAGGCCAGGGCGAAACAGAAGAGCAGGACCTCTGATCGATGATTTTGAGTGGGAGAGACAGTTATAGGCCCCCCGGAACATTCACTTGCCAGCTGATGAGACCAGAGTAGCTAGTAGACACACATTGCCTCATATTCTCTGCATTTGTTGCATTCCAGAAGGAGAGCGTTAAGAGATCATATCGAGTTAGAACAAAGATTCCCTGAATTATGAGGTGTGAGGGATTGTTTCAGAGGAAACAGCCTGGAGTGTTCTTCCTCACATACGTGGGTGTGTGAGTTTGGCTCTCAGACATTCCTGGACTCCCACTCAGACCCCAAAACCAGCAGAGCCGCAGTTAACTACTTTCTCATCAATATTTCATCAAATCTGAAATGACATTCTGATATTTGGCAGAGTCAAAAGAGTGGCAATGGGTGTTATTGATTGCTCCCAAAAGTGCGCTGGCTTCTAATCGGCCCTTGTCCGTGCTGTAAATGACTGATATCTCACATAGTGAGTCACAATCATGTAGGCATGCACAATATGTTTGAAGTTAACACATAGTCAGCATGTAGATGGTAAGCCTGCAAGTGATCATTAAGCTGCTCGGCTCTAAAAGTGTATCACCACTGGAAACCCCTAAAGGCTTTCATAACCTTTAATGGCCTTTGAAAGCGTCAGTTTGGGTCCAAAACCCTTGAGGTTAAAAGGCATTCTGGGACAGTATCATGTCTGATTTTTAATTGCTGCCTTGTAGAACACATGTACATACACACAGAGAGAGAGAGAGAGAGAGAGAGAGAGAGAGAGAGAGAGAGAAAATGTCAGCATTTTCTAGCTTTTTAAAGTTACTTAGTATTAATTGTTATTAATGTATTAATACCAATATTTCATAGTTAAAAACATAGAGCTAAGAAGGTAAGTGTCTGGCAACCATTTAAAATGTATGAATAGTGTCCACTGTCTACTGTCTCCAGAATAGATGTACAGTCCAGACAATAAAATACTTTAAGTCTAGTAATGAATTAATGAATGATCCCTCCTAACATCATCCTTTATTTAAAAACACAGCCACTCCAATCAAATACTGGACCAGTGCTTGAACAATAAGGATGAGACAGGAGCAGATGCCCAGTTTGGCAGAGAGGAGGTCATTAGACATCATCCTTTTCATCAGTTGCGTGGCCAATGAAAGCCTTTTGATTACTAGTGGCTCATCTGTTATTAATATACAAAAGAAATCACTCATGTCCTGTTATTTCACAACACAGACACCAGAAAAGTGCCATAATTGTAACCACTATTAAAACAACAATTATTTGGAATTCAGTTATTTGGAACAAAACAATCATAATTATGAACACGTCCCCCCTTCTCTCTCCCCTTCTCTTTGTCTGTCACACATCTCTCTCACACACAGACAGGTACACACACACACACACAACACACACACACTCTCACACACACGCACACACACACACGTACACACACACACACACACACCACACACACACAGTCCAAACCCTTGCCCCTGTTAAAGCAGGTTGAGCCCCTCACCGGCCCCCGTGGAGATCTGGGTTCTTATGTGTGAACCTCAGCACTATCACCAGGTCGCTTCATTAGCTGTGGCATTTAGAGGGAGCCTCTGTCTATGGCCAGTACAAATGCCACCATGTGTTCCTCGCTGCAGATATTATGGTGACATGTGGGGAAAGGTTAATAAAGTCTAGGAGAGGTGGATGAAAGCCCTGTTCATGTCTTTTAAGACATACATTTTCTCACACCACTTCGGAGGTTTGCGGCTTCATAGTGTTTGGTTGCACCTCGGTCAGAATAGGCTAACATTTTCTCTAATTAGACAGGAACATGGTGGGGATTACCACGTCAGCGTCATAATGCCAGCCAGACATCAGGGGATTGACAGAGCAGGTATTAGAAAAGGATTAGTCCTAACAGCAGAGCTGGGGAAAGCAAAAAGAGTTATTTGTTTCTTTGCCTCTTGCTGGTCAATCACACAGAGCACAGATGCTATGCCAAGAGAGCATGACATGTGCGGGCTAACCTGAAGCATTTGCAGCCTTGGCTCGGGGAGCATGAGTAATCATTTTAAAGTCAATGCGCTGGATTAGAGTGACATTTAGGCATGGCACACAGGCAGCAAGAATGCAAACAGAGAATTATGATTAAAAAAAAAGAAAAATATGTGCTGGCTTGTAATAGTAGAAAGTGATTGTCCAAACACTGTAAAGGATTGTATTTAGCAAATACCCTTCAATAATCTCAACTGAGGCAAACATTTTAAAAATGTATATATAATTTGAGAGCGGTGTTTATCTGATTGCTTGCAAATCTGGGTAATGTCGCAAGCTTTCATCTGGAATCTTCATACCTTCAATGTGGAGACCTCTCTGCCCCCCCTGTCATTGGCTGAAAGACAACAGACACAGCTCCTCAAAGCAGGGGCTCATTACAGGGATTCACTTCTGATTTATTGCAGCTTAATTATTCATCTGTCAGTTTGAAACATTCATGCCAGATTGATACCCCTGAGAAGAGACATCTTTAATATGGATATTACTGTATGTAGAGTGAGACAATCAGAGGCGCCAAACAGTGCGCAAGCGTGCCTCGTACACCACTCAGCCTTGTCCCCATTACAGCACCATAAATAAACCAGAGTCGACATTCCCTCATCTGGGGAAGAACAAATACGCCCGCACAATGAGAAGCCATCACAACAGCCGCAGATAACACAACACAACAAAACCCTATCACTACCCATCACAGCTCTCCCTCTCCCCAAACATAAAGAGTTTGTTTAAGAGTCTGCATGAAATATTGATCTGCGGGTGTATATACAGGCCTGCCGATAGCATCTACAGACACCATTAAAAGGAGTGTACACAACTTTGGTAATAAATCAGTGTAATGTGTCCAGCTGTGGGCTTGGTAGATAGCTAATACCATTAAGACAACATGGAGAGGTTGGAACAGGTTAGGCCCAAAGAGAGGCTGCTACTGGCCCAAGACAGCTGAGGTTATCAGAAACCCATCTATCGCTTCAAATAAGGCTGCTCTTTCTGTGAGGTGACACTGTTATTTACAGATAAGATGAGTGCTTCACTGACAGGAGGGACTGTAAGGGAGAGAAATCATTCACATTCTGTACACTTATGTAACTTTTCAGTGATGTACATTAACGTATAGAATAAGAAAAGCTCACTAAGCTGAATAGAGTCCAGCTGCTCTGTATGTGGGAATGATGATCCATACTGTATTTGGATGACTCTGTGTGCACGGGTGGGCTGGGTTTTCATCTGGGAGGATGAGAGGGAGCTTTTTTACCCATCTGTGGATATGGTGACAGTGAATGGCTGAAATATTAAATCACACCTGAGTTGTGCTGGGTGTCACATCTCTAGCTGGGGACTCAGAGCTTGAGCAGGGGATTGGACTCTAATAGTGTGCTGCTTAACAGACAGATACAGCTCACATAACTATGAAGGTCAAGGGGAGGAGGAGGAGGAAAAAAGATGAAGACTACATGTAGTTGGTTCATCTATTGTTACTCTGGAAAAATACCACTGGGAATCACATCAGAAATAATACAAATACTGTGACTCCTGTAATATAAATATTTAAAAATGTTTTCCATCCATAGCATTGCAAGGCTGTTACATTGGACCATGAAGATGAACACCCCTTCTATTACATTGAATCAGTTGTTTGTTGATTTCATATACAGTCTCCAGGGCAGACAGAACTGCTATTTCCTTACCTTCAGGTAGACTGTCACTGTCTAACAAGATCAAAGCAACAATTACCTCAACATTTTTATAATGCAACAACTACTGATTCCATGAACATGAAATATGCAATAGATTTGCAACAGAACACTCTGCATAGATCCCACAAGCCTTTGAGAATACAAAGAGCGGTACTGTGTGTTTGCAAGCAAAGAAGTATATTTATTTTTAAGAAAATGTATTATTTTATAGATTTTTATGAATGGACAGTGTACATGGTTGCATAAAACCCAAACCAAGCTGACTGCTGTATTGGAATTGAGGAGGAAATAGTTAAATTTGCATGAATTTCCTGTGATGCTGGAGCTTGATGTCTGATTCACTGTCTTAATCATGTGTCCCCCCAGGCAGGATCTCACATAGCAAAAATAACTATGTACACTCTGATGTTGTCTGCTATTTCAATCTTACCCCACCACACACAGAGAGACACATACACTTACAAAATCATACATTCTCCACACTCGACTTTTCTTTCTAATTCATTAACTTCCTTCGGCATGTCATTGGGGGCACTATCACCATTTCTTTATCAAGAAATTATTATGTTATGTTAGGATGACATTGGAGAGACAACGGCATTAATACAAATCCATTTATGTTTCAGACCACTCTGTCCTTTTGTCTCTTACTGAGGCCTTTGTAAATATCGCCGATGGATTTCGAGTTTTCCCATTACCCTCACTCACCTCCGATCATCCTCAATCTGAGCTGAGGCGCGGCGAAAACCAATCGAATGAAGCCATAAATTCAGACTCAAACGGCTCCTGGAATATTTCTGTCACTTTCTCTCTAATCATTTTACAGGTCATGTTTTAGAGACTTATTGAGATTATTATTTCTCTGCACTTTTATTGCCCCGTTGTCTAACCTCCGTAACACTTGGAGCGATGCTGGATTGAACGATAAATTTCACCATAACAACCCGATTTAAAGCTGCCATAAAACTGATAAGTTTGCTGGTGCT
The DNA here is from genome assembly GCA_015244755.2 of Tenualosa ilisha. NCBI lineage: Eukaryota > Metazoa > Chordata > Actinopteri > Clupeiformes > Clupeidae > Tenualosa > Tenualosa ilisha. Next base: position 2,096,750 of record PYXC01001534.1, on the reverse strand, counting down.
CATTCAGTAACTTGTCATAAATACTCCACGTTTCACTTTATATTTAGTGCTTTGTCGTTTTGATCAGAACACCGGGCTACACTATGTTGTGAAACACAAGGCAATTTCAGGGACCTCTTTCAGGTTATAATTCACTCAATCCACTTATTCATAATTCACTCATTTCACTCTCATTGGTCAGATGAAGGACTATACATGTGTCTAATGCACATACTGAATCTATTTATGTTAAGCAATTCAGATCAACTGGTACATTTTATTTGTCACCATAATTTATTGTATTACTCCATTATTTTATGATGTATTATTTAACAGAATACCTGAGGTGGATTTATTTCTGAGGTGTCAACCGATCAAATCCATATTGTTCTCCATTACCAAGCCTTGTGTAGATGACAGCAAGACTGAACACTGACATAAGACAGGATGGGTGGCGCACTAGTTCCAGGTAACACTAGTCACAAAGGCAATAACAACTGTTCATCCGCGACACAGTGCAAAAACTGGCAAATGGTCCATTCATGTAATACACTGTCAACTCTACATGAGGCAGCCTGAGATATTATTTTAAGGGCAGCACAGTCCAAAGGAAAGAGAGTGATTGCAAGCCATGTGTAGCAGGCTGTGGAGAGTACATCTTTTCATACGTACTGTCTTTAAAAATTAAAGCTACTGCATGAGACCAAGAACAATATGCAGCTTGTACATTTGGAGAGGTTGAGCCTCTTTTCCCCTTGAGATCGCAATGTGCCGTTTCTTATACCGTACATAATCTCTAAATGGGCACTGCAGCCTTCCCAGCACTCATTCAGCACGCACTCATGGCAGTCGGTAGTGTCCTAAGCAGACTGAGGAAAACCCCCCCCAGTGCACACTGGCACATGCACACTAAGCATAGGGGCTGAGGCCCTGTGCTGTCTTCAGTCGCTTGTGTTGTGTGCAATTGTGTGCTCATTTGTTTGGGTGCAAGTATTTTGTCAACATATCCATCACAATGGGCTACTCAGGCTGCTGGCATGCTGGAGGGTATTGTGGGCCTAGAAGGATGTGCTCTCCCTGACCACCTCCACGCAGATGAATCCTGGCACTGATGAGGTTGTTTCTGCAAGGTGTCAACTATTTACATTTTAGAAAGAGTTTGCTCTTTCTTCCTGCCACTTTAGTTAGTCTAGGGCTTTTTGCCTCAGTGCTCTGCAAAATGCCTTCAGAAAAAAAATCAGTTGTTATTGGCACTAGAAATTTCATAGTCGGGTAAACTGCATCCTATTATACTGTATTAGTGTTTTGGGAAACCAGTAACACAAGAGTGTCAGGCTGTTTTGGTATTACTTAATTTACCAGGTTACATTTAGATGCTTACAATCAAAATGGCAAAATGCCTTAGAGGAAATGTAGCCCACTGAGTAACACAGTCAACAACTTGTTGTCCACTTGGCAGGATGCAGCAGTAGCTTTGGATAAAATGCTATACGTAGAAATAAGACGCTTAGGAAGGGCTGAGAGGGAAGAGTTTCTTACAGCACATTCCTTTCTGTACTTGAAAGGCCATTTCTTTTTCAAAATGTGTGTTTGTTGTCGTATAGATTTTCAAAAGAAATGGCTTTAAGCATTAACATTTCATGATTAAACCACAATGTTAGTTTACAGCATCTTAAATGAAATCATAAATGTTTATCAACTAACCCTAAACCCTTCCCATTCCCTTAATAGTATTGCTCATAAACGAAAGGAGCGTTTAATTGCTCGGGGCTCAGATTGCAGTGTAAGCACACAGTGGATGGTAAACACAGTGGATGACCCCTGTGTGGCTGCGTGTCTGGCTCTGCTGTTAGTCACACTGCAGGTCCTGTGGGGGATGTAAGCCCATATGAGTACAGCAACATGAGCATCCAGCATGGCTAATACGGCCCCTGAGACCTGACCTGGGCTTATTTCCCAAGAGGCCCTGGGGGGGAGTCCAGGAACAACTCACGACTAGACACCGGGTCGGAGGAACAGCTTGACTGACGACAAAAGGCGTTTCATGTCAGGTGAGGGCTTTTAACGTGAGCGCGGGGTGCTGTTGTTCTGTCAGTCTGGGCCGTATAAGCGATGATGAGATGCCAAGCACGCCTGGAGCAGGTTTTTCTTGAGTGTGAATTCCAGCCATTTGTCAAAGCACATTTATGACATAGCACTCTGCGGGAGCATAGCAGATGCGTCATACAGAGCTGAAGCACGCTTGGAACATGCTTTTGCTCTCTCTCTCTATCCCTGCCCACCATGCGGCTAAACCACTCAACTTATAGCCAACCACACTGTTGGTGCATCTTTTCTGCAACTACACTGCTCCGTACTGCACAGTTCAGAGGGTGAACAATGTGAAGCATCTCGGAGAGTTTGCTCAAATTGCTCAACCTAGTCCTCGTTCTATTTCATTTTTTTTTCTCTTTGCCATGTCTTCATTTCAATGTTTAATTGATGATCTCGTCCATAATTCAGGACGGGCATTCATGGAGGAGAAAGTGGCACAGTTGTTGAGGGCCGCAGGGCGAGGTTAAGCCTTGGGTGCAGAGCAGTGCCACATCCAGCTTTGACATTCTAGGGCCACGCAAACGGCATGTGTTTGATGTTTGCTTATTACGGCATGTGTTTGATGTTTGCTTGTTTGGGACTTTTTTATGAAATCTGGTTATAAATGTTATATATGTTGCTTGTATTTTATTTAATGTGCTGGAGAAATGTTATTTTGTTCCGGGTAGATTGGAGGTTACGCGAGAGGTTTGGGCAAATCATTTAAGCCCATCTGTGCATGTATGCAAGTAATAAATCAGTGTAGCGTGCATGTTTCATTGCTCCATAAGGTATGCAACCAAGATCACCAGACGTTTTCCACGGAATATCACAAAAATTATTTATTAAGTTAAATATTGATGCCTAAACTTCATTCACAGGTGAATGACAGCTCAGCTTTCCAGAAATTAATGTGAATACCAATGTTAAAACACTAGGAGAAAAAAAAAAAAACATTTCCCTTGAGGTTAAATATTTATGCTTGGAATAATGGGTTGTGTCCATCATTTTTAAAGATTCAATCTTTAGTGGTGCAGATTGATTCCTACAACAGGATGTTGGCAATAATAATAGAAAAATAGCTGATTTGCATAATCAGTGTAGTAAACTGAACAGCTATTTGGCTAGAGTTGAATGTGTGCAAAATATTTCCCCCATTACACGGTTCTTAACCAGGCTGTGCATTTGGCCAATTCTACTAGACCGCAAGGCGAAAATAAAACACATATGCTCTGCTTTAACTGCAGTTACACCAAAACAATACAGCAACGAAGCCTATTGTAGAGTTCTGTAATGCACCAATTAACCACCAACACAGAAACAGCAGCATAATATGTTTGTGCGTATTCAAGAGCAGAGAGCTCTTGAACTGTATCTAGCCACGCATCTGTTGCTGCCAAAACAGTGTAGTGAAGTAGAGCACAGAGACAGACAGAGAGCACTCCATGCATCCACGAGGAGAAAATTGATTTGTTCACTGAAATTTAAGAGCACCCAGTCACAATAGAGGAGAACAAACATGGTTGGGAATGTAACAAAATGAACTGCAGAGTCAGTGAGAAGTAACTGTTGAAACAGCATTCAGAAGGAAAAAGGAGTGTGACGAACCACAGACACTTTTTTATGCTCTGCCCATAGTGGCCTGGTGTTCCTCTAATCTGTAAGGTTGTCATGAAGCCCTGCAGACACAGAGCTAAATGAGATTTTTATGACAGCACATCGAGTGTAATTAAAATAAAATACAAAACCCAAGACCTGTTGCTGCACTTTTAATGGACTTGAGAAGAGAGCCTCCAGCACAAGGCAGATAGGGACATGGCAGAAATATGCCTTACATGCAATATTCATCTTTTGACTAAGATGTTGTTTAACAGAGCTTTACCACTGCACTCTATTGTTCATCAACTTCCTTGAAAAACCGTACTGCATGAACAGGACAGGTTTCCAGGCCACAGCAACCTTGTGTCCCAACAGCATTATTGAAGCAATAAACCTCGAGGCAGATGTTAGCTCTAGCCTTATGTCAACTTTAGCTAGCCTCTCTAGTTCCATGTCCAGCTCCACCCAAGCCAGTCTATGATCTATGTGGGTTTGTATAGTAATGCAGAAGATTCCTCACCTGCCAGTGTCTGCGCATATAAAAACTGATATAAAAATATTTTACTGCCCAATTCTTAGAAATGTTAATAAAGTCCTTATTAACTATAATAATTTTTTTTGATGATTAGTTAAGGATTCTAAGTGTGTCTCTGTACCTTTATTAATTGTTATTGATGACTTGGAGTAACAGTACCCATCCACTACAGTGACGAAATGCAGGGCCCTAAAATATATTACTACCCCCTAAAATATATAAAACAATGTTACAAATAATGAACACAAACAAGAGCCTCACAGAGCTATGTTAAACCAGAACAACAGTTAATGGAAACGTTAAGTGCCAGAGGACATTTATTGAAATGAACACAAATAAACAATGCAGTCTAGATTACAATGCCATAAAACAGAGCTAATGCTATAGCACTTATTCTCCATTACATTGCCTTCTGCCTATAGCTCAGTTCCAACAAGGGGCAAGCTACTTCTGGAGGGACTAAAAAAAGGTCTTCAAAGACCCTGAGTGCAGCTTTGATCTCCCACTATTGTCTAGCTTTGCCAAATCATTTCTGGCTTTCAGTACGAGAAAAAAACACACTCAGATTAATCATTTAAAACAAGTGGATCCAAGCGGTTTTAATGTGCCAGCCAACTGCAAAGAGCCACTGAGGAGGAGCTGGATGTGGAGTGGAGTGGAGTGGAGTGAGATGGGGTGGCCGTATGGCTCACTCACACACACTCTAATTAGGACTCACTTGGAGCATCTACGATGGGAGATGGAGAGAATGCCTGGGATTTTAAGTCCACATTCCGACCTTGTTGGTAGACACAATATGTATAATGATGGATTTCAACTCGACTCTTCAAGGACAATCTTTTCATCCCATTTCACTCAAGATGAGTCAGTACACTTACACTGACAAGGCTAGCACTCTCAGTCATCCTTGAAATGGCATCAAAAGTGTCATAACATGCAATACCAATGACATTAACAACTTAACCAAGTGATTCAGGAGTATTTGCTTTTGCTGTTTTTGCAGGCTATGCTGGTTTGACTAAGCCCATGATTGGCAATATTTTTAAAATGGTATGAAATTAGTGGAAGAGTGGTTCCACTATAAGTGAAATGTTTTGGCCAAGCTTGTGAAGATCACTTGTGAAATAACACATTACTACTCAATTAAAATGTCATTTGTGATGGGGTTGTCATAATTATTTCATAAAAGTAATGTAACTTCTGAAATTATACATACTAATCCTATGGATTCTAGTATTGCAGATTGTAAGCATTTATTTTGTCATTCAGTTATATAAATATTAAACTAATTACTTGAGATTGTAACTGCACTGTTATTACATGTTTATGAAGCATTTGGTGCTAGGTTAAGGTTTTGTATGTGGCTGAGCAGTTCCATTGTCTGAACATGGTTCCTCTTGTATTGAGCAGGATTACCAGAGGAACAACACATCATCTGTGGGGTAAAACTGCCCTGTCTCAAGACAGTCTAAATAAGGGATGTCAAACATACGGCCTGGGGGCCTGATCTAGTCCTTTACAACATTAATAACTGGTGAGGAAGTCAGAACACAGACACATTAGGACTGTAATAGCGATGGTCAGAAATATGCATTTTATTCACCTGACAGGTGTGTCTGGGTTCCATTATTTCATACTCCTCACACACAAATCAGATGCTAATAACCATGAACTATGAATAATAACCACAAATCAGATGCCAATAACCACATAGACTAGAGTCAGAACTGTTTCATGAAGTCATGATGTTGTACCACCACAAATGATTTACCTTTGAATTTCATCAGAACATGAGCTAACAGCCACCATCAAGTTCACAGTTTCACTCTGGCTTCCATAAACAGCTCTGATCTGGACAGGGGCAGCATCATGCACTGGGAGGACAGTCCATTCTTCTTTTGCCCTCCAATCTTGGCACAGGTATTCCATGAACTCCTGAAGGTGTCTGTGGAGGGAGAATGTCTCAAATTCATCACCCCTGAGGTGACAGAGGGTCGTTAAGGGAGGAAAAAACACAGAGATAACAAATCCAGGGGAGATAAAAAGGATTGATGCCTCCTCACCAGGCACACGCGTGCAAATAGCACCATGTGATCCACCTCCGCTCTGCTCCTCTCTCCTCGTGTGGCGCCCCCTCGCCCCTTAGCTCTCCCCGCTAATAAATCCCATTTACTCCCTCATTGTGACCCTTCAATCATCTCACGCTCACAGCTTAAAATAACACTCCACGCGGGGCAGGGAGAGAGCGGAGCCGTGTCATCCGACGCTCAGGTTATTAATTGTTTAAGAGATTATTATCTCATTACTGTATGCTAAGGAATGGAGGAGGCATGGGGTTAAAATGATTTATGTAAAGTTCACACGTTCTTGATTAATTCTGTAGAGTGAGTGGGTGTTTAATCAAGAAACTGACAGGGCCACATATGAAATGATCAATTATGGGCAAAAAATGTCCTGATGATAATAATAATAACAATAATGTCCTCAGTATGTTGAACATATGTCCCAAAGGTTTAGCAGCTCACAGGCACACTAAATATAGTGTGTGTGTGTGTGTGTGTGTGAGAGAGAGAGAGAGAAGGAGAAAGAAGGACCCTTTAGTCCAAAAATCCCAGAAATAGTTGCTTTGAATTGCAGAAGCAGTGCATCAAACGTGCCCCAACATCTGAAATGTATGCCTCTGATATTTATTATGCGAAATCGACTGTAACATTGAGCTGAATTGTCTGAATGACAGGAACAAAGAAGAGAAGAATGAGAAAATCTCTTGGACTCTGTGTATGGGAAGATTTCATGGTTGGATACACTCATGTGGTTGAGTCATCCGAGGGGGTTCCTTTGTTTCACTGATGAGATTAATTCTACATGCCTATGATGCAGAAATCGCCTGATGGGCATGCTCAGAAGCTCTTAGCCTCTGGCTGTTAGCATGACTGGTTTCATATTTAGAACACTGCAGACACCTGTGATTCATGAGAATAATCAGTCTGCGCTGGGACAAAAAGACAGAATGGGATTCATCCAGAATAGACAGATGTGGGTCAGAACACTTAACCATTCATGATGAGAGAGACACGGGGAGAGAGCTGGAAGAGTTGGGGAGGTGGCTGACAGGTCCGCTCCCACAAGATCGCCCCCATGACAGACAGCGGGGAGCATTCCAGCACCTTCTCCAAGCATCTGGGCAAACTCTGTAATGTGGGTCAAACTCACACGGAGCTAGCCAAGGTAATGACCTATCCATGTCTTTGAGCACAGCAAGGGAACAGCAAGGTTGGCCTGAGTGCACTGCTAATGGTCAAGCTATGAAGGATGTAAGGCTAACATTGGGGATGCTCCTGTATGCAGGAGGGATGTGTGTATGAGCCAAAACTGCTCAGGTCTCTGAACACATAACTGCAGATATTCTCCTCTCCATCTGTAATTACATTTATGGAAACCCTCGTCAGAGGCAGCAGGGAGGAATATGGCATATTGGTTTAGCAGAATTCATCTCTCATGCTCAAATGTATTGCAGGGATATAAATCCACTAAAGCAATATAGAGTCATGCTAGACAGGCCTATTTTGGGTAGCTTTGGCATAACTGTGTGCGCTGCTCCTTTTGGATCCATCTTTCCAGTGCTGTCGCTGTCCAGGAGACTATATGATTTGCAGGCACAGAAAAATGAAACCAGGGAAAGGGAAATGGTGATGCTACAATTGACCCAAATGACACTAACCTGTCTCCAAACAAAAGCTGCTCCAAGAGGACTTAGATCCAATGTGTCCTCATACGAACAATTGGCCCTCTAAATGTAATTAAACCGCTCAATGTCAACTGCCTGTGCGGAGTAGTCACTGATGAGTGGTACTTCAGAATCCCATTACTGCTTACCTTTCCCACTGACCGGTACACTGATGAATTAAAGCTGGGGTTGCACTGCCGCAACACTGCACTGATGGATCACTTAAGACATTACATCTTTACTATACAATGCCAGGATTGGTACAAAGCCTGAACAAGTTGCTTAATTTATTATTATTTAGGGCTGTCAAACAATTAAAAAATTGAACTGCGATTAATCTTATAAAATTACGTAGTTAATTGCAGTAAAAAAAACAAAACTATTCTTTAAACATCTGTTTAAATTGTGCTCAGATACATTTCTATGGAAAATGTTAGCTCATCACAGACATTACAGCATAATTTAATTTCTTGAATATATGCTTGCATGTTCATGTCAGTTATAATAAGGATCATCAGGCTATGACAGACAGTTTTACAGAATATGATGCATATTCTGCAAAATGCATGAAATATTTGAATTTGGGCTTTGATATATTTTTTTTGATTTTTTTTTATTTTTTTAGATTAATGATATTTCATTAAAGAAGCCTAGTAGCCTAGACTCCTGACAGCTCTGACGTGGTTTGCAAAAACCTTCTGTGTAAAAAGTATCAGCAATGAGCTCAGGCTGGACAGTTCAGTCAAGTGAAGCAGTAGGATATTTGGAAATCGCTAGGCTACCTACAGTCTATAGGTGGAGATAAGGAAATGTACACTTTCACGATCATAGCCCATTGGCCAACAACTAGGCTACGGGACTCCGCATTTCAGCCGGAAAAGTAAACTCTCACCGCATTGCAAAACTTAACTGGTCATATTGCGGGTTCGTTTGACGTTGTACAGTTACATTTTACCACAACGTTAAAGTTATAACTATTTTGCCTGTTAGTCATCAGCGAAAATCTGTGTTGTTCCATACGAACATGAGCCCCGGTCACTGTTGCTTGATTAACAGCAACATTTTTTTAATCACGATAAAGTCAGATTTCCTTAACGCATTATTAACACGTTCAACATAATTATTATTGTTATTTTGTGACATTTTCTTACTGTGTTTTACTTCCGAAAACAAAACACTGACCATTTCTTTACTTCTGAAAATAAATCAATTTCAAATTCAAACCAGTGGAATGTGTTTTTTTTTCTTTCTTTCTTTCTTTCTTTTTAGGAGTGCACTTTCCACCAAAAACCCCCTCCGAGCTGACATGTAATGTATCCCTTCCAGCAGCAGTGTGTAATTTTCACTGACCTTTTCCCTGTCGGTGGGTCCCCGTGAGCACTGATTGTCAGGCCAGATATGGCTTTATTTTTAGTCTGGAAAGGCTATTAAACAAACCTGCTTTGCCAGTACACACCAGGGACACTCCAAATGTCCTGTTTTGGGAGGCAGAGATAGTATTGACATATGGCTCAATCATGCCTCAAACAGGCAGTCTGACATGGCTTGAGTCAAAAGCGACAGTCTGAATAGTGATGCACGAGTACAAACAGCGCTGGGAGACTAAGAAACTGCCTGGCCCCAGCAGGAGGTCCGGGCTATCAGTGTGAATCACAGAGCCTGTCTGGAGAGAGAGCCGTGGCTAGTGGCTAGCGGCTAGCATGAAGGGTGGAACAGTGCTCTGGTTCCAAACCATGGGGTCAGCTCCCCTCACAGTCGCAGGTCCACTCCTAACTGATTACTGAACACTGAGCCATGGCCATGGAAAGGAAGACGATGTTTTCACCAATGACTCTGCTATTGCAGCTAACCAAGCAGAACTGCCATGCATTTATAAACTAGGAGACAAGGTTTGAAGTAATGCTTAACAAGTGTACATTTAGGAGCATGTGCATAGTCTCTCTGGTTTTGTAGGTAGGTCTTTGCATAAATAGCCATAGAAAGTCTTTCCACACCCCAGAATTGGAAATGCAAATGTATTGTCATCAACAGTAAGGGCTAGCAGAGTGCTTTTGTTCGAGCTAAACTGCAGTCATTGTACTGTACATAACAAAACAAAATTAGACGGCTTATTCAAACACATTTTAAAGGAGCCAATTATTCTACAGCATTCAAAGGAGAATAATGTGAAGAATGAATTTGCACAACTAACATGAGCAGAAGCAACAAAGGAATGGTAACAACGACGAGCGCCACTTGTGTGAGGTTGCACTCAATCTGAACCTGGTCCAGCGACACTTGTGCTCTTTATCTTGAGCAAATCTAAATAAATAGCTTATTTTTAGGCACACAGAGGCCGTAGAGATGTGCCAACCAATTAAATCTGCATGGGCAAATTACCACCTGGGCCTCTCGCTCGGGCCTCTAGGATCAGGGGCAATGGAGAGTGTCTCTCTTATTAATGAGGGGAATGAGCCTAATTGAGCGTTGCGTGCAGCTGTGATCTGGGGGCGTTAGTGACCCCCTCGGAGGACTGTTCCTGGGTGGGGAGTCAGAGCTCCCGGGGCCCCGTGAAGTGCTGAGTCAATCAGCCAGGCGCTGTGACCTCACCGGGGGGCAACACACAGCTGCCAGCTCCCTACAAGAGACCTTCAGTCTCAGCCCCCCCCTCCCACCCCCCACCCCTGCTGTGTGTCTCTGTGCCGCCACCACATCACAGTCACACACACACACACACACACACAGATAGAGACGAACACAGACATGCATACATATACACACAAAGAGACACACACACTGCAAAGCACCACAGGCAATAACACACACGACACATGCATGCACCGGTTTATTATTGTCACCTCACTAACACCAGCTCCTTGTCTCACTATCATTATTGCAAACACACACACACACACACACACGCACGCACACACACACACACACACACACAAGCACATACACAAACACACCTGAAATCCTATTTCAACTGAATTCAAATCCGCCAAACAATTTATTTCTGGGGTCTTTTTACAAATGATTCTGCTGCCAAAAAAATAGAGGAAGAAGCCTTGAGTGGAATTTCACTGTTGGGAGGCCCAGGAGAATACAGTTCAGACGGGTGAGCGGGGCGGGGGGGGGTTGGGTAGGGGGTGGGGGTACAGAGATATTAGACCAGATGTTGCATGGAGAGAGAGAGGCTGTAAACATCCTACGCACCCACATGGCCAGACGGACAGTTGATTATTTCCAGGAGAAAGACTCCAGGACGATCAGTGAGGAGGCAGCGGCAGCGAGGGCAGCTGATGCCTCCAAGTCGGTCGGGAGGAGCAGATTCTAATCAATACACTCCACTGGAATATAGTGAGCTTTGCAGAAGAGGTCTGTCTGGATGTAATCGAGAAATTCTTGGAATGAAGTTTTACCAGCACAACAACAGTATTAAGGGTGCAGGGCCAGCTAACCTACAAGTCCTCTGGGCATGTATGGTAGAATAATCAGATCAGACATTCAAAGCAAACACATGGGCAAATTGTTGGTAATACTATGAGAAAGAAAAAGTTTATGACAAAAAAAGATTTGGGAGAAAAATCTACCAAATTTGAGAGTAATGAACTCAGGTGTCTTTTACATTATAAAGTTGTAAATTTGCTGGAATAAGTCTTAGAAATATGCTAGCAAGGTTATGTCAGGCAGTCTCAGAGCTTTTGATGGTTAATTTTTTTGTTTGGTTAACTGTTGATTGATGCAAGGAATGGATAACTTTAAGTATTAAATTAGGACTGGCTTTACTAACAAGGAGATCCTTGGTGTCCCTATGATACCCATTTGCAGCTAACCACCTGTCAATTGAACTTGCGTTTCCATTTGGGCATTCTGTGAGGCATGAACACTGCTGTCCTTATGCCAGTTATGACAGTTGTGATTTTGTGGTAGATTTTCAATACCTCAAATTGGACAAGAGACTGACCATTAACCCCGGGACAGGGCCACATTGTTGTGCTTTGCAACGCTTTGCCACAGGCAGCACAGTATCCCCGACCAGTTGATGTGACTGACTGAGTTTATCTCTCGTAACTGTAATGAGCTTTGACTTCTCACAAATTTGCTATTTTATAATGTCAGAAATATCCAAGATCATTACTTGCACTTTCAAATTTGCCAGATTTATCTCCTAAATTTGTAAGTTTTTTTCCGAGAATATTACCGACCCTCCTCAAAAAATATCTCTAACACACTTCCGTAACAGTCAGTTAGCTGCTGAAGATGATGTGTGTGTAGAAAGTGTAGAACCATATCGAAATGATTTCTTTTTACATCATAGAATTACTGCAACTGAACAATCATGTGAAAATCACTGCAGTGTCAAATTCTGTTCTTCTATTAATTCCTAGCACATTTGGCCATGTAACTTTGAGACAGGCTGATGTTAGGGAGAAAATTGCTCTACAAAAGTATGTTGATTATCTATACATCTGTTTGAGACTGAGATGAATTTCTCTATGAGATAAAAGTAGCCTTGCCTGGTTTTATGAAACATTTTTCATTGTATTGCTGTACATTCTGTAAAGATTGTTTTCTTGGTCATTTTGCTATGAAATTGATTATTTTTTTTCTCTCCCTGAGAGATGTACAGAGATGCAAAAAGTCCCCTAGGACAAGAGAAATAAAATGAATAGACCACAATGTATTATCTCTGGACTCTGCCTTAGGAATTGCAGCAGCAGGCAACACCAAAAACTACATTTCACATCATTAAACTGAGGGAACCAAGATGAACTAAGGGTAAAGATGGCATCTCTATGGGTAAAGGTTTTCATTTTCTCCCCAATGGAATCTGTGTAATGACCCCTGGAAAGCTACGCAGTTTCAAGACTAGAACAAAAAAAAAAATAATAATAATAATAAATAAACAAATAATTAAATAAAATGTGACAGTCGTAGGGCAGCACCCCATATCACATCAATGTATAAATTCATATTTTGATTATTATTTTAATTATTATATTATTCATAATTTCAGTTTTTTCCCTTTTCATTTCTTCATTTCATTTAGCGATTTCCAATATTTCCAGCTACGGCTTACGAAGGCCACATGTAATTATGCTTGTGAGCACAGTCAAGTGTTTTCCTTACAAGGACCAATTGGGATTCTATGGAAGCCGGTGATTCCACTATCAAACTTTCTCTAGAGCCACAAGTTGATAGTCTTATATTGCTGCTGGTGAGTGTTCCAGTTTTACTGGCTGTGGTTGGCATATTTGGCACAATTGCTATGTTTCTCATATGGAATTGTCTTCTCTTGTTTCTACAAAGCTGCAGGAGAGAGTCCCTCGACATCTATTCTATTCCCCTTTTGTGAAGGGATGCATGGAATTCATGGTAACCTACTTCTCTTGCCAAACTAGCCCAGTGGCGTTGCACGTAAGAGGGGCGATGTGAAGTGGGGGCATGCTTTTGGCTTTGAGCTCAGTCAACACACTCAACACCACAAAAAGGTTTGCTCTTGGATGCTGCCAATGGCAAGGCTTTGCGCAATTACAAAATAGCACATTTTTATTTTCCACATCCCATTAGTCCAGGACACCATCCCCAAATGTGTTTGGTAACATCATCATGGTTGGCAAACTTATTTGTTTTGTCCTTGGCTCTCTAATTTCTAATTCTAAGGTCATCACGAAACATTGGCTCTGTGCAGGTAATATGTCAAAGCGCCCAGGCTGAGTGGAGACTGGAAACAATTGCTGATAAAAACAGAGAAATCAAAGTGAAATCGATGTCTGTATCATGATGAATGTGATTAAAATGTTCAAAGTGGCAGTGCAATTAGGGCAATAAAGCCTCAAGCTGGCCTATTTCTATAAAGAGTTCCCCTTGCACAGCCTGCATAATAACATTCTCTGAAATGTTAATCCAGATTTATTTATATTAGCTTCCCAGCATTCAATACACTGATAAGGAAGACCCAATGAGTTTCCTTTTTTAATTTTAATAATGCAGCTGAATACATTGACAATATCTCACATCTCCTTGCACTCCCAGAAAGCATAATGCCATGTAATTATTTTAGCACTTTGTCAGATCGTGTTGATTTATTAGTACATAGCCTCAACCCCCAACATGTCTTCTCTTTAACCATAAACATAATATAACATAAGGACAGGGCTATACGTTTGATCATATGTTTATCCTAATTATCAATCTGCCTAAGAAGTAGGCTTCAGTTCATGTCTGTTTTTATGAAATATGTAGCCATGCGACGAATCCAAGATGCCAGTTCAAGCCCTTGTTTACAGTGAACAAATGATAGCATTTTTATCCTGGTTTCTCAGCAACCCTGAGGCATAGCTGACCAACTCTCTGTGCTGCCCTTCACCTGGGACCCCGCTGGCTTGCTGCTTGGTAGAAATGGAGAATGTGTTGCACCCCCGCACACCGCACAGGCCACATCTGCCCAGGCCTGCGCACTCTAGGCTCTGACCATCCACGCCCACATGTGACACACTCTGAATACAGTGTGTTCTGTCCAACACTCAACTCTGTGCCACGACTCAGGTCCGCTCTGACTCATGCTATTGATTATAATACTCCCAGCTCTTTGTATCTGCTCGCCCAATGGAACATGTACAGGAACAAATGAACTGAGACTGAAATGAAGGAATGCAACAAAAAGAGGTTACAGAAGTCATTGACAGAAGTTCTATTGATTACAGGTAGATTTTTGAAGATGTCAGTAACCCAGATTGTCAGTGTGTCAGTACATTAGAAATGTACTCACATCTATCTATGAACCTGTTCATTTAGTCATTGAGTGTGAATTCAACTCAACCCTGTTGCATTTGTCCTCAGCTACAAAAGGTCCCACGCTTTTATTTCCCGCCATCTTTGTGGTTTCATTCATGTCTCTGGCTTCATTGTTGGTGTGTAATTGAGCAAATGCTGTCGCTAACATTAGAGATTGTGTGTGTGTCAGCCTCCCTCCACAATGATTTCCCCACTGCTGATGGGAGCAGATAGGCCTTTCATTAGTTCTGGCATGGGCCTGACAACAGAGCGGTGCCGAGGCACTGGTGACCTTGCCAATGGGAGTCCTGCATTAAACACTAATTAGGATGACTTTGGGAGATCCACACTACAGGAGTCAGGGGGAGCAGACAGACAGAGACCAGTGGAACAAAGACAACCAGAGACAGAGAGAGGAAAAGAAAAGGAAAAGAGAGAGAGGAAGAGAGATGGGGAGAGAATGAGAGAGAATGAGGGAAAAAATGAGGGAAGGGGCCCTATCCTAGTCTCAAGCAAGGACAAAAGAATTTAAAAATAGACTTGGCCCATTATCAGTAGTTAAGGATGCCACTGTTTTAATAATGTCTCTGTATTTTTGAGATAATTTGAAACACACCTGTCCAAAAGGAGTGTGCAAGAGCTACACAGATTAGGAATCAAACAAAATGTACAAGAATGGGTAACTGTTCCAGGATTTGAATGGGAAGAGACAGACACAGGTCAAGTGGAAAAACCAAGCTTTACATCTGTGTGTGTGTTGAGGATGTGGATTTGCATGACATCTCTATGCTGTGATTATGGCACGAACTCTCGCTAGGTGTCATGTGCAAGTCTCACAAACGGGGGACTCGGATCTGAGCTCAAACCAGTCAGATCACACACATGCACAAGCACATACATATACACAAAGCACACAGCTCACACACACGCCAATAAGTCCCGTGCTTGTCAGGATAATATAGGACAGCTGGCGGATAAAGGCAGAGGACTGAACATAAATGGTAGTATCTTTAGCGACGCCCCCCCGACAAACACACATACACACACACACACACACACACACACACTCCCCACCGATGAGCTGCACGCCTATTCAAGCATCTCGCTGGATAGACAGATGTTGCAGAGGAGAGGCTGAGGTGCAGGCAGAGTGAAGAGCTGGGAGCCTCCGAAGAGCTTGGCCACAGATGTTCCCCCCGCAGCCATCACCTCTGTGTGCCGCTCTCACCGCCACTCTGCTCATTTGTAAATAATACTCATCATTAGTCACGCAGCGCTTCAGTCCAAGCATCTCCAACATAAAGGCACACACACACACATACACACAGACACGCACATGTTCACACACACACACAAACAAGCACTGAGGGCTTGTCAGTCTTACTGTGTGTTTGGAGAAAACTGCTTGATACTTTCCACTGGTTGCATATTTATTCACTGAAAGCTGGAGCGTAATGAGCTTCCTGGAAAATGATGATGAACCAATGCTCAAAGGGCTTCTCTAGCTTGTTTGCTCAGTGTGCGTGATATGTTTACATGTCCACCATGACCTGAGATGATCTGCCTTGGGTTCTTTTTCAGAAATTGCAACATTTCCACAATAGTGATTTTTCTTCTCTCCACCGGAAACATTTTGTCCATTAAATTTTCATGTCCACATAAACATTCATGATCTTACATCATTTTAAAGGCCAGGCCTCGTTTAAATTTTTGAGTAACACAGTGCAATGTTCACCTAGGCGTTTATATGAACTCTGTGTCAAAGGACTTTTGAGGTAAACTTTGAAGAAGTCTGCAAGCTTTGAACACCAGGAGCCTCATTTCACTAAAACTGTGGATTCTGTATGATATGATGAGTATATGATGAGAATAATGACAGACTCCAGAATGCCTTGATATGTGTTCTGATTTGCTTCAATGCCAGTAGAAGCGTCACAACACCAGCTTCTCTCCTTGTGTCTCCTTAACTCTCCCATTAATTACCAGTTTCTATGACCTAGGAGTGAGATTCATCTGATGGCTTATTGCTTTATTTCTTTTATTCCATGGCTTATATAGCGTATAATGTATATAATATATGTATAACAAAGAGTAAATATTATGCTTGTATCTGTAAGAGCAACAAAGTAAGCAAAATGTTTTAGAATGTAGTTACTATAGATTCTGAGGTTTGGACAGTAGCTCACTCTATACCATGAGCCAAAGAGACTCCACCCCTGCGGCAGCAGCACTGCTGGGGGTCAAAGGACAGGCAATGAGGAAATGAAGAGGTCATCCCCAGCAACACTTACAGTGACCACAGACGGGAGCAGGTCGATAGCGTGGATGTCAGGGAGGTCAGCGGGGCCCATTCTGATGACAGACGTCAGGGCTGTGTAGGCCTGCGGGGCCCAGGCGAGGGGAGACAGGCCGGGTGAGCGCAGGTCAAGTTCATTTGTAAGCTGTCAAACAGAAGCACTCGGACAAAGATCAAGAGACGCTACAGGGTTATGCCGATACCTCCTGGGCAAAGGAGCATGTTTGATGTGCAGAGAGTGAGAACAAAGAGCAAATTAATCAATGTGGACATGACGGGATAGCTGCACTTTGAAAAAGAGCTGGAAAACTGTTAGGTAAATGACCAGACCAAAAAGGGAGCCGGAGACGTATTTATGGTGGATTAAAAATTAAAATTCATCACATGCTAATACTGTTCCAAGAAAGTCAACAACAGACCTCGGGACATTCATTGTCCTTTGGACTAATATGCACTTCAAACATAATTAATGCAAGGAACATAGAAAAACTGCTTTCTGAGCTGAAAGTCTCTGTTTATCAAAAGAGTTGCTGAAATCTATTTGAGCCATTTTGCTTTGGTCCGTGGTGTGCCAGACTAGAGGGAAGATTGGCCACTTCATTTACAGCAGCCTAATTGTTTTCTGTCTGCAGCATTTGGGGCTGACACTGGGACACTAACCAGGAGCCGTGCACCAGAAGCCACAATAGCAATTTTCTGCAGGAATATTTTCATTCAGCTAAACATGACTGATGAGGAGAATATTCTCCTAACCTCACACAACAGCTCCTCCCTCTCGTCCTCTTTCCCTCTTTCTCATTTTTTTTCATTCCTCTCCTCCTTATTTGCCCCTCGCTGTTATTGTTTTTCAAGATGCCTCACTAATTTATCAGATGGCATGAATTTTCAGTTCTGGCTTTTAAGTAACAGCATCATGGAGACCTCAGCATCATCTTGGTTGCTTTATTAGGGACTATATGAGAGGTGTTATTAACTTATTAACATAGCAGATTTGTTTTGCACCCAAATGAAGCGACTATGCTGTCCAATTAATGGTGTACCATGTGTTTAATCAGTGTGTTTAATCAGTGGGTCTAGTGATGGATTCAAAACATTCTCCCACCTATTCATCAAACCTCTTTGCACAGTCTTTAAATGTTGTAGGCCTATTAACCACACATTTTCAACTGATGCATTAGTGTCCCGTACCTGTCAAATTTTGTTTTTGCCTTCATTTACAAAAATATCTGCTCTTGTTTCCAATAAAAGTGACTCTTTACATTTTTGTCTTTTTGCCTCACCCTCACTCCAGGGCTCCAGTGCTC
This sequence comes from Tenualosa ilisha, assembly GCA_015244755.2. Taxonomy (NCBI): domain Eukaryota; kingdom Metazoa; phylum Chordata; class Actinopteri; order Clupeiformes; family Clupeidae; genus Tenualosa; species Tenualosa ilisha. Next base: position 2,078,478 of record PYXC01001534.1, on the reverse strand, counting down.
CTCAGACACAGGCTCATCTCATTAGCCCAACCCTCCTGAATGATTGAATAGAGCTTTTAATTATCTGATTATGTGATGTGGTCAGATACAGCCTGGGAAGTCTGAAGTCAGCCAGAACAGCGGGTCACTGGAGGGGAGCAACACTGAGAATTCCACCAAAAGCTTAGTGTATCGATGAAAAATTCATCACATTGGTTGTGATCTAAGGTAAAATGGGAATCAAAAAGAGGTCATAAAGAAAATGTTGGGTTTTCTTTTGCTGAGCACCAATGAGAATTTAAACCTGCCACACATCCTTTTGCTGGCATGGGTAAGGTCATGCCTAAAAAGACAGCTGAACTTATTTATTCATGCTACACACAAACAAGCTTTATCTCTGCAATGGGACTACTTCAAAAGAAGAGTGTGTTTCAGAGCCATATTCCTCATTCCACTGGCACACCATCAGTATTCTCTCATTCAACAGCTTCAGTCTGGATGAGGACAGAAGAGCACAGTTCAACCTCTTTAAAAAGCTGCTTGGAAATGTGTGTTCAGAGCCCGGCTCTGACCTTAGCAGCGACTGGGGAGGACACAAAAACAGAGCTGCCCTCTGGGATCAAAGCCCAGCGAGGGGAACAGTTAGTAAATGAGTCTCCTCTGATCCACCACACTTAGCTGCAGTTTGCGCTGATGGTCAAAGACCACCGCTAACAGCCCCTGCCATCCAGGCAGACCCCTGGCACAAGTCAGGAACACATTTCTCCTGCCACAACTTGGCCAACCAAAAAGCAGGCCAGTTGGTCACAGCTCAAGGACACACTCTCAACTGAAAACAAGGCTTTCTTAGCTGATGTAACCCTCCTCTGCGGTGAGCAAGATCAGCCAAAGACTTTGTCAAAGTCAAGGGCTTGTGGACGCTCATAAAAATGGAATGATAACACAACAGCATCTAGTTTCTGGAAACACTCTCTCCATCATTCAGTGTTAAACTTCTCATGTGTCCATTCCTTTGTTACATGCTTGCATGTATTCCCACTGGGTGAAAGACTTGGTGTTGCTGCATTCTGCAGTGTAGAGTATGAGGGCTGTGGTGATGCCTGTGTATTTCTCACCCAGCCAAAGCCACATTCTTATGAAAAATGGAGTGGGTGGGGTGGAGGTGGGATGTGGACAGGCGCACTAAGCCAGATTGGGGGGCGTGTTGATGATGCTGGAGCTCTTTTGATCATTGAGGGGAGAAACAGGATGTGACAGTTTGTAGCATGTGTGTGTGTGTGTGTGTGTGTATGTGTGTGTGTGAGAGAGAGAGAGAGAGAGAGAGAATGTCATTGCCTTGAAGATGGGTTTGCCCCGTAGAACAGACGGGCAGTGTGGCGCACAGGTGTGACATTGATCCAGTGAGATGCCGCTCAAGGGTTTGATCGGGAGACAGAGAGCAGAATGTTTGAACTGCTGATGAAAGCTCAGGCTCTGTCCAAGGTGCTGAGACACTGTCCAAGGTGCTAGGCCAGCCACTGACACAAACCAGCAGTGTCCCATTGACTTTACAAGTCATTACAACACACTCATTATTAAACCATGAATTATATCAATAAATAAAAAAATGACTCATTTGTATTGAGAATGTGTTGAATAAATTGGAAGGCCTGTCGATACTGACAGCACACGATTGATCTTGTCAGAAAACAATGATTAATACATGCAGTCGAGATGGAGGAATGACTACATACAGGAGCTCCGTGGAGAAAGTGTGTAGGATTTAGCATTCTCTCATTTTTCATGGAGGTTTCAGTAAAATGGCATACTCGATGGTCACTCAGGGGAGAACAGAAGTACAAGACCCCCATCATTATGTAACAAACTGGATTGATCTAGAATGAAAGGGCAGTTTGACCTTTACAAAGCTTCCATTATGTCCATGAACAACATCATTTCCTTTTCCTTCCAGTGTTGTCCTTGTGGAATGGACATACTATGCCACTCTGCCGAAGCTACAGACTGGAACAATGACATGTGCAGTAAGTGGTTGTGCAAGAGGCGCTGTGGGAGTCTCCCCGCTGCTCTCCTGGATGCTCTACAGACACGGGGCGAGTCCGTCCGCATTCGTTCTCTCCACCCGCAGCAGGTCGCTCTGGCAGCCGTAATCACCTCTCCTCCCCTGCCTGGGTGCCTGGCCCCAAGCCCAACAGCTTCTACTTAAAGCCAAGGCCTATCCTCCCAGTGCTCTTTTACAGTGCTCATAGGCACAGGAGATAATCAAAGCTGACACAAACCATCACCAGTGCATTTGAACACAGCTGAGCTTTAAAGTCCTCTTATTGCATGAAATTGTATATCGACTTTTCAGCATGTGAGTTGATGAGGATAAGCCCATATTCACCAGGAGGATTTATATGAGAACATATTTTTGAAAGGATTCTATGCTGTCCTCAATAGAAAAGAACTCTTGTCTTTGCCACAAAAATCGAGTCTAACATTACTGTATGAAGAGTGGACAATTTTTAAAGGCCATGCTTCTTCTTGCCTTCTGGAAACTTCTAGGAAACTTATTAGAGCCCTGAAAAGGGGCTTCAGTGGGATATATAGTATGTTTGCTTTACACAGGAAAACTCAGAAGACTTCATACCCTTGTCACCATCTTGTAATATTAAAGGAGAAAAAAATTAAAGAAAGAAATTCAAGCATCCAGATACTGATTGACTCCCATAATGTTCCTGTCAGATGTGAGATATGAGGATCTCATAGTTTCTATGGTTTGTAGGCAAACACACACATACACACACACACACACACACACACACACACACACACATTCACATACACACACACTCACATTCACATACACATATAGACATGTGTCAAACATCTCCATCCAAGCTGCTGTGTGTTTAATGGCATTCAGGCACTAGCACATCTCTTGACACCCTCAAAAAGCAGGGGAGGGGAGCGCCAGAGGAGCGCTGAGGAGAGATAGAGATGGAGGGATGAGAGAGAGAGAGAGAGAGAGAGAGGGATAGAGATGGAGGGATGAGAGAGAGAGAGAGAGATAGAGATGGAGGGATGAGAGAGAGAAAGAGAGAGATAGAGATGGATGGCATTACAACTCCTTCACAGGGTGACGACTGGGTGGAGAGTCAGTCAGCGGTGACTGATACATCCCGCAGCCCAGCGCTGCCTCTCCTTTATCGGCCGACAGGAATTGGAATGACAAACCCAGAGTGTGCTGGATTAGACCAGCTGTCATGATTTAGTCAATTGGCCTCTCTGAGTCGAATGATAAAACACGCACCACTCTCCTGTCTGTGCTGGATGTCCCACTGATACGGTTGAGCATCGTATCTTTCTCCCTCCACCTCTTTCTCTCTCACACACACACACAAATTCTTTGTGTGTGTGTGTGTTGACATGGATGTTTGTGTGTGTATGTGAGTGTGAAAGAGAGAGAGAGAGAGGAAAAGAGTGACGATGAGAAAGAGAGAGTGAGACACAGACACCAAGAGAGGGTTTGTTTTTATTTAGATTTCCTTTCCGGTGTTTTTCTCTGATGAGAGGAAAGATGTAGATGATTCCAAATAATAAAAGCAATATTCTGTGTGAATCCGTCTTATTTGCTCTGTGCCATATGGATGAGATAGAGCAGATGTTCCTCCATGAATTAGCATATTTGATGACAGTCTCCATACCCCTGTATCAGATGCCTCTAATCCACAACAGTAAGGAGGAGACATGAAAAGAGCCACTCACTCTAATAAATGCACTGGAACGGAACAGCTTCTCCGGGCAGAAATGATGAGTATGTATGCTAAGCACTGGAGTCAGATATGCACTAAAGTGAATAGCCCATACAGTATTTGGGCTGAAACTGTAACTAATCCCCGTTGCAGTGGGGATTCTCTTAGGCTTGCCCTGCTCTTTTGATTTTAGACTTTTAGGATGTATTCCTGTCTCGATCGTTCTCAGGTGGTGATCACACAAGATTGCCTTGTCTGCTTCAGCTAGCCTGAGCAATAAAGCCACATCACTGGAGATGTAGGGTCTGGCAATGATTGACTGACCTAAGATTTCCAAGGGGCGGTGGACGATGGACATATATCAAAATGCCACCGTCCACAACTGGATAGGGCAGCACCAGTCAGAGCAATGAACATGGTGACGTATCCAAACATATTTACTAAAACTGCTCTGTCATCGTAATGTTAAGCCTGTCGAGAGACTATCAGAGGCCGTCTATATCAGATAAATTGATGTGATTGCCACCTGGATTTTGGGTGAAGTGCTAATTCAAATTTGCCTGGGGTGCATCTGGGCTGTGCGCCAGGATATTTGAAAGCCTCAAGTCAGACAGAAGTTTTCAATAGAAAATAATTGTCCCTCTATGTCTGGTTGAAGGATTGAAGGCTTCAGCTTCAAATGCATGGCCTTTGACCAGTGAGGGATGTCCGATGGACAACAGCCCTCTTTCTGCGACAGACATGACACGTGTGCTTCTCATAACAACACATCTGAATTCAAGAACACCCCTAGTACACACTAACTTGGAGTTACAGAAATTGTTGTTTATGGCTGGCTTTAGGCTTTCTTCATTGATCTTGTATTTGTGGGTACCTGCTTCTTCTCTGGCCATGAAATAAATGAGAGTTTATCTGTTTCAGTGGGCCTTGCCTCAGACCTTGAGGACACATATGGTGCTTTGTGATCCATTATTGGTGGCAGATGGAAAGAGAGTGTACATCGGGAGAAGACGGCTATTCCTTTGAGCGCTCCAAAGGGGGCTCGCTCTAAAGGGGGCTCGCTCTAAAGGCTCTCCTTGAAGGGTGCCCTGACCTTCGTTTTCAAGTCACAACTCATTTTTTTCCCCTCCTCTCTCTCCTCCCTGAAAGCCGTGGCACTGATGGCGTGCCCTGATGGATTCGGCTCAAATCATGTAGAAAAACGCATCCATTCTGCTCCCCCCCCACACACACACACGTGGAAAAAAGAGGAGAGAGGAACGAAGGCTGTGAAAACAAGAAGGGGACCAATTGGGCCACTGGGAAGGTAGTGGATGACAGCCAATTACAGATGACAGGATCAGATTGTGTGTGGCCCCTTCGCTGTGTGGAGACTCAACTCCCCAGACGTTGAGCCACAGAAGAGCTGTGGGCCCACTTTCTCTCTCCCTCTCTGTGTCTCAGTATTTGTGCATGTGTTTGTGGGTGTGTGTGTGTGTGTGTGTGTGTGTGTGTCTGTGTATACATGTGTCTGTGTGTGTGTGTTTCCCTGTCTCTCTTCTTCTCTTTTCCCTGAGAAGTTTTCATGAAACGCTTGGCAGACAGACTGAGGGCCTAATCCTGCTGTTGACAAGACCGTGGGGAATTGGTCTGTGTGTGTCGGATTCATCCTCCATAGCTTGCGCTCTGTGATCCTCACAGCAAACGGCACTCTTTTTGCCTCCTTGCCAACCCCACTCCCATTGTACTCGTCACAGAGTCTTGAGGAAGGCAGATGTAGGCACACTCCCTTTGTCCACAAAGAGGCATGACCAAAGGAATACTTTACACAACCAATAGAATGGTAAAAAAACAGGCAGTATGTGTCTCAAATCAGTTATGCAAACCAATGCCCTTTCCCAAGGGAGAGGAGTGTTTTAAACCCCAGTGTGTATCAAAATAAGGTATGAAATAAGACTGTTTCATCATTGAAAGCACCTATTCATCTCTCAGCAACAAAGAGGGACAAAAAGTACGCCTCGGGCAAAAAAGTATAAAGTAAAAGTATGTCGTGATAAGAAAAAAAATAAATAAAAATGCAGAAACATATGTCTTTAGTTTGACTGTACATAATGTCCACCATTTAAGACATTTAAGACTAAGTGGTCCAAGAAGGGGAAAATGAGGAGAAAAGAGGTGAAAATGAGTCACTGCTTTCGCTACATCTACCTCATGCAGCTACAAATTGTGTGGCAAGTAATTAAAATGGTTTGGTTCAGTAATTTTTTGATTAACACAATTTCATTTAATTGATAGTTTAATTTCAATAGGTACACCTCTCTAGATCTTAACTGGATTAAGTGGGACAACAAAACAAAACCCCATGTCACCCAGAGTGGAGACTTTTTGCCTGTGTTTGGTGCTAAACAATCTCTCAGGATCTCACCATCTCCTGCCATTTGTCTGAATCTCTGTTTGGACCCTCTCCAGAGCATGAGAACGCTCTTTATTTCTGAATCTTTGCCATGATTTAGTGCTGGGGCATCCTTTAGAATATACACATATATATATTTGTGATGAATGCTGTTTGATTTATACAGACAAAAAAGGAGCTATTGAAACATTCAGCAGAAGTTTCTAATTTTGCCAACACAGTCTGTTTTCTGACTTTTTGTAATGACATGTGATCCAATAAACTTGTAAGGCAGGCAACTTGGGTGTAAAGGCCAAAAAATCTTTACAAGGTCACCCTGTGTTAGAGGACAATAGTCACACCAGACATAACACACAGTTTAACATACACAACCCTCAGCCACTCAGGCTATTTAATGCAACTCCACTGGACTTGTCTTGTTAGATAACCATTTACCTTTTTTCAGAGCCAGGGAGTATTACCAGGGTTATGATCACCCACACATAACAATGATAGTCTCATGTTTCTTAAGGTGGTAGCAGAGAGGAACCCGACTCTGCAGGAGAAAGACAAAAGTTGCTATATGTTGATTTGGCAATTCATATAGATCTGAGGTTAAGAATACCCACACAGGTGTAAACCAATAATATGTCAGGTAAGGTAAACCTTCACTTCTAAATAGAGAATGTATTAATAGAAAACTTGCATGATTAAGAGCGTTAATGTACATCATTTTTCCCACAGACACAAATAGTCATATTTACCTTTCTAATGCCAATGCCAATCCTGTTCCTGTGACCGCTGATGTTGCTGGGGTTGTTAATTCCTCATGGTAGAACAACAGCGGATATTAGCAAACAAACATTTTACTGTTGGTGGCCATTTGGCTCTAGAATACACATGAGCAAAATGCTACCAGTGTACTGACTGGCTCAGAGTAGATGTACAAGATCTGACCTGAGTATGCAATGAAGTTTTTTTGCGATTCTGACTGCTTGCTGCCTTCTCCCCAGGGCCATTTAATCTTGTTGAGTTCCTCCACACATCCGCACTGCTCTGGGGTCAGCAGTGCCACCGCAGTGCAGTACTGTGTACAGAGGATGTCCTTCCGCAGGCTCCAACACCGAAGCGCTGAACACCGCTGCTTTCCCCCGGAGACCACCTACAATATTGCTGAAACCCCATTCTGTGAATAGACATGATAGATGCTCTGTGCTGGTAATGCGTTGGCCTGCAACTGCCCTCCAGTGCCTCTCATGAGTATTTGGACATGTTCTGGCAAAGCGGACAAAGATGTTAACAAAAAAAAAAAAAAAAAAAAAAAAAAAAAACAGCATCGCTGGCTGTTCATAGTCATAAGGATTTACGGCTGCTTAGCAGCAACCAATACAACACAATGTTGTGTGGCCATAAAAAACATATTGACCTCTTCACTGGCGCTGAGGCTCATCATCTGGGAATCCATTAATGTCAGCGAGGCCAACTTCTGGCACATCTCCATTGTAATCAACACATGAATCAAAAGGCCTGCCATCATCACTCTCTCCCACTCTGCATAGGTATTGATAAAACCATCTAGGAGGCATATGTACCTGCTGAGGTGAGCTTGTCTGGAGCTCATATTTGCTCCCGTTATTGCCCTGCCTGACAAAACATGCATTCATTTGCCTCCACAATTGCTGCTCTGCATTGTCTTCTGACTAAGTTATAATTTTAGTGAGCTGAAAGGGAGGAGGTGTGGAGGCCTGTGGAAAAGGCTCCTGTCTCATTCCTAGTCTGTGGAACACTGATCAGAGACCAGTCCTCCAGGGGAGAATATGCTACTTTGTTTACCATCTGCCTCAGCATGTGGACTCTGTCAAATTTATACCTTGGGAAGAGACATTTCTGTCTCTCTCTTGAATATGCGGCATCATTCTTAAATGTGTGTATGGAGTCAAATCTGTATGGACGCAATGTTACCTCTCACACACTGAGGAAAGGAAAATCTAAGAGAAGCAAACAATTTTCTTTCACCCTCTGCAACAACTTTTCAATTGCTCTAGTGGAAATGACAGGCCAGAGAACAGGTTTCTGTGGCGGGAGAGACTGACCATCATTTACTTGCAGTCTCAGTGCTGGGCAGGTGTAGCCATTTGCAGCCCACAGCTTGTAATGGAAAACAGCCACAGTTGATGTCCATGCTTTTGTCTTTCTGTGTTTTTAACAAGATCTGACCCTCTGTCTCCCTGCACATCTCCCAGAGACCAGTCGCCTTTTATCTGCTAACAATGAGCTCCTTTCTGCCCTCCCTCTCCTCTAATTGAAAACACATCACCACCCTCATCCTTTTCTTCATCTCAAACAGGAAATGGACTTCTTGCTTTTAATTACTGACATGGAGGGGGATGGCAAAAAGCAGCTCTTTAATTGAAGCCACGGTGTCCATTTTCACCACACATTCACCACACACACATTCACAAATCCACACACATATACTGCTCTCACGTGTTTTTTGCCCTTGTCTGCAACAGAAGATTTAAGTGTAAAAACTTACACTTGACAATCAATCCTCTTCCTGTGCACTCCTGGTAGCCCACCCTGTGCCACTTCACAGGGAACACACAGCTTCCCTTTCAGGCCAGATCAATACAGTCAAACGTTTCAGTCTGCTCATGTTAGTGGAGCTCAAGCAGTTAGGAAAGAGACTTGCCAATAAAGCTTTTCAAAATATTTGTATGGCTGCCAGGATCCCTTTCTGCCCTCATTCATCATAACATAGAACACAGAACGCCGACGGGCTGGAGGAGCGACCAAAAAATGAAGCGAACAACCAACTCTTGTTTGAAGAAGTTTATCTCTCCTGTTAACATGCTCTGTGGGCCTCAGCCATTGAAGAAGAGGAACGCCGCAGACATGAATAAAACATTAGTGTTTTGAGACATAATTATTTTCCTAATTGCAGACTTATATAGTGTGTCTGAGAAAACAAAGACGGATCTAGTCCTGGAGGAACAGATTTTTATGGAGAAGAACAGAAGGAGTTGGTGTTGAACAGCGGATGTAAATCTGGAATGATAAATGAAGATCTGATTTTTTGCAGCCGGTAAGTAAAGTTGAACATATGCCTTGGTTGACTGATGTTGTATGCAAAGGCGCTGGGGCATTGTGTGTGTAGTGACATGGGGTGAAGTGTAACTGTCAACAGCGTCTGCTTCAGACGCAGCGTGTGGTGGGAATATTCTACGAGGCTCCAGGGGGACATTCAACAGCACTGAGCCGGGCAGCCTGCACTGCAGACAAGTCCTCCAGAGAGATGTTGCCACAGGAGCCTCCTTGACAGCACACCTGGGAGTACGTAAGGATGTGTGTTTGTGTGTGTGTGTGTGTGTGTGTGTGTGTGTGTGTGTGTGTGTGTGTGTGTGATAGAATGGACGTGAGAGAGCACTTGGGCTCCCTTTCAAGTGCACGTCGGCACATGTTTGAGGGTGACCTGGGGTGTGTTTTCTGTGCAGTACCTCATCAGGTGGTGCGTCGAGGCTAAGCGCATGCATAAAGTGAGAGGTTTTTATCGGGTCTCGGGCTCCATAGATGGGTGTGTGTGTGTGTGTATGTGTGTATGGGGGGGAATCTGTGAGGCGTGCATCCTATTTCCTGCACAGGTCTGCAGATAGATAGAACAGCGGGGATCCCACAAGTCTAATCTCTGGCTGCCTTATCACAGGATACTGCGCCACCGCAGCCGTACACTGCAAAGAGCCCTTGCCTGCAGCACTGCTTTTAAAAGGAGTGCATGCAACCTTTAGGTTAAAAGAGTCTGCTGACCTATCCTGGGCTCATTCACTTCCACAGTCTCGCTTTTCCTAAAGCCACAAAAGACTGAGCCAGTGAGTCAACAGAATGGAAAAGGTCACCTCAAACAGGTGCTAACAAGATTAAAAATGTAGCACAAGCCACTGTGACACTTTTCATCCCCCTTAAAAAGATGCTGCCTGCAACAAAGGCTCTGGAGGGGGGTTTGTGTTGGTGACCTTTGCTCCTATAAGCTGAAGCATGTGCATTTGAATGGCACTGGATCGCCCAGTCAGGTGGCGCCCAGTGCCAGGAGCCCGAACGCTGGCAGTAATTGGATAGTGCCTCCCAACAGTAGAGCGCTTAACTGACTCAAGGTGTCAAAACCATGCTAATCAGCTTAGCGTGCCGCACATGCCTGAAGTGGTGCTTTATTCAAAACAACATCCTGGGTTTTTATATCAACTTTTGATTTTCTCACTTCTCCTTCTTGGCCTCCACTGAAGAGTATTTGTATTTGTATTTAAAGTCTTCGTATCTTTTAGAGGTAAATGGGTTGGTGCTACTCCAGAGGTTTGCCTCATTTCACTTTTTTTTAGCTGTGTATCTGTTGCCTTTTAGCACAGTAAGGGGAATCATTAAGTTTCCAGTATGTGTGTGTGTGTGTGTGTGTGTGACCAGAGTAAACAGTCTACTCTGTGAAATGTGTAGGCCTACAGAGGAAATGTTTCAAATGTGAGTGAAACTTGGCGAAACTTGGAAATGCATGATTGAAGGGAAAAAAATAAAACTGTCTATGTTCTCTCTATTTACATGTGTACAATTTCTGCAGCCAAGATTTTTGAATATATGGTAGACTGTTGCAATCCTCCCGTCTTGACAACTCACCTCTTCTGTGAGCACACACACAGCCCCGCAGGGCTTTTATTATCTTAATGGATGCAGGCAGCAGTGGGCTGGAACCGATTCTGTAAACAAATTGTGATAGGGAACCTGGGGGAGACAGCCACATGCTTCTGAGATTGGGGAGGTGTGTGTTCTTCATTTAGTGCAAAAATGGACTCACCGAATATTGTTTTCTGATATGAACCGTATGTCATCACTGTGTCTCCTCCATTCACTGGTGCAAAACAAAACTAAATTAGCTATTTTATTTTTAACATTCCTTTTTGTTTTGGAACAGGGAAAATGCCTCATAGCCCAGGGAAGAGTTTAGCTTTATCTGAAGTCTGGTTAACGTCGTAAGATTTTCTCTTGCAGTTTAAATGCTATAAAGTGCAAAATCATAAGACTTTCTCTTGCAGTATATATGCTATAAAGTGCAAAAATGTCCTGCTAATGCTCCAAGCTAGGCAAACTCTGGAAAGGACTTGACTTGTTCTATTTTCATTGAAGCCTAAGGAACTGCACAATTACAAGGAAAGAAGGCTTTATAATGGGAGACCTTAGAATGGCATTGTACCCTTTTAAGACCACTTTATAAGAAAACTCCTACTAAAAGCAATAATACTAGTAATGGAACTAATTGAAGGCTTTCAGTAACAAACTATTTACTCCCTCAAGAAATGTATCTATTTCCATCATACGTAGCATACAATGATACCATTATTTTGCAAACCTACAATGTAAAAGAACTCAGTGCTGTTTGTGAGATCATGTTCTTGGAGATGTTAATAGTTTTGTAAACAGTGTTGTGACAAGCCTGTTTATATACAGTAAGTAGAACAAGCTTGTCGAATAGATAAGACATGGAAGAGAGAGTGGCATCACAAGTCTTTCTCATCTCTCGTGTCATATCTCAGGTTGTCAGTGACAGATGACTTACAGCGGCAAAGACAAGGACTTTAGAGTTTTAGGATCATTCTGATACAGGCCTTATTAGTTTACAGATGATTTGCCTCTGGACATTATTCATAAGTATACTTCGAGATTGGAAGTTGCTCATGAATAGTGTATTGTTTTGGTTTCTTTTATTTCTTCTCATACATAAGTAATTGTAATACCATTGAACAGTTGTGCTGCTTAATTTTTCATGGCACATAAAATAAGGATGGGCGGATCTCCGAAAACAAGGAAGGAAATGTCAAAACTGGAGAAAACTAGCCTATAAATAAACTACCTGCCATGCATTTCTTGGAGAACCTTTATGAATAGATTTATGCTCTCTCTCTCTCCCTCTGTGTGTGTGTGTGTGTGTGTGTGTGTGTGTGCGTGTTGTGTGTGTGACTGTGTGCATGCGTGTGTAATTGAGTTCAATAGATTCAATAGATCCTATCAGTCAAACAAAAGCTGGAGTGGGTTTGAGGAAGAGGAGAAAGCCGAGCTGGCCAAAACGCAAGATCAGCCGCATCCCAGGGGAGCCATTGGAATCATCCCAGTGAGTGTCAAAGCCTGGAGAATGAAACCAGCCCTATAGAAAATGTGTACAGTCAGACAGTTCCTCAGCAGCTGTGATTTCCCTGGAGACTGGGAGTGCAGTGGGGAATGAGTGTGTGGAGGGGTGGGGTGGCGGGGAGCTGGGATGGATGTGTGTTATGGGAAGTCTGGTGATGGCCAACAGACAGTTATTTCTTCTCCAGCCACTGCAGCCATTGCCCAGCCTTCAAAAACTCTGAGTAATAACATCTGTAGTTTATGCAGCATTATGTATAGAGGAAAAGACCTGAAAAAAACTGATTGGAGGAACCAAAAAAAAGGGCACCCTCATTTCCCTTTTTTTTAACTCGGACTCTTTGCCGTTGGCTCGCTCACTTCATAAACCTTAGAGAGAAGGCCTTCTGTACAACACACCGCTGAAAAGGTTAATACGATGCCCGCGGCTGTTGTGTGCCAGGTGACTGGGATCTTTGGCCTGGTAGAGAGCCAAGTAACAATGGGTCCTCAGCAGAAACGGAGCAGTCCCAGTACCTTCCAGGCCTATGAAAGGGAGGAGATATTAGCTAATGTTTCGCTCACACAATGGCTACTGACAGCCCCAAGGCCACACATCTCCCTGCTCTCCAAAGGTTAAGGGGAGATGAGGGCGCCAAGCAGATTTGCAATTGAGTCCAATCAGCGCGGAGATAAAGGCAGCAGTAGCACTTTGAGTCGAGGTTGAGTCGAGACCGAGTCGGCCTGCAGTGAGCCACTTCTAATGCCGTCATAATAATGCACTCCAGCCCGCAGGCAGGGCTCTTTGGGAAGCCTAATGTAGTCTGTGCCGCTAAAACCCACCGCAAATCATTCCAGTTCTCCATCTCTTTGGGGTTGTTGTTGGGGAGAGGGCACATGGAGGCTTACATCCACCTCCCTCATTGTACAGTACTCACTGTGCTGTGTTTTCATGCTGTAGTCCCTGAGCACTTTCAGGGAAGTACGCCGCTCTCTTTTTGGTGACTCACGTTTTTCATGTCAGTCGAGGGTGACTTTTGTGCGAATTGTGCGAAAGAGCCAGCCCCCAACCCATCCACCCACACACACACACACACACACACACACACACTCACTTGCCATAGCATCCTCCCCCTAAAGTAAACTTACAAATGCCCACAAGTACACAATTGGTGGACGGGTTCTATTATGAAGATGGGTGATCACATAAGAAATCATCTGATTAACACAGGGCTAATGGAGGGAGGAGGAACCTCTGCCGGGGTCCTTGTTTCCAGGCAGGCCATCTTTAACAAGCGCACCCCCGCTGCCTGACTAAATCACACCGTTGGGCTATGCAGAAAGGGCACCCAGCAGCTGAGTGACATTTTGGGAGCTTGGCAGCGTGTCCCACTCAGCCCTGCTCTAGGCTTTTTACTGGGAGGAACTCAGCCTGACCACTTGGCTGTCTGTCTGCCACTGGGGATGCACAAGAGTGCTTCACCTCACCTTTTTCTGTGTGGTTGGATCTCAAAATCTATATGTGTGTGTGTGTGTGTACGTGTGTGTGTGTGTGTGTGCCTGTATGTTGCGTATGTGTATGTGTCTATGTGTGTTTTGGTTGTTTGTGTGTTTGTGTCTGTGTATGAGTGTGTTTTGATGTGTGTGTGTGTGTGTGTCTGGTCTGTGTGTGAGTGTGAGTGTGTTTCAAAGTGTGTGTGTGTATGTGTGTGTGTGTTTGTGTGTTCTCAGTAGATGCTGAAAATGTGGTATATGTGTGTGTATGTGCAGGAGAGACAGAGAGAAAGAGAGAGAGAGCAAGTGTGTGTTAGCTATAATTAATTTACCTGGCTCTCTGTGATTTTAGCTTTCATTAATGCCTTGAGAGCCATATTGCTGGAGTGCTCTGGAGCGCCTGTGTGCTGTGGCCTCTAAAAGTAGATTATCGTGTCTGAGAAGGGGGGGGGGACTAGTGCCGCTTGTCCACTGCTTCTGCCTTTCCCCAATCCTACATTTTAATCACGCTGTACCTCCAGGCTAACTTTGATCACGAGCCTTCATTTTGTCCGGCAGATGAGAGACTAATTTCTCGGTGGGATTCATCATCGCCTCGTCCTCGTTATTAAATCCGCTCTAATTTCATTTATTCGGCCGCATGCAAGATTTTGCCTCTTGTTGTAGTTCAGCCCTCTCCGATGGCTCCAATTGGATCAGTGAAATTACAGTGGATTTGACGCTTCAGATGAGTCAGGTGACCTTCAACCTCCACCTTGCGTGTCAGAGGTATCTGAGTGATTCACGTGTTTGCACATATATCTCCTCCATACATGAGGTGAGATTATGACTAATACAACTTCGGTTGTTTCATGCTCAAAGCTTTGGAACTAATGTTTGAGCACCAATGGGCAGACTTAACAAAAATAAAAACTAGATAAGAACAGAGATAAGAAAGATAGCAGTGTCCCTGGGAATTAGTGTGTTGTGTGTTCTAAATGATTTGAAGTTGGTGTGCTGATGTATGTGAACCTCACAAACAGAGACTCCAAAGAAATGATAACTCTGTCTGCTTCTCACCATGACATTCACACTGGCTGACTAGTCACCGACCGATGCACTGACAATGCAAATACGCATGGACACACACACACACACACACACACACACACACACACACACACACAAACCCATGGCCCACACAGACAGACTCCAAACTTCAGACATGGGATTACCTCACACAGCCAGGAAGTGAGTTTAATGGGATAATCTATCACACAAAAGTCAGAAGAGGTGTTGGGATTTCAGTAGTGGAGCAGAGAAAGGGAGAGTGAAACCGTCCCCAAATCCCCACGACATCTTACCTTTAACAGTCATGCAACGCATGCAACCACAAACACCATAGTCACAGATAGCAAGCCGCATTTCAAAGGAGATGAAGCCCAGGCTTAGTGGGCATTGCTGATTCCAGATTGTGGGGGGAGATGTTTGTAAGAGCGAGGCGCGATGCCGCTTGCTCCCTGTGTCTGCTCCAGAAGAGGGCCTGATTCGGGTATCGATAAAGATGCGCAGCAGACGGGAGGTGGCGGCGGCTGAAAGCAGACGGGTGACTGAGACAGACAAAGGCCCTGGAGCAAGAGAGGAGAGAAGCGGAGAGGAGGAGACCAAAAGCACTTTAGAAGTCCTCCGAGACTCTGCAAAGACAGGACTGCTGGCAGACATGGCCGTCACCTCTGTCAGAGGCCCTAAACCCCCTCACTCTCCCTGAACATCACTCTACATTTGTTTGAGACAGTGACAGAGCATAGAATAAAGGGGAGGGGGTGGATTGAGAGACTGACGGAGACTAAAACAGAAAGAAAGACAAGAAGATGGGAGTCCAGGAGGAAAACAAGCTTTTATATCTATATATACTCCTCTATTTGTTTCAGTGAAAACATATCTTTACCATTTAATTATTATATCTATTTATAGCTGGTAAAAATTGTATGTGTGACTTCTGTGTCAGATGAAAACAGTTTTGTTCTGCATGAAGGAGACTAGTCATTTACATTCAGACTTTGATATAATCTGTTTCTTCTTCATTCTCTGATATCTATTGTAATACAATTACAATAAAATCAGCTGGATTCACAGGGGGAGTTATTTTGATATGAAAACATTACATTGTTCTATTTATAAGTAATTTATGTAATTAGACACAACACATTTAAAAGAGACAGCTGAACAATGCAAACATTAATGTTAACTTTGCAAATTAGTCCTGGCATTTGTGATTAAAAGCAATTCATTATGTGATTGCATATTGACAGCATGTAACAAAGAAATCAACACTGAATGTACTGTCCAATTAGCATCAGGCCCATGCATCAATGTGAGGTGTGCGCAGGAACGTAAATGAAACAGAGGATGACAAACAGGATGCATGGCTAATGAAAGCCAGGTCTATAGCTTCTTTCTTTTCATTGCCGGTCATCTCAGGAACAGCTGCAGTGAGCACTTCTGCCCTGTCTCCAGCTGACGGATGCCTACGGCAGGAGGGACGCAGCAAGGGGAGGGAGACAGAGCTCTGGTCCCACACTGGAGTGCAGGCCTTGCACTCCTGGAGCAGAGACACTGGAGACCAGTGGAGACCAATGCACAGCTAAGCCTTCATTAAGCAAAGCAGTCAGAAAAGCCATCTCACAAGCATAGAGTAGAAAACTTTAACGGACAGTTTCTTTTGTTGCGACGGGAGCCGTTCACTGGCATTATAGAGTGCTCAGATACTCACCATTGAGTCTCTAAATGGGTTTTCTGATGCATATTTTACAGTGTCAGATGCAAAGTAAGGCTGCAATGATTGCTGATAGTGATTTCCCTTTGTCAGTTACAATGAAAAATGATCTATGCAAAAGAAAGAGTTCAGGCAACCACCCTGGGGGCATATCCAATGCACAACCCATTTTAAAATATGCAACCTTTTTTTACATCAGTGTCAGACCTAAGGAACAACAGCGTGCCTTTGAGGGTAACTTACATTTGTCCGTCGTCATCCCAATCCTCGTATGCAAAGACTTAATTAAAACACTGACCCCTTTGAAGCCCTCATTGTCATCCACTTTTATCGACCACGGTCATATCAATCAGGCCTGTCACAACAAACTCATTTAGCTTTCTTTCCCTCATTGGGAACACCTGTCCATATCCATTGATCACAGTGAAAATGAAGGTCATCGCAAACATTTCCAAACTGAGCCCTCCCAGGGGTGTCATAACAGAGAGGCCTTGTGCGACTGCTCCAGAGTGGGCTCCGACAGGCAAATTTCTGTCGAGAGACTGACACTGACATATAAAATGATGCATTGCATCGTGCCAAAGTGCCGGATTGAGAAAACAAGATTGCGGTGTTCTCTGAATAAGCCGAACAAACAAAGCTTGTTTACACTGGATGATGGCATTGATAGCAGCCACTGTTTCAACAATAGATGTGACTGCAAGGTGAGGGGTCATTTTTCCCTCCAAATGGAGACTTTGTTATTTCCAAGCCCACCAGCCCAGTTTGAGTGCCAGCTTCAGAAATCTGTTTATTGGAATCCGCTGCCAAAAGAAACATCAAGGCAACTCTGCAGAGGGAGATTCAGAAGTGACATCTTGCTCTCTTGTTCTGCACAGGTAATACATATGTGTACAAGTGACATGACATTTCCTCTAGGACTGGTGTTGTTCTCCTCACCTCTCACCTCTAGTTCACATCAGTGTGTTTAAAGTAGATCTATTTGATCCCCCAGTTTACACATTTGGGCTCCATACCTTTAAACGCCTTTTAGATTTCGCCCTGTGAGAGTTTATCTGGCATGACAGAGCATGGAAAATTCAAAGAACCTCAGGTGGAGGCCTCTTGTGTGTGAGAGTTTTTTTTTTTTCTTTCCTTGTGAATACAGAACAACTTCTTGTCCATCATCTCTGCCTGGTGTCATGTCCGTTGCTCTGGGAAGCAGCAGTGCCAGACCAGGGTGGTGCGGATGTCGACGGTGATGCGGAGGCAGATGGGTGGGCACGGGGAGATGTGTGGTGAATCCAAATTCCACAAAGCCAGAGACACCTATCAGACCGCCAGCGCGAGGCCGACCAGCCCTTGCCTCATGCAGTGCATCTAAAAAATCCATTCTAATGTTGGGGGCTGTGTTCTTTGATTTGTCAGAGCTGCAAGGCTGTTTCTGAACACGGCTGTTTTAAACAGAGCAGCTCCTAAAGTGTTCTTTTTCTTTCAGTTCGAGAGGCTAAGTAGCAATAGATTTGACATTGTTGGTGTTTGCTGATTTCACCAAATGCTCTCTGTTGTGAAGTCACTTGAATGAAATTCTGATCAAATCCCAACCTCAGAGCACATGACATAACCAAACCTACACTTTGATCCCAACTGTAACCCTAACATATTCCACAAAGTCATGTTCATATTTTCACAACTGCCAAAATGCATTTGGGACCATTTCAGATCCCAAAGAAATATATTCATTACCATGCAAATTGGTTTGGGAATCGTTGACTAAAAGCATTCGACATACTTCATTTGAAAGTCTGTAAATGCAATTAATGGGACCTCATTCACAAGAAAGTGAATTGCCTGCAGATAATTGTCATTGTCTGGATCCCATTAAAAGTTTCCCCAGAAAAGCTTCGTTCTGAGGGAAGCCTCTCCGTCAAGTCGTTGCTGACACGGGCTTCATAATGGGATAATAAACCTCCTTTCATCCACTGTGAATAGAGCCGTACTCACAACAAAGCACTGAGAAATGATTTCCACCATGATTTCTGAGAGGGCTGTTCAATTACCGGCCCCTGAACAATCTATGCAAATGCCTTGAACAGTGCTGATGACATCCACCCCTGTGCAATCCTACGCAAGAACAAGAAATTAAAGATGGTGTCAAATAAATTAGGGGAAATATCAGCCCTATACACGCACATGCACACACACTCAATGTCAAACATTTTACGCCTGCTCAGCTGTCTGTTAGTTTTACGAGAACCAAGCATCAATTTCAAATTTCCATTTGTTGTCATTTCATCACAAATGTTTCAGATTTTTCAAGTTTACTGGTGGAAAAAAATCCATCACATACCATACATTCTGCATGCATTTACCCTCACTTTAACTTCTACAATAGACACAATTTTTTAATCATGCTTATGAAAACACAGTAATAGTATTCAAACCTGAATAACGAATACAGCACACTGAAAATGAAAACAGCCAAATGAATCCAAAATAAAGGAAAACGTATCCATGCTTCTCTTCAGGGATTAGAGCTGATCCTTAAATTGCTCATTTCCATTTTTTCAGTGAAAGCAAATGCATAATGACTGGGATCTCTTCTCTGTGTTGGAACCTTCTTACAATTCAGACTGTCTCCCCTTGGTAAAGAACCAATCACCACAGACTGGTAGGAGCTGTCTTTGCATCTCTTAGATTAGCCAACCTTGACACAGCCCTTCACAGTGCAATGGACCATGACTAGGCCTGCTTACTTGTATACTGTGTGTTTTCATATGGTGAAGATAAAATGCATTATTTGACATTCAGGACATTTGTCCATACATGCAGTGTGTGCATTTACTGGAGGATAACCCAACACTAGCCAACCTCCAAAGAAGCAGGTCCAGATCATTCATCTTACAATAATTCAGTTTAATTCTATTTTTACAGCACCATTTACAATAGAATTTTCTATTAAATGTACATTCATTTTCTATAAACATGCACTACTTGTAAGTGGTGGTCGTCCTCCTGCAGATCAACACACAAATGCATTAACTATGTAATTGTAGTAATTAAATAAAGTAATTCATTACAATTAAAATTTTAGAAGCTACTTTACTGTTACTAGGTACTTGATTGCCTCGACACAGACCAACACACAATGACACAGACCAACACACAATGACACAGACCAACACACAATGATTTGCCATTTAATAAAATAGCCAAAATAATTAAAATAAAAATCACCTCTCTCTCTCTCTTTCTCTATGCCTGCTCTCTCTCTCTCTCTTTCTCTATGTCTGCTCTCTCTCTCTCTCTCTTTCTCTATGCCTGCTCTCTCTCTCTCTTTCTCTATGCCTGCTCTCTCTCTCTCTCTCTCTCTCTCTCTCTCTCTCTCTCTCTATGCTGCTCTCTCTCTCTCTCTCTCTCTTCCTCTATGCCTGCTCTCTCTCTCTCTTTCTCTATGCCTGCTCTCTCTCTCTCTTTCTCTATGCCTGCTCTCTCTCTCTCTCTCTCTCTCTCTCTATGCCTGCTCTCTCTCTCTCTCTCTCTCTCTCTCTCTCTCTCTCTCACTGAGGGACAAAAACAATTCTACAAAAATGTATGTACACACATGGTTAAGATAGCCCAACTAACGCCACAGTAGCACCTCCAATCAATATTGTATTTTAATACAGTACCATGTCAGGGTACCATCCAAAAGCTTTGGATTCCACGCCTAGAAATTCTTGCAACCAATCAGCGAACAGCAATTTAAGGCAGAACTAATAGGTTTAAAGTTCAAACAAAGCCACTACGCACTGCGAAGTAAACGTATACCTATGAGTGTCCATCCTGATCCATCAGGCTGTGGTTAAGAGGCCAACTCAACCGAAAATCAACAAGAAATGAGTAACAACTTACTTTCCAAAAGTAGTCACAAGTAATCTTATTACTCGTAACTTGTAACTAATTATTAAAAAACCCTCGAACTGAAAAGCAGCTCCACAGTTGGTAAGCTACCAGTGTGAACGTAAGGTGCACTGTCCTAACAGCACAGTCCAGACACATAGAGCAACCTCCTCCTGGCTCGGCAGGGAGCACCCAGCCTGGTGAGTGTGTGCCTCTTTGCCCAGACAGGGCTATTTGTCTGCTGGCCAGTCCTCACCCCTGAGCCCCACTGCTTCTGTTTGTCTCTGTCTCCCCCTGATTGCCTCGTTGGTGCACACTGGCACTCAAAGCCATTAGCAGACACCCAGCAAAAGTCACAGCACAGCCATTGGAGTCTGTCTATGTTCACCACTCCACTCCACTCTACTCCACCGCACACTGCACAACAGCCTGACTCACTCCAGCTTTTAGGTAATCAGAGTGTGTTTCAGTGCAGAGTGATAACAGCAGACCATTAAAACTGAAATAATTATGAAATATCACAGTATGGGGACAGATGGCATGTTGTCGCTGCTTCAACATGACCTCTAGGAGGATGTTTTACCGAGGCCCTGAATAAGGGATGAGTGTGAGAGCCATGTTAACATTAGTGAAAATAGCGTTCTGGATGGAATGTGCAAAATTAATGTCCTTTTTTTGTCTGGTGTTGTGAAATGAAGCACTCCAGCACTGGCTTTGTTCATACAGAACATCTGCAAAGAGGTTATCCTTGTTAGACAATAACTCTGTTGGAGGAGGTGACTTGAAATCCCTGGACAGAAAGAGAGATAATAGCTTTACTCTGAGGTCTACATTACAAATGCAAGCTGGAAGACTCCCATAAACCTGGAGCTTTAGCCTACTGCAGTTCCTCATATTAGACCATGGATTTGCCAGCAGACCCTCAAATTTCAAACATGATAAGCAGATTTTGAAAAATCAAAGGCAGACAGCCATGGACCCAACAGTAATTGCATTTTCATCCGAGTTCAGAGTGGCGAGAGGGTCTTGTTTCCAAGATGAGGAAATGACACAGCAACCCAAAGTGCCACACAGCGAGTTCAAAGGCAAAGCCATGGACCAATAAAGAGGAAGTGGTCGGGGTAGGCAGATCAAAGCCACGGCAAAGAGAAAGGTCAGCACTCAGACGATCAGAAAGCCATCACATGAAGAGAGGCTCCCTCCTAAAGTGCTCCCTCACAGGGAGAGCATCTCGGAGACCTGGAGAAAGATGTCAGGGCTCGGCGCAATTCACAACAACAGCTTTGTCTCAACTAATAAAAGGATATAGGGATGGCATGGCCAATCCACTATAACATGGGACATCCATATTCACAATACACACAACACATGTATACGGTATGTAAGTAACAGTTTTCAATCTGTCTGAGAAAAAAAGAGTTATTTGTGCAATGGTCATTTGGTAGATTGCCAAATTGGTGTGCTCACCAGTTTACAGAAAGTCTCTTATCCATGATGAGGAAATACTGAACATAATCCCACCTGTTACCATTTATAAATACATCCTATTTATTGTATTTCTGCATACAGGCTATTGCCCTCTCATTAGATGTTAGGGATTTATGATGGGATTTATGCATCGCTTAGAATGCTTGCCTAGACCAAAAAAAAAAAACATATGTACAGCCACAGCCTGTCTCTTGGTTAGAATGAATGCACACAGCGCGGGGTGAGGCTGTGTGGTGCCAAGCCAAGGCTGCTGTACCTGACCCTCTGCCAAATCAGAGCTGGGGCTGAGCCAAAGACTGAATCCAAGCTCCCAAATTCACCCTCAACTCATGCACCATTTTCCATTAAAAGACAGAGATGCTGTAATCCAAAATCCCTTACAGAGGAAAACCACTGTGTTGGAAAACACTTTTAACTACCCTCACCGACAGAGAAATAGTTGTAAATGAACAAAATGTTCCAATTCCATTTCCTTCAGATATAGAGATTTAATGAAATACATATTAACTTCATCTGCAAGTTAAACCATTTCCTAAATATAATCCAGTTCTTTGTACTCAATATACAGAAATAATGTTCTGTGTTTTTGTCCATAGTTCTCCAGTTCTATTTTGTCCATGCATCTTGCTTTGAATCTCATGTCACCAGATAATCATACCAATTCAGAATTTACTCCTAAACTGTTTCACTCCAGGCATTGCACCTCTGTTCAGATAACATACAAATGGATCGCCTACATCATGGAACAGTAGGCTAAATGTTAAAATTGGACACACACACACGCGCACACACACACACACACCACACACACACACACACACGCACGCGCACACAAACACACACACACACACACAGATACAACACTATATATCAACTGACAATATAGAGACAGCATTATCAAGAATTTTCTTCTGTGTATGTGAACACCACCACCACCAAGTCCAGAGTTCTCAGTGGGTCAGAGGTTCGTTTTTTGTTTTGTTTTTTCTCCACCGTCTCAATATCTCTGGAAGCACTCGGAAGTTGCGATGTCTCGGTGGCTTCTTTCCCTCATCATCTATAATCTTTTCATCTGACTGCAAATCTTATTCTTGACCAACCTCTACACTTCTTTGAAGGATGTCGTCATAAAGCGGAACTTCTTGCACATCTCTGAGACAATGAAATAGGATTTTATTCAACCACATCCTTCGGAAAGAGAAGCCAGAGATTATATCACTCACAGACCACCTAGCCTACTCCAGGTGCTTAGAGGGGTTTACGATGTTGCGGCATAAATGATTTCATCTTTACAATTCTGTATAAATACATCCAGTCGCTTTGATGGACTACGTGGAAATTAAAAAAACGATGTTTAAATCTATTTTAGTGCAGTGGTTATCTCAACCCCACAGCTAAAATCTGAAATAACAAATTTACCGCGGATTTACTCCTCAGTCGTGCGTTGGATAAGGCAAGGACACCCACTAAGGTTTTACTAGAGTTTTATCCTGTGTTTAAGAGGATGTTATTCTCAGCTATTCTGACAATTCGCTTACCGGAGACCTCTCCGACTAGCTGTGCATTTTAAAAATGTCTTTGTTCGGAATATCACGTGGAAAGTGGCGTTTATTACAAGGCTGATTTGGCTTGAGACTGAAAGTCCGTTTATTTCAATGGCTCCAACTTCAAGGTTGTCTAAACGCAAGGATGCAAAACCGTGGCCGAGAATGTCTTCAACTTTCTGGGCTGTGATACTGCTGACCAGTTTGCTAATTATCTACTGCGGTGAGTATATTGCGCGATAGCGATCAGCTGATACCGTGATGCATGTGGACAGACGTGATATCTGTGATAATCTTAGATGCGTTGACATCTGATTGCCATCATAGGGAGAGGGAGAGGGAGAGTGAGCGGGGGGTGGGGGGGATGAGTGAGTGAATGAGTGACTTACCGATTAATATTCTATCGATGTAACATCCCCACACACCAAAAACATAACTTCAGGTCTAACTCATTTCTCTCTCTCTCTCTCTCTCTCTCTCTCTCTCTTTCTCTCTCACACACACACACACACACACAATGTCATTTGCAACTGAATCAGCTTCTGGGGTCAATTGTGGCTTAATTCTAAAACTTCAATAATTTTGTAGTAAGCCTATTACAAACAAAAGTTGAAATATATAATCAGTTCATTCATTGACCACATATTTTGATTAAATTCTTCTTCATCTATTCTCCCCTTTAAAAGAGACAGAAAAAGTTTAAAAGTGTCTATTATGCGCTTGTAATTTCATTATGAAACCAAGAAGAAATGTGTGTAAACTGGTGCAGTGCTTAGTCGTTGGTAGTTTATTAAAATTATTATTATTATTATTGTTGTTGTTGTGTTATTATTATTATTATTATTATTATTATTATTATTATTATTATGTCTTTAGATGACAGAAGGATTTTTTGATAGCTCTCAATTGAAAAGCAGGTTTAGTTCACACACACACACCACACACACACACACACACACACACACACACACACACACACACGCAAACATGCACACACACACACACACATACACAAAGGCTAAAGCTACAAAGGGATTGGATTGCAATGTTTTTAATCTGGGGATGAATGGGCACTGTTGTACAACGGAGGGTGTTTAATCTCTGCCTTGGTGTGTGATTGTTCAGAGCTGCATCTGCCCGCACTTCCCCTGTAACCTCGACGGATGATTGATCCTCTGCTTGGGTTCAATTAATGCCCTGGGCTGTTGGCTCCGGTCAGCTGTCTCTGAGATCCGAGCTTTGCTTATTTTATCTTATTTCCTGGTGCGTGCTGTTGTTTTTGTCTCGGCCTGTCTCCTTGGCGAGCACCTCAAACACGGCTTGTGGAGTTTTGCTCTGACCTAGTTGATGTCTCAGAGATTAATCTTCATGTTGACCGCTGACCAATACATGTCATCCTCTCCTGAGTCACTGTCAGTGTCTGTCCAGATCAGATGCGTGGCATCCCTGCTGGCCAGTGTGGAATATATTTCGCTGAGACACACAGTGTGTCCACTGCCAGGATGCATGAATCCAAATGTATGTGAATACGTCTGTGCATGTGAATGGTGTTCCTGAATGTGTGTGTGTGTGTGTGTGTGTGTGTCTGTGTGTGTGTAGGGAGGTCAGCACAACAAGTGACTGTCCTCAGCATCCCCAGCAGTAACTGTGTAAGGAACACAAAAAAGCTTGTTGAAAGGAGGTCTGCGTTTATAGCAATGAGTCATATGCTAGCTGCCTCTTAAAATTAGCATCTGATTTTACAATCTGCCTTCATCAACTTTCTCTTGCATGCTCTGAGGGATGAAGGGATGAGGAAAGGAGAAGGGGGAGGGAGAGAAAGAGAGAGAGGGACAAAGAGGGAGGGAGGAAGAGGGGGAGAGAGATGACACTGCTTAGTTCGATGCAGCAGCTAATCCAATATAAACAGTGTTGATGCTAGCCCCTCAATATGGTGATGAAGTTAAAGGTTTACACTATTGTATTAGCTGATTATGTTGATTATTGTGAAAATGACGAGGGGAAGAGCATAGGTGAAAGCTTTCTTCTGTGCACTGGCTCCCTCCTCTGGAAGCTCTTTGACATGGATATGTGTGTATATGTGTTAGTAGCATATCTGGATGAATTACCATAGTACGGGACTAATGAGATTAGGAATAAGAACCTTACATCATGCAGACAATTGATTCTTGCCTCTTGACTGCTAACAGAGCAGACAACAAAGAAGCAAGAATATACCTTTGTTGTCAGCAGATCACAGGAAAGATTTGCAGTGATTCAAAGCTGATGAAACATACACAGTATGTTCATGTGTTCGCAAGACTGCCTATGGTAGCTGTATACATCATGCTAGCTTTGTGTACACAGAATATATATAAATAAACGGTGACACAATAAAGACCACACAATTCAATGTCAGTTGGAAACACAGCCTGTCTTAACAGGAAACTTGTGAGCATGTTTATTGCACTGAGGTGGTAGTGAGCTATCAGGCTTAGGTATTAGGGGGATTTTTTTTTTGCGTAAGTGTTGGTGGGAACACAATGATCACAGTGTACCGTGTGACAAAGAGCGAGGGAGGGAGAGAGGAGAGAAAGAGAGAGAGCACACACTGTCCATCTCTCCAGCTGCTCCCCCGCAAGGTCAATTACAGCAGCAGATGAATCATACCTGCTCCTAACATACTCCTTGCTGCCAGTGTCCTGATTGTGGCGCTACTAGAACAATGTAGCAAAGCTCTGAGAGAAAGATGCAGACACACCCCTCCATCCAGAAGGAAGTGTGCATGTGTGTGTGTGTGTTTGAGCGTGCGCTAGCTGTGATGTCACCAGGCGCTACGGCACACCACCTGCATGCCTCTGTTTGCTTTATCTGAACCAACAAGATTTGCGAGAGGGAGAAGACACACACAGAAAGGCCACTGGTGAGGAGACCTATTGGGCATGTGTTTGATAATCAAAGCAGCCTCACCCCTGGCCCCACTCACTCCCCTGCACCGCCTGCCTGGGGAGCTCGCCTCCCTCTGTTTTATGTGATTTCCCCTTTCTTTTCATTTTCATTTGAATATGGAAAATGACCTCAAAAATAGCACAAGTGTTTTTGTAGGTGAGCGCGCCCACATTTAAATATCTTAGCCTATTTCAGGCAGGCGCTGCCCAGAGGCCTTCTCCTCCGAATGAGACACTGAGCTGCTGTCCGCATTTCAGGGCTTAGATGTAAACTGCTCACCCGCTGAACTTGTTGAGATTTTTAACCCAGCCTCCAAGCCCGTGATGAACCTTTTAGGAAGATGGAGCCGTGTTGTGGATTAATATTTTATCATCTTAGCACACTTTCAGCGTTTTATGACCATAGATTCCCCTTTTTAAGGGGACAAATGCTCTTTATGAAGCTGTAATGTGTGTATCACAGATGGCAGGAGCATTATTGGTAGACAGTGGTGGATTTGGATGCATGAATTATCGATGCATTTAGAGAAATTTTTGAGAACATTTTCAGTACACTTACTTACAGTACACACTGACATTTTCAGTACACTTATTTACAGGACGCAATGACTGTTTCAGGCAGATATGCTGCAGTGCTTTTTACTGATGTAAATCAAATTGTTTGCACTGATCAGTGAAGTGTGTTAAGAGGAAAAGTGTAAAAAAAATGTAACTGCAATTCTCTTTTTTTCAAGATTATTTAGAGTATGTAACATTCCAAGCATCTGCGGCCTAGGCTTCTCTGTAACAGAGACAATACACAATGCCTTGAATCCTGCAGAAGTACAATTCAGTTATCACTATTGCATTTGCTTTTTACATGCACCCTATTTGTTTGCTCCATCTGTTTCTGAGATTAATTTAGGAGACACCCAGGAGACTTACTTAATGAAAGCAAGCAGCAAAAACAATCCATCTATGTCAAGGAAGGAGGGGAAACAAAATGGTAACACATGAGAACAACAAACTGCATTTTCTCCAAGTCTCCAGATTAGTGATTGAACAGGGGATAGCGGTCACGCAGTCAGCCTCCAGACACTGTGAAGGCATGAAACGGAAGGGCTTCCCCTGACATGCCATGTCTTATGACCACATCTGTTCTCTTCTGGTTTCTTTGGCTCTAACTGAAGCAGAAGACAAAAAGAAAGGGATGAAAACTAACGTCACAACACACACACACACACACGCACACACACACAGAGACTTGCTTTAAAATGACAGAAACTTGACAGGGTGTGTAAAGACAAAAAACTCACACACATAAACACTGACTTGTCTTGATTATTGAGAGAAACAGTGGTAAGAAAGTAAATGACACAGCAGTGTTTTGAATTCCTGGAGGACCTATCAATGTGAAACAGCTCAGAGGGCTGCAATAGACAGCGTCTGCAATAGGACTATGGCAGCAGCGGGGGTGGGGTGGGGGGGGTGGGGGATATCAGACAATGAGACAAAAGCAGATGGATGAAATTGTTCAGTCCACCAATCTGCAGTCAAGGGAATAAAGTCAGCAAATCCAATGAAGAAGTCAGATAGAGAAGTGGAAGAGGGCCCACTTCAGAAGTTGAAACAAATATTACATTAAAAGAGACAGGGCCATTTATCCTCAAGTCGGAGAGGTAGTTACGGTGCTGAATAAGGAGCCAAGCTCAGCTGATGCATGTTGCTGGAGACTTAATGGTGTTGAAGTCAACTCTATTCAATCATTTGAACCTGTCCTACAAAGGACCACACACAATCTCAGCAGGATAACAGGCCCATTCTAGATTCTCTCATCTCTATTTTTACTTTCTGCCTGTGCTGTGAAAGACAGTTCCCAGTAAATGGCTATTCTCACCAATCCATGTGGGTTTGTTTGCAAACCAAGGCATGGGAACATTTTCGTGGAGTTATGTTGACTGACAAGGTAATAAATGCTATTTCAGTTTAATTCATTTTAGGTTTCGTTTAACACAACTCGCGTTTTCAAACTGCAAATGCCTGTAATTAAGTGATAGTGGGTACCGAAAGAGCCTTCATTCACCCCATAATGAGCCATTTATCCATCAAAGTGACTACGACGCTGGTAAATTAACCTAATAAGTGGTTATTAATAGTAATATTAACCTGTCCCTTTAACTACGATTACTAAGTATCCACAGTTGAATATAAATATGTATTATGTATACTATTAGTCACAAATTGTGTCATGTCCATTATTAATTACATAGATGGAGTTACACTACATAAGAAATATAAGCTCTATCTGTCACAGGCTACAAGCCCTCTTGTTGACGCAGAGATGCTATGCAGGCTATGTCTAAGCATACTAGGGGGAATATTTCATATTTTGGCTCCTGTCCATGGGGTGCATTACTGTTTCATCCATCTGAAAAATCTCTTTTAGAATCAGTAGCTGCACAAAGGCTTCTCACAGTTGGTGTAGCATTTCTATAAGTGTGGATATTGATTTTGGAGCTAATGAATGATTTGACTGGTGCTAATTGACTTAACGTTCAAGGCTAGTTGCCTGGACAGGGTCCATTCTTTTTCTAGGCATAATGTACAGTTTGGTTTAGGAGTAGAGGTACTTTAAGTCCTTTTATGGAAACCAGGCTTAGAGGAAGAGAGCAGAAAGCAAACATTTGCTGCATAAATCTCTTCCTTATTTCGCCTTTGCATATTTTAGTAAGCAGTGCGCATACAACTTTTGATTAAAGTCTCTAATTCCAAAGCAAACGGAAGAGAAACTGGAATGTTTCAAAACTTATTACTGTGTCTCACCTTTTGAGGAGTGAGTAGGACTGAATAAACAATTAATGTCCAGAGAGGGCATCCTATCGTTAAATTCGAATTCCCTCCACTTGTTGTCTGATATGCTATTTGTAAGTGTAATTGAATTTGCCTTTGTGAGGCTACACACCAGACTTAAAATTCTGTGCGCGATATTCTGAAAAACCTCCCCCAAATTCCAGTGTTGGATGAACACGTTCAAACTATTCAGTAAATTATGACCATTATATCTATATATGGAATGAGACTGAAATTTTGTCTCTCCCATGAGCCAGTCAAAATGTTTTTCTCAAGGCATTTTTGTTGATATGCTTTTCATGTCACTCTGGGAAAGATGAAATGAGGGAGATAGTGATGCCTGTTGTCTGTGTGTGTGTCGGACATGAGTTGATGGATGTCTAATCGGCTCCATTGAGCTCATCAGGCTCTGGCCTGAAGGCCAAAGTGCCATCCATGGATGGAAGACAGAGGACTGGCAGAGAGAGCTAGAGGAGGTTGATAGTAGATTGGTGGTGGTGGTGTGTGTGTGGGGGGGGTAGAGCTACACATCATAAGGGTTCATTGTAACAGAGGCAGCTGAAAATGAACCCTGAAGGTATTTGTACAGCTGGAGTATTGTAATTCCACTTGATACATTTATATATGTGAAACATGGCTTTGTTAAGCTCGGGTGGCAGCTCTCGTTGCTGAGCTAAATCTCTCTCTCTCTCTCTCTCTCTCTACTGTCCTTCGTGACTCTAGTGATAAAGTATTTCATTGTAACAGTGACAATGGCATGTGAATTATAAGAGGAGCACTTCGGGGTTGAAATGCTCATTACAGCTCAACAACAGGGATCCTGTTAAAGCATGTTATATGACTCTGTCAGTAAAATGAATGCAATACCCCCTTCTTAATGGAGACTCCCTTAAGTGTCTGGCAAATTTTGTGTGATGCTTCTTGCTGCTGTGCTAAAAAAAAATACAAGCGATGATACCACTGGCATGACTATTTTGGGTGACAAATGTGTGTGCAGCATATTTCCTATGCTGCATTCAGATCATTATTTGCAGTTTTATATTGCTATATTATACAGCAGCATGAATAGAATTGGGCAATGGAGCATTTACAAGATGTCAGGAAATGTATAATATGTGTTGAGCAGTGAGCCATTACAAACACTGCAGGGATATAGAGGACATATAACATTTTGTAAAGTCAAAGTGAGATGAATAGGATTTCATTCAGTTGTGTCATGTGTCTGCCTCCAGAAGAAATACTTGACCTAGGATAAATTTAATTCTAAACATGGAGTAGTGTCAGAGGTGAGGCTAGGATGTCATCATTGGGTGGGCATTAGGCTTGCTTTGGGGGGCAAAAAAATAATCACTAAATGGCCGCAAACACATTTGTTTGAAAGTAGTATGTCTGAACATATGTTGTGTGGACAACACATGGCTAATAGCCTATACAACACACCAATATAGGCTGCTCCAGCAATTGTAGTTCAACAAATACAAGGGTATTAGAAGCATTTGTAATGTGTTTATCTTATTTCATCATCATCGTCATGGCATGACTTGGCTTTATGATTGATTCATGCCAGTTAAGTCTTTGATGGCCAATGGCTTAGAATGGACACTGGGATTCAGCAATGCCATCTAGGCTACTCTGATTGAAGAGTATGCTTAATGAAGCTTTAATTCATTCTTACTTGGCATAGACTAATTTGTCCTTTTTGTGGACCAACTAACATTTAGGCTAATCATAGGCTATGTGTCTGTTTACCATGATGCTGTTGATTAAGTAGTTCACTTTCATGTATGGACTCCACTTTGCTACATTGTGTCACGTTCTTTTGGGCTACAAATCTAATTAAATCAGATTGCAAAAGAATGCAGCTGCCTTATTAGCAATGTATAACTCATCTTGGCTAGAAAGGAAAAATACAGTGTACAGGTAATACATTTTCATTTTTTATTTAAAAAATAGTGTTAATGATTATTCAAAAGAAGATTCCCATATACTTCTATGACATTTGTAAAGCAGCTAATCCAAATATTGAACAGTTTCATCTGTGGCACTAAGCAACTTACCTGGGTGGGCAGTGCCCCCCCCCCCCCCCCAGCCACGCCCCTGAGTAATGTAAGTCAGAAAGGCAGAAATGAATCCATGAATAAGCCAGTAAATGAAGCTGTTGAGAGTGCAAAACCTGTGGCCTCCATTCAAACACTTAGCAGAATGACTGCATTTAATTACTTCATTTATCAGTGTCAACAGACTATTTGCTTTTGATGCAGGTCCTCAGAAGAGACTGAGCATCATTTTCCAGTCATTGCTTTTTTCATCAAATGCTTGCCTGGGATTTCAACATGATTCAGCCAAGATCAAGACTCAACTACTATCTAATCACAGACTCATTAATGATTCATTTGATGACTTGCTGAATGTAGGTGTGTATCTCTACTGTATCTTATTGTAATCATTCTCCACAGGGGAGCAGAAACTAACAATGAAATCAAATGCATTATTCATAGAGCACCATCAACATAACACATAAAATGAGACATTTTGACCTTGTCATCATAAATATTAATGTTTGTGTTTTGACATTTGTTGTCCTAAGTGTTATTCAGGAGATCAGAATATTGGTGCTGTGCTGTGCTAATCCTTCCCTAATGCGGGACAGATGTTGACGCAGTAATTAACAAAGCCATTGGCCGTTCTAGCAGAATATTTTAAAAGCACCCCTCTGCATTGTTTTAGCCAAGTCCCTGTTTCAGCCCTTATGAAAAAGATGGATTATTAAAACATAGTGAAAGGCAAATTATGAATACAGAATTTGTAAGAGAAGGAAATTTAATTTTTGAATTGTGTAGGTCACACAATCTTTTGTTTCCAAATAGGGATTCCCAGAGTGGAAAAGCATATTATTTTCCTCTCATTGTAAAGAAAGAAGCAGGAAAACTGTGAGAGGAGCAGGCGGATTATGATGCATGATGCATTCTGGGTAATATGCAGAAATTCCACAACTTTGCACTGAAAATTCAATCTGATGAAACCAAGGAAAAAGCCAAGCCAAGCACAGCGGCGGGCAGCCCTCGGTTTTGTGTGGGTATAGGGAAAGGTGATGATATGCATGTGTGATGGGAATCAAATGGATCAGCCCGTGTTAAAATGAAACGAAACAAACAGTCGGACAATGGTGGCGGGGGCATTAAAATGCTTCCCTAAGGGAGACCTAAGGGTGATAACCATAAACCATTTCCCCGCCATGCAGGTTCAGCCACTAATCTAATGCACACATTATTCAGCCTGCATCTATTTAAGGAAAGCGCTGTGAGATTTATCACCCAGGTTTAACTGTATGGTAAAATAGCACATTAAGCAGATGATATCACAGTGTATGAAATGATTATGCACGCTTGCAGAAAAGTGGAGGAGGCCAGCTTAATTAAATGCAAGGTCCTGGTTATACATCACTGGCTCTCTCACTCAGTCCACTTAACCAAACTACTGGCTGCTATTCTTTTTTTCCCTTAAAAGCAAAGAGCTGAGCAACAGCTTCTCTCCCAATACAGTCCCAATCCCCACCCTTTTGTTTAAACCGTTTTTTTTTTTTTCTTCCTTTCAATATGCTGTGCCAGAATTATGCCCAGCCATTTGACTTGATGTTTTGCATTCAGAGAGTGCCATTGGGGCTTCTAAGTGGCCCACCTTGGGAAAAGCTGTGCATTTTGTATGCTGGAAGATAACTGGTTTACATTCATTTTAAGCAGAGATTGGTTGACATGCCCCCGTGGGAGGTAGGGGGAAATTGGTGGAGCTTGACTTAAGCTGTTGCCCAAGCCAAGTTGCTGTGATAATTGACAGAATTGGAGCCACTGCAGCTTTTTTTCCGGGTAACCTCTTTACACACAGCGGTGCCAAAGAAACTCCTCAATAAATGGCACCCATCTGAACAGTGACTAATCTAGGCAGTGACCCTCACACATGAAAATGCATGAGGGAAATGCTCCTTTTTGACAGATGTCAAAATAACAATTGGGGGGAAAAAATCCACAATAGTCTTGCTATTATAATTAAGTTGGTGTCAAATGCTCAAACTATTTCAGCATTCTCATCCTGTGGGCTTGTATGATTGCCTGATGTATTAATTTAACAGCTCTCTCTGGTTCAGACTTGTGACCAGGGAAAGGCACAGGTTAATGTTATAAATATATCGGTATAAGGTAAAGAGGGAGCTGGTAAACACTGTTATCGCAGAGTGGTTTCAGTCTATGGGGGATTTGCGGTGTGAGAGATCTCTGGTAGGGATTTCAGTTCTCCCTGCAGCATGCATGGTTGCAGTGCAGCTAGTCACTGTGCTTGCAGCGCCTGTTCTCCTCACTCTTTTATTGCAGAGATAATCACGCTAAAGTTGAAACTTTGAGGCATGCCAAAGTGCATCCTTTGAATAATGGAACAGAACTGCTTCTTTTGGCTTGTTCTAGAATCTGCTAGTGGGTGAACTAATTCACAGAATGGTTCCAAATTCGTTGCATAATCCAAATGGCGGTAATTGTGTGTTTCAAATGGTTTTCCAACTCCATTATAGTCAACTCAAACTAAAGACACCAGAGACCTGACCCTTCTGAACCCCATTCCTTTATTTATGCTCTAAAATGTCACTCAATTTTAGATCCTAGTTTACCTTCCAATCTCCAGACTACACCTTCAGGCCAGACTTATACAGTGAAGAAGGTAAACCTTAGGCTGAGCAAGCATTACACTGTAGGGTGGGGATTACAATCAATTTCTCTAGAGCAGAGCAGATCTTTGGAGACATGCAGTATCTGAAATATTCAAAGCAGGATTACCTTGGGAATACTCTGTTTCTGAGGATGCCATTTACAATTGAATACAAAATGAATACATACTGCACATCTACATCTTTTGCCCCGAAGAACAGAGGGGGTTGTGTGCAAACATTTGAAAATCTACTGCAAATCTAATTTAGACATTTTGTCTTTAGAGTGGCTTAGCAATGGTGATGTCAGACAACAGTCCATGAGACCGACAGATCCTTGTGCTGATGTCCAGGAGCATGGTGAAGTATACCTTGTGCACCAGTCTGCTTCTGAGACATCTGGTGTCCAACGACTCAGAGACTAATGTGTCATATTCATACAACTGAAATCTCCACTGAAATTAGCATTAGACAAATCACCGGCTGTCAGTGAGGGATTCTGATTTGATTAGAGTTGGGAAAAAATGGCCACCCTGTCCAAGTATTATGTTCCCTTTTATTTAAACTGTCGGCATTAAGATCATCACTCTTGTGTGTGTGTGTGTGTGTGTGTGTATCATATTATTTTAATTTAATAGCCATAACGAATGACAAATTCTACTTTAACTGCCAAATAAGGAATAGAATCCCATTATTGCACACTATTATGCTTTGCTGAGAAAAACACGCCTACAAAGCTAATTTACACAAATCCCAGACTGTTCTGTTTGACAGATTCATCAGCTCCCCCTGCTTCAGACATCCAGTGGGGAGACCTGTGGTCAATTTACCTTTACACCCCCCACCCTACCCCACCCCACCCCCCCAGTCTCAAAGGCCCACTTGTGAATGAGAGTCCTTCCCCGGCTGTAGCCTAGCTAACTAGAATTAGGGCAGCCATTCTAAAAAGGTTAATTGGCCCAGGCGGTGACAGAATTTCACTCATGTGATGTACAAATCAGTGATTGCACCATTCCATTTCCATTTTTTTAATACAAACATCTTCTGGATCCAGGATCTGGATATTTCTACTGCTGAACTTCCAGCACATCTAAGACTTGCAGCTCTCTAACCTTCCCCCTGCACTCTTCTCCTAGTCTGAGAGGACTGCTTGAGCACACACTGACAACCGCAATGTCATTAGAGGACAATACTTTGCTGCGAGCCAGATAGCTCAGAGCCTTGCTCATTAGCGCCTTTGCCTTGACAATATTTCATGCTGGTGCCATCGCGGTGGCACGGGCCAAGCCAGGCTTTTGATGTGGGCAGGCTTCTCTCTGGGTCCCAGAGGAATGCTGAATCCCCCCTCCCTTCACTGGGACACCTCTGATCCGCCAGCCCAGGATGCAACTGTCCCCATGCTGATAAAGGACCAGCTTGAACCTCCCAGGATGCACCTGGCTCTGTGTTGATAAAGAAAAGCGGCTGGATCGCTCAGCATGCCACGGGGGCAGGGGCCAGGGAGGAGATCACGGCAGCTGGTAAATATGGGCCTCGCTCAGGCACGGCAAAGCCCAGACACAGCCTTGATGTGTCCCTGTCAACTGCATCCGTTCTCCAGAAAGGATGGGCCTCTGCTACCCCCCATACGCACCTCCAAAATTAGACCTGGAGGATTGATTACCAGCGCTTTGAGTCCAGCAGAGACGAGCGAGAGGGCCAGACTCTTATCAAATCCTTCAAGCCCATCCGCGCCCTGTCATGGCAACTTCATCAAAGTCATTCTCTTGCCCCCATGATTGTGATCTGTTTCATCAACTCAACTCTCCAGGCCCTGAGAGAGCGATATTGCAGGAGGGGCCTCTCATCGATTACCTTTCCATGGCCACAGCCAGTCTTCATCCCATGGCAGTGCAGCAGCTGTGAAGACCTCATGTTGACTTGCGGATGAGCAGAGAGAGAGAGAAAGAGAGAGAGAGAGAGAGAAGTTACTGGATAGAGCATCACTCCAACTACCATGTTTCCTATCTTCTTCTTCCTCCTCCTCTTCTTCCTCCTCTTGCTCTTTCTCCTTGTCCTCGACAGGCCCTGTTCCTCTTGAAATTGCTTGAAAGTGTTTGTGAACTAATTTTTTGGGCTGTAATTATACCTGTGCGTCGTCTGCACCTGAAATGTCCCCGGAGACGGAGACCAGGACAGACGTGAGCTCGGCGCAGCCCTCTGATTACCGCTGCATGGTCACGCCTCGGTGCCCACTGCACCGTTGGTGATTGAGAGGGGAATAAACTCTGGATCAGATGTTTGTGTTTTGGGGAGGAGCGTGTGTGTGCGTGTATGTATATATATGTGTGTGTGTGTGTGTGTTTGGGGCGGGGGGTGTCTAACTCTTCCCCAGAGGCACGCATAACAGCAGATTTAGGAGACAAAAATTATGCATAAGATCCTATGCTTTGAAATGAAATAAATAATCCCACTGCAGCAGAGGTCTGGGCATCCAGGCTGGGTGAATGTACAGTAGTTGTCTAAATGGCATGCGTGTCTCTCGGATTGATTATTCTGAGCTCGGAAAAATGGTGCGATTTGAGGTAACTGTTGACTGCCTGAGGCTCAGACTCAATACTGCATTGCCCATCATGGCTCCATATCTTGGTCATCACACTAAAGGGAGGAGCAGTCTGCTCTATCAAAAGCGACTGACCAAGGCATATGGATTTTTACAAAGCTGGCACAGTGCTGGAGGCATCCGGTGAGACATTATTTTGGTGGGCGAGGCGGCAGTGCTTCTTCTGCACTGCGAAAAAATAAAAGTCCCTGAATATGAATAGCCTATTCCCTCCCTCTCTCGATCTCTCTCTCTGACTGTGTCTCAGTACAACACACATGTGGTGTCCAGTAGCTATAAACAGTGGAGGAGGAGCCCCGGTCACACTCCTGTGACTCTGTCGAAGAGAAATTCACAGGGAGGATGGGAGTTGTTTGGCTGGTCTGAGGCCTGCCAGGCACCCATGATCCCAGCACAGATGGAGCTGCTGCCGCGCTCCTCCGCAGATCTCCTGCCAGCCGAGCACATGACCAGAAGAATTTGCATACAAATGTCCTCTTTAAAAAGGAACTTCACACATCAGCACATTTTTTCATACTTTTTTTATGGTCATTGCTCATAAATAAATAAATCAATAAGTACACATAAGCAAGGGCAGGAGATGTGCATTTGTGGCAGAAAATCTCTGTGCTCTGTATGTAAATTGATGCTGGTGCTCCGTGAAACATAAGCATCATCATCCTCCAACCCTTTTCCCTCTGCTTGATCATGCAAGGACACATCCTAGCCCAGCTCTGTCCGTTTGATGATGCAGCCCTGGGCCTATCCTGGGCCAACCATTGGCCAGACGTGGAAGGTACTTCATTGCATTAGTCATGTGGGCACCTAGACAAATTAAGAGAACATGATGTCCCCTTTGACTGCAGCAACACTCCAGTAGACAATGGACATCCATTTGTGTCCTTTGGCCACTATGTGTGTGTGTGTGTGCGTGCGTGTGCGTACGTGTGCGTAAGTGTGTGCTTGTGTGTGTGTGTGTGTGTGTGTGTGTGTGATTATGAATGGAGGGAGATAGAAGGAGAGTATGGTTCGTGAATGTTTTGCGTGGACCATGCCTTGACTCCCTGCTGTGTGGCTGGCACCTCAGCCAGGAGGAGTTGGAGTGACCTTGGAAGCACTCAGACAGACAGACAGACAGACAGACAGGCATCTGAGCACTAAATCCTCTTGTGAGGAGATCCTCTCTTATACTGCAAGCTGGATCAGACGTCTAACAGTTCCCCACCCCAATACCCTTACACACACAGACACACTACCCACTAATCAGGGAATCTGAGAGATTGTTTACATCCCATCATGCTGTATCCTCTCAGGACAGGTGGGCATAATGAATTCCTTGGCAAGGCTTCGGTGCATTCGTGCTGGATAATATCCACACCCGCATCCACTAGCATCCGCCACAGGATCCATCTAAACACTAACTCACCTCCTCAGAGCATCACAGGCACATTGGGTGATGTTTTATTTTTTAGGTTTATTCTTAGAGGTCTGATGTGCTTAGGATTTGCCTGATGATGGCTTATCAGTGGCTGCCAGTGAAGTTCTGACAGTGTAAACCTGCAAGCCACATGTTTATTGAGTAATTGAAACTGAGAAATGTGGCTGTGAATTCAGTCTGGGCTGTCAATCATGGCACCGCAGAGATACAGTTACTGGCAGCCCCAGTGCCCTGTCAGACATCACGAAGAAATTACAAATCAACAGCATGTTATCCAAGCCAATGCCACCTCCCTGCCCTCAATCCGTCGGTAGAAATGGCTTCGCTATTCCCCAGCATTGATTTTTTTTATTATTACCATTGTAGAGTGTGGACGCTCTCAGCTAGGTAATCATTACATTTATGATTTCATTGTTTTTTAAATACTCTGGACCCTTTAAGGTGGCTACGGGGCGTGGAGCTTATTTGGATTATCTCTTGTTAGCTCTAGAATCATATTTTCAAGTTCCTATTTTCCCTCACAAGATTTCTTATTTTGCTTAATAGTATGGCCTCTTCAGTAGTCCCCCATGTTGCAGTTCATTTTTAAAAGCTATCCCATGCCTCCATACATTATGTATTGGTATATAAATGAGGTATTTTGGCCCCTCACTGGCTGCTTTATCTCCTCTCCCATCGCACTATCATGTGTTCCTGCATGCGTGTCTCTCAGGAGAGAAATCTGAATGTTTTCACTTCTGCTGGGCTTATGCGTCTTTATCACGGAGAGGCAGGGAGCCATCTTATCATGCAGATCAGTGAGTCCTCTTGTTTTGCCGGTCTGATTTGCATATTGATATTTTCCCTTTTCTGTCTTCCTTAAATGTCTGCTCACCTTGCGCAGCCTGCCGCTCCTGGCCAACTGCTCTGCATTTTGAGTGGAGGGACTCTGTTGTTAGCTGGGCATTAGTATAGATTTTCCCTTTTCTAATCTCCTGCCTCAGTGACTTTGTCTACGGGAGTCTATATATTTCCCATCTTATACTGTCCAAGTGTGTTGCCATGCCTATACCTGCCTATATTGGGACTGCTTGGTGCAGGCACTATCCATGATAGCAGGAGTGTGGCATCTTATGACATTTTGTGAGTGTATGAATTGAAAACAGCAAATTTGGCTCAAACAATCTCTAAAGAATAAAGAATTCAAAAGAATCTACTTTTATTCACAAACAGAGGAAATTAAATGATGTTGCAGTTCAGTCCTTGGCTATAGGCACCTTCTCAGTCTCTCTATTTGAAGTCCTGTAGAAACGTCCCTGAAGCATTCCTTAAGATGCTCCAAGCCAAAGACTGTGGAACAAAAGTTGTGTCTATTAGTTGCAGTGCTGTAATAGGCATGTTTCTACTAAATAATACATAGTGGCATTAAACGCTGGGGTTATTAGAAGGCACATGAAAGACCTTGGCCAGTGTTGGCATGAGGATATGTGCCATCCTAGCGTGAGGAATTCTGTGGGTCATTTCTAAAGGCCATTTCTCATTACATGAGAGGCACAGGAATACCAGTGATGCTAGGGGCTGTTTTACTGATTAGATGATTCAAATAGTAGTTCATTCTAAAACTAGTGTTTCTCTTGTTGCATTAAAATCTTGTTATTTTGTTACTTCTTGTCATATGTATTTTTTATAATTTCTCAGATCACATCCACATCATATTCTGTACTTTCAGTAACCACATCTTCTCATGTGCAGAGTCATAGTACAAAATCTTGTCAGCATTTAAAAAATTTGATTTTAGTACTTTGGAATTTCAAACACTTTGATTTCATTTTTCATTTACTTGGCGACTAGTCTTGTATTTGAGGACGTAGTATTACCAAACATATCACATTCATTAAAGTCAAATAAATTGGATGTCACAATATTTGCATGGGGGAGCGGCACACTCTAACCCAGCTTGACATTGATGTGGAACAGCTTCCCTCCTGAGAAATTACTGAAGAGGGTTGGCTTGCTGTGCTTTTGGGGTATTTTGAGAGCTGCAATAGATGATTCAGCTTCTTCTCTCGCTCCTAATTAGATGTGTGCAGGGTAAGCAATCGCTGAGAAGTACACCCATAAACACTACTGCAGATTTATGCTTTACACATGCAAAGGTTTGTTTGGCTAGCGAAGTGCAGAGGTGTAAGTGTAGGTGTGAGTGTACTTTGCGAATCGTCAGACTGCGCTGTAGAAATAGTGATAGTGGCTCAAATTGTTGTTTTGTTTAAACTTGTGTCTACAGTACAGGCTTGTCTGTTGGTCAAGTAAATGTATGTCAAATGTCAAAACATTTGTATACAAGTCTTAAAAATTAAATTGCCATTGTCTCTTCAGCATTCTTCTATATCCCCTCACAGAGCCATATGCAACAACATTATCACATTACAATGATCACAATACAATAAGATCACTATCACTATAGAGTTACACAACATTATCACATTACAATATGATCCCAATACAACAAGATCACTGTCACTATAGGGTTAAATATACTCACTCTTCAGAGTTTCCTCATTATGACACTAACTCTGGACAGTGGTCACTATCACTCAGTAACTGAATGTTGTCTGTATCTGTCTTGAAATACAACAGAAGTCTTAAACATACTCTTACAGTAAGTTTAGTTTTAACCCTCATTTTATACTCTTTGGAAATGTTATTTTTTTCAGCCAAACTAATTCATCCACAGTGATCCGCTACATATAAATCTTATTTAAATGTATAAATCTTATAAAATTTTATAACCTAATAACATGTTATGATTGTTATGATGGCCTGTTGTTTGAGGCCCCAGAATGAAAAAAAAAACAAAAACGAAAATTTGATACAACATAGACAGAATAACAATCTGGCAGCTCATGTTAACTGACTGGGGCATCGGAAAATTAAACTGAGTCTCTGTGCTCCATTAAGTTAGTCTTTGCTGCCAGTGTACTATTTGATCTTTATCAGATTTTCTCGTTCTTTTTTAACCTACAGACAACACTTGGTGACCTTGAACAGCAGATTAATTCACACTGGATTTTTCCTTCAAT
The DNA here is from genome assembly GCA_015244755.2 of Tenualosa ilisha. Classification (NCBI taxonomy): domain Eukaryota; kingdom Metazoa; phylum Chordata; class Actinopteri; order Clupeiformes; family Clupeidae; genus Tenualosa; species Tenualosa ilisha. The sequence goes on along the minus strand of PYXC01001534.1, from coordinate 2,037,587 downwards.
AATACTGATTGTCTATACACAAGTCATGGTATGTCCTTTGTGTTACATCATCTAAGGAACCTTACCAGGTTGCTGATTAAATACTGTCTTAAATCAAATATCATTTCACATTTTTCCCAAAATATTGCTTTAAAAATCCAACACTGATATTATACTTAAAACTTAAAACTGCAACTATAAAATTGTAGCTATGTTGTAGGTCAAATCTTTATGATAATCCACCAAATATGATCAAAACCCTGCCTTCAGGTATATGACATACTGCACCTGCAATGCTACCTCAGTAAAAACCAAATGCTGTAAATAAATGATTAAAAGGATGAAATACCGATTGCAAAAAAAAGAGTTTGGGCTCAGCTGTCATTGTTGTTGTTGACACTGGTCATGATTGACAAATGATAGCAGCCCTGATACTGGCTGTTCTGGTTTCTTCTCCTCCAATATTCAAGACTGGCAGCATGAGACAGACAGGACAGATTTGAAAGTGCAAAAGAGTGAAAAAAAAAGTGAACAAAAGTTTTCAAAGTAAGGGGAGAGGTTTGCCCTGTGTTTGCGTCTGTCTTGCCAGTGACATTTTGGATTGTGGCAACGCTTGTGCCTTAAAGAGAATAGATAGCTGAGACTGCAGATATGTAAAGTGTTACCTGTCAATAAATAAACAAAGCTTAATGGAAGCCTGTGTTGACCATATTTAATGTTTGCCACACACTCTCTCCCATCCTTAGCAGACAGGGCCTGGACAGGTCTCCGTTAATTGCTGTCATGGTGACTGATGGATCACATGGTGAGGAGCAGGCCCAGGTCTGTCTCTGCTTTACTGCAGAGAAATGAATGAAACATGGACACCCCTGTTGTTAACACTGGCCAGCATCAATAATTGACAACAATTCGCTGAAGTGGCTGAAGTGCATTGAGACGATGACAACGTTTGTTGCACATAATAACTGAATTAATAGAGGCTTATTCAAATAATATCTTATCATGCAATGCAGACCCTCTACTCTGCACAAAATGGACCCAACTAGTAAATTGATTTTTATACAATGAATTGATCTCAAGATTTATTATAATTTCTTTTTTGTATTAATTGGTTTAATTGTGCGTGCGTGTGTGTGTGCGCGGGCGTGTGCGGGATATCCTAATCAGTTAGGCAGGAATTTTACACCTATATAGCTACAAAACATAAGACACACTGTCAAGTTAACACACCCTTGCACACTTCTGTGGAAGCTCATGTTAAACGACAATTTACAGCTGAAATCAGATGAAGTCAGTGCACATGTACACTCCTTACAACCGGCTGATAATCAGCGTAAGCATGCACAAAATGAGAGTGATTATTGGAAACCATCGGAACGGAACACGCATAAACAATGAAGCCAGTTAACGACTTTAATCTTGTTAGTGCCTTCAAGAATTGCCCTTCAATCACACCCGCCTCCACAGTAGCTCGAGGAGACATATTTTGGGGTGTGTGTGACGTCACCAGGAGAGCGAAGAGAAAGTCGCGTCTGTAACTGCGGCTGTTAAGAACAGGGGCAAGCCCGAGGAACTGGCAGAGACGCTGGCGAAGAAACAGGCACGCCATTAACTTGAACTTAATCGGGAGCGCATTCGTAAAATCGAGACACTGGACCCTGAGAGATTTTCCAGTGCTCACGACGAAGCGTTGGATGCGTTTTGGAAGCCGGAGATGCGAGGATTTTCTGTATTTTTTTCTGAGACATTTCAAGTCTTCTCTTCTTTGGCGGAGAGATGTCAGTGATGAAACGCGTTAATTAAATTGAGAGGTTGTGTATTTGGCTACTTGCCGAAAACAATACCTTAAAAACATAACCTACTAGTGAGAGCTGCTGCAAACGATATGATGCTGCAACCACCCCCTGATCATCACACGAGTTCAGCATAGTACTGTGTATGCCACGACGAGTGCCCATCAACACGGCGCGTCCGCGGGTTGCAGTTACAGAAGGAAAAGGTGCCGACAGAATCACGAAGTCTGATCACGGAAAGTGAATAAAATGTCTGCATTTGGGAGCCAGGGGATTTAACTGTCCCTCTTTGTTTTTGCTATACACATTTTGCCTCAATCTATTGACTGTGAAAGACGAGAGCATTTCCTCTTTTGTATTGACTGTGCGTTGACTACTGTATCCCAAACGCCCTCTTTGCAAGGAAAGGATTTTTCGTCTTTTTCTTCTGTGGGGGTTTCTTTTGCAAATAAGTCTGCATGGGAGCAGAATGGAAGACTGGTTTTCTCTCTGAAGACCGCTGGCTCTGTTCCCCGGCTGTTTGACTTTCTCGCCAGAATGCAGCTTCTCAGAGTTGCGTGGGCTTTAGCTGGAGCGGCACTTTGCTGTTTTGTCATTCTTTTGATCCACTCACGCTTCTTGAAAGAAGGTAATGGGGATTTTACCTGCTCTATGCGCTATTATAACTGTGGTAATGTGTCTAGTTTGTGCGTCACCTGTCGTTCTGAGGTGGTAGTTTCTCATCTCCTTTTCAGGGACATTAGGCTAGATAACTGATAAGATTGTATCACCGAAACGCGTCACTTGCGCCAGAGTGCGCAATCAACATCTCTACTGTAGCTTTTTTTTTTTTACTTATCTTTCACGACGTCGGTGGGATAAATACCGTGTCATAAAATGATCGAGGTACAATTCCTTAACAGGCGACATCCTTGCATTGTTTATAGACAGTCTAGATGGAACCATGATCAAAGTGCAGATTATCAACAATAGGATTTTTTTATTTATGCAAACATTTACACGAATACAAAATGTTTTGTTGTCAGGAGCTTATGCGGGCAAGAGAGGATGAGCGATGTTGCGAGATAAAGTGATTTATAGTTGTTTTCTTCAATAGATGGCACTAGAGTCTAGCTTAAGGGTAACGGTGGGGTCAAATTGTAATTATTTCCTCCCATTAACCACAATTTTTTTTGTTATTTCACTAAGTTTGAAACTGACTAAAGGCTCTGGGAACCGCTACAAATTTAAGCTACAGTCACAGGGCTTCACACTGTCACCTTGACATGGCCTGTCGACAACCAATTTGTTAAGATAACAACGTGTATGGCTTAAAACAATCAGCATTTTACCACCAGGACATTTTCCATAAAAGAAAAGATTTTCAAAAAACAAATAGGCTATTATTACTTTCAATACTTGTAACACAATTAGGCTAAACAGCACACAATCTACCTTTCATGACCTACAAATGCAAAAATCATCAAAGGACATTTTGGTGAAATGATCACCCAAAGTCTGTTTCACATCCGCTTTAAAATATACCCCAATGTAGAGGGCAAAGGGTAAAACCCTATATGCCTCCAGTGTGGTTCCTATTCTCAAGCACCCTGCTCTCCTAAGTAATCGAATGTGGCTGTTTTTGTGCCCTGGGGGGAACAAGTATGTTTTGTGTATGGATGAGGCAGGGGGGTCAATGAGTTGTCAGTTCTGTGGTGGGCACCGTGGGCCATCTCCTCTTCCTCACACCTTCATGTGGAGATGCAGGTCAACCTGTGGCAAACCCTCCCCCTCCACCTTAGACCCAACTCAGACCAGTCATCTTAAATGTCAACTGAGAGAGACCTTTTCAGATGCACTGGCCACCTGACAGCCCTCCAGTTACTAACTAACTACCTTAGCAAAGATGTAATGGTGTGAACATATGAAATGTAATAAGCAGAAATCTAGGTTACTGCCTCACATAAAATTGAATTGCCAGTTATTGTGAAATACCAATACCCCTACATTTGCCATGGATAACATGCATTTGTTCTGACATTAGTGATATTTGCTAATTCATTTAGTGTTTGTAACTTCAAAAGCAGCCAAAATTCAATCTAGACACCTTTTTTGTTGCATGCCAAAGGTGACATAAATGTCAGTGCAAACACTTCTAGAAAATGTGGATTTCCATTTCTTTTTAATCTGGTCCTGTGTAGTTTATTCACCTTAAATATCACAAATCAACAAACTCATACAAATCAGTCAATTTGTTTGTAATGTCTAATCAAAGACTGTTTATCAACCCTCTCTGGTCTAATCTCTCATCATTTTAACGACTTGTGTGGAAATATAGTTTTACTCTGCAAGCAAATTCTCTTTCTCAACCAATTGCTTCTCTCTCTCTCTCTCTCACACACACACACACACGCACACATGCACACACACTCACATGCGCACACTATTTTCACACCTCCATTGAGGTCAGATATTGTAGTACCTATAGGCATATTCTCAGAGACAAATGAAGGTCATAATCCACAGCAGACAGTGTTTTGATATTATTGTAATGCAGGGTGTAAGGTAAAAGCCATGGGGTTAGAATATTCATATATAACATCAACATTGCTTTTTGTCAGGCAGCAGTGCAGGCATATAGAATTGTCATAGCTTCCTGTGTAGGTGAATATTGTATGAATTGTATGAATTTTGTGTTATTATTCTCTGTCAGAGACGGTGGTGTTAATATACTACTTTATAATGTGATTCAGTAGAGCAGTAGCAGAGTTAATGGTTTACTGCCATGCAAGAGAGTTTCACAGAAATGAGACCATTGTTTTTCCTCTCACACCTCTCCCAACATTAATATCTAAAACAATCCAGGTCCAAACAAAACAAAGAGAGAGAGAGAGAGAGAGAGAGAGAGAGAGAGAGAGATGCCTTAAGAAACGTAACATCAGCATTGCATTGGTGACCAGTCGTCACCACATTATCAGCTGGATATTTTGAAATTGAAAGGACTTGTAAGCATGTTACTAGTACTACCTTCTCTATATTTAGCAGACTCCTTTGGGGTTCACATCACAAACAAGCTTTTACTCGCTCATACTGGGTGGCTTGAGCCATGAATACCTTTCTTTCAAAGGAGTCTTTGGAAACAGTAACCTTCAAGTCTGTTGTCCTTTCCCCCCTCCTAACCGTGTGCTCTGAGCTGACATGGCCGAGTGACTGACGGATGGTAGCGTCAGATGCCTGGGAGAGTCATCCTGAGGGGGTGTTTGTTTGACTCGGCGAGACACTGATTGCCTAATTGTGGTTAATGTGCTGGAGAACTGTGGTTGCAATTACAGTGAGATGGTCATGCAGCTTACAGATGGTGTGGCGTATTCATCAGCAGGCCTCCCTCATCCAAACACACTTAGACGTGCAAAAATGGAGGGATTTTGCAATTTGGCCCCTGAGTGCTGCTTAAGGCTCAAGTGACATAAAGATAATACTTGCCGTTTAGTGTTGTGGTAATACACCTCCGCACACACATGCAAATGGGCTCAGCTTCACTGCAGTGTAAAATCCTTGATTTTGTCTGAGTCCCAGCAACCTGGGGAGGCAAAGCTCTTCGTCAAGGACCACTGCAAAAGAGCTCAAAGGCTCCGAGAGGATGCTCTCGCACGGCGAGCGTACTGAAGTAGCGAGAGGTTTTACATGTGGGATCACACTGCCGATTGGCACTTAGACTAGATGTTTACGCAGAATCAGTTTGCTGGAATTCTTTTCCATGTTTGGAAATTCCAGTAGGTTGGCTTGTATGCCAGCCAGTGCAGAGGACTTGTCCCAGAGGTTAGGGACTGGAGGGTCATTTGTCTAATCGGCTGTCAGGGAGTGGGAGGACCATCTTCTCATATCAGCATTTTCCTCCGGGGCAGAAACCAGGCGATATCTTGCTGCATTGGCAAGATATCAATCATTACAATTTAAAAGGGTGCTGTTCAATTTCTCATAAATAAAGTAGATCATGTTGTGAATTCTACAGTCACACAGTGAATCTCCACCTCCTCTAAAAAGCAAAACTTCTCAAGTTAAAGGCCTTCCTTCTCCTGCCATGTAGTTCTTCATGCTGGTTATAGGGCTGTTGTCTTCAAGATAAGACTTGCTTTTGTCAGCAAAACCTTACTTAGTAATGCATGATATTTTATCAAGTGTCCATCTATATGAAGTGGTGCACAGCAGTCACCGTCTATCTCTAAAGTGCCTGGGATGACTTATGGTGGTCTGAAGATCGCCCTGCAGCAGAAGAACTAAATAACCTTGATGCCCTTGATTGTCCCACTAAAGGTTCCACGCCATTACTTCAAGCTTTTTAGAAACAATAAACTAAATATTATCAGTGCCACAGCACTCTGGAATGAGCCACATGTCCTCTTTGTAGGCGACATAATAGAAGCATTATCGATCACAGTCTGGACTATCCAAACTGCTCTCTGCGACACAGGCTTATTCCTGAGGTTATTTGGAGCTTAGCGTTATTTTTGTTGGAACAACCTATAGAAAAACAACATCTGCTTTTGGCCTAAGCCCCAGCTCCACAACATGATTGTTATCCTCATTTTCAATTGAAAAGGAATTAAAGGCAATGGCATTTAATGAATATCTTATAACACTGAATGTCACATCCCCTTAGCTTCACATCCTTGAATAAATTGCATGCTGGCCACAATTTAATCCTGAACCCGTGCTATGGGAAGACGGTTCTTGCACTTGCAGAAAAAAAGAAATGAAAAAAGGCAATAAACCTTTCTCTGACACGGATTCATTTGCTTTCTAATTTCATTGCTGATTATAACGGCCGGAGATGCTGTTGTGCCATGGACGTTAGTCATGGCAAGAAAGCGATAAATCTTTAGCGCTTGATCAAAGACTCATATGGCACCGCAATCAGCCTCTTTCCAACAAATAAGTGCCAAATGAAATGAGATTCCACAGCCGTTTCACAGTGCCGACCAGATAATCATGTTCTGTGGAATTCGTTCATTTGAAAAGCATGTTAATTCTGAAATAGCCAAAGTGGCACCGTTTCCTGGTCACACTGAGATGGAAAGAGAGCCAGAGGGGCTTACTCGACTCCATCACGCTGCTTTAGCGAAGATAGGAACAGAAAATTCTCCTTGGATATTGTTAATGTCATGCAGCCTTCAGCTTGAAGATACTTATCCATCAATCTATTTCACTGGAGGGGAGGTGGGGGTGACGACGACTCTTAAGAAGCACTTTTAGAGCAAATGATGACAACGCAAGCATGGGTACCTGATTGTAAAGAATCAAGGAGGACAGGCAGACTAGATCCAGATAATTTCTGTTTTTGATGCTCTGGCCTCTGCTTACACCTGTAGCTTCTCTGAGAAAAAAGAGATGACATTACTCCTCCCTCTTGGCAACAAATCTAGTAGACCAATTAAGTCATTGTTGTTTGCATTGCATTTGCCTGTTAGTTATGGTAATAAGGGTTTGTCTAATGATCACAGTTTGTAGTTCAAATTGTTTCTAATTTAGGAAATTATTCTTAATGGTAGGAGGGCTTTTAAATCTGACCGCATTATGAAAGTGAAAGAAGTTTAAAGTTGGTGTGATGTAATGGGGATTTCTTGAATATTTCATCACCTTCCCTGAACTTTCACACTCTTGATGTAGCCTGCTCACATTGAGTGATGTCACTTTGACAGCTAATATCCACTCATGTGGTTGAAGGGGAAGCCTGTCATTGGTCACCCGGTTGCTTAATATTTGATCTGCCGTGTTAAGTGTATCTGTATAATTCACGCAGAACTGAGTGCCTGTTCGCGCCCTCATATTGGCTTGGCCTTCTTAGCCCTGAGATAACATTGACTCTGTCCCCATGTACGCAGGAGTGACCCCAAAGACCTCATATCTGTGTGGCTATCACATGGGGAGAAGAATCAGACCCTACACCCTGAATCAGACTGTGAGCTATATCTGTGCCACACAGCATAGGCAAAAGCGAACTTCATATTTTAATAATGATATTTATACAGCAAATGAAATATGCCGGCCTTGCAAATTTGCCGTGCTGAACAGACAATAAATTATACCTTGTGCTCCACACAAGCCCAAGGATAATATCACACCCAATGAGATGAAAGGACCAGGGCTGGTGGGACCCAGAAGTGAGAATGCCCTTGCTTAAATCAAATGGGAAAGGGAAACAATCGCATGTAGGTCCTGTCACAGCGATTTACTTCAAGCATACATTATAGCCCGCACCAGCTCAGAGCAGTGCAATGGGGTCACCCTGGAAATACACACCTTTACCTAAGCCTGTGGATCCATGTTTGTCTCTTCCTTTCCAAGTCATCTTTATTCAGACATCACACACATGCACACACACGCATACACACATGCACACAAACACATACGCACACGCACAGACATACACACACACACATGCCCTCATGCAGAGTTGTGTGTTACATTACAGACCCTTTACACTGAAGCTCAAAGCATTTTTTTTTTAAATATATAAATAATGCATCGACCTCATGATTAAAAGTAGAAATAGCTTATGATTAAAAATGTTTACTCAAGCTTGGAGGGGGCAAAACACCCCTGAGAAGATAAGCTCAGTGTCCCCAGCCCAACTCAGCAGTAAAGGTAACTCATGCCATATCGCATATGCATATCACATTACCATAGCAAAGACGCTTTTGTCAAAGCACTCCCATTTCCCATACGGTTGGCTTAGAAAGCAGCACTTTATGGCGCCGCTCCTCTCGTCTGCCACGGCAGCAAGCACATGGAGCTGAGGGCTTGCATGACATGATGGCTTCACGCTGACGCATGTTGCCTTAGATGGATGTGAAAAATGAGGGGTGGGGAGATGGGAGGGGGGGTGCTGTCGAGTGTCTGTCCTCAGCTCTCACTGTGAGACCCAGGTGTTGGGACGATGTGCGGACAGATGGATAGGCTAGTCAGAGACAGCACAGTGGATTTTGCACTAATAGTTTGTGAAAGGTGAGCAGAGCTTTGAGGTGGTGTGTGGCCCAGCTCAGCGTAGCACTGGGCTAAATTGCGATGCTAATAGATGAACTTGCGAAGCATTGAGGAGTACTGCGGCGTGCAAAGTTAAAGAGGTGCTGTTGGTGGAAATCTGTCAGGCTGTAATTAAATAATTGGCACGAGCGGTTACACATGGCTTGATCGCTTTGTGAGACTCTACTTCCCCATCAGTACCAATAAGCGGGCAGCAAGCGGACTGATAGGCTGCGCTTTGCCTTGTAAGAGCAAATTAACTGAGCAGTCATGTTGGCCACACACTTGGCAGACAGGTCACAGGGCCCGTACCCGAGGCATGACTGGTCAGAAATAGACAAAGTCAAACCTTCTGTCCCTTTCATGCCCTTTTCTTTCTCTTTCCCCTTTTTCTTTCCTTGGTCTTTTTTTCTGCTCTTTTTCTTTTTTTTAAGAATATGCAGCTCTTTCAAATACAGTTCTTTTTGGAAGGTTGCCATGGTGATACATTCTTATGGGAAAAAAAGTTTGGTGTGTATGTGTGTGTGTGTGTGTGCGTGTGTGTGCACATGTGTATGCTTGTCTTTGTGATGTATTGTGGTGGGGTGGGGTGGGGTTGAGGGGTTGTCTTGTAACAGAGGAAAACAATTGACTGGGGGCTAGCCCAAGAGGGAGGCATAGCTCTGAGATTTCTCTCCGAGGTATTCGGGCGCAGACTGGCTATAATATCACAAGCCACAGCACCACTGGCTCTCCTCTCCTCACCAAGGACACACAGGGAGGTTCTATGTGAAAGCAGCTGTTAATTACCAGTCCTTCAATGTCCTGATAATAACAGGCACTTATTAGTGGACTCGGGCTTAAGAGTTGCTGAATAATTACCTGGGCCTTTTGTTTACTTCTACAAGCCTGCCGCACAAACACTGTCGAGCATCTGTGGCCATTATTCTGAAGGCTTGGCTTCTAATTATACTGATGAAATAGTGGCCAGAGGAACCTGTGTGTGGGGGAACATGTGGCCATGTGAAGATGAGGTGGCTGGGGTGTTAGCAGGGAGGGAAACGGAGACAATGTGTGCATGTGTGTGTGTGTGTGAGAGAGAGAGAGCATGTGTGTATATGTGTGTGTGTGTGTGTGCGTGTTTGTGAGTGAACATGTGTGCAATTGTGTGTGTGTGAGTGTGTGTGTAGTAATGTGTGCAGCGTACACGAGTGTGAGAGTGGCAAATGCTGCAAGGCTAAAAGTAAGGCTACCATACAACAGGCAGTAATGAGCATAGACAGTGTGTGTGTGTGTGTGTGTGTGTGCGTGTGCTTGTGTGTGTGTGAGAAAGAGAGAGAGTGGGAGAGAGTATGAGTGAGAGAAAAAGGAGAGAAAGAGAGAGAGAAAGAGGGAGGGAGAGGAGCATGGCTGAGATTCCCCCGGTTACCGTGGAAATCCAGATAAGCGTGTTTCCTCTTTTATTGTCCGAGCAGGGTCTGCATCAGTGTGATGCGGGGTGAATACCAATTACATCAAACTGCTGCTGAGGCTTCTATGCTTGAGTGCATCATTTGAACCCGCTGGCTTGTCTCAAACCTATTTAGGAACTTCCAGATTATTCCCAAATACTGTTTTCCAAACTCAGTAGGCATGCATACAGTAGAGCTCCCTATCACGCAGGTAGTCCTAGGCACAACACATTTAATAGGAAGACTGAACTTTAGTCTTGCTCAAAATGATGGGTGACTGTCATCTCCTAATAGCGGGTGCTTATAATAGTTTTGGTGTCAAAGGAAATGAATAATTTATCATTTATGCTGATGTGCAGTGAGTGTCTCACCTCCATTAGCGTGGATTGCTTGTCTGGGCTTAATGCCATTGACAAGCTTTATTAGGTATGGCACACACATGTGCTTTCACAATAAGGGAGCGAGTGTTGTATTAAAAAGAGGATATTTCTTCGCTCGTGATCCTCGCTTGCTCTGACTCTCTTGCTTACAAAAATATGTAATCACAGACAAATCCGCTAACACTGCGCTGAAATAAAGCCTAACACTGCTAGTTGTGCACAAGACAACATTCATCAGAGCCTACTGAAGGGGAGAGTGACAGGCTTTGAATAACAGTGGGAGGAAGTACACTAAAGTGGCATTGAAATCATAGGCAAGGCAGCTGTGTCACCTTCAGTGTGACAACCTCTGTGTGTTAGTCTTGTGTTTGTTTGGCTGTTTTAAAGACAACTCATCCATCGCCTCAGCGGGACGGGTTTATTTGGGAGCGGGCTGTCACAAGTCAGGGCTTGAGTGCCATATGCAGGGTGCTATGCAGAAGCCATCACACAATGTCCCTCTTGACAGCTTATAGAGATCTAGTGTGATGACTGAAAGGGCATGACAGTGGTATTCCAAATGTCCTAGTGCTGTAGTCATTTGGTATGGAAGTACTCAGGCTGCAGAGTGTCGAGTGTGTGCACTGAATTAGAATGCAGGCATTCCTAATTATTCCAGATATTCTGAAAACTAGTGAGCTACAAATTATGGATTGCAAAGAATTCCATTCTAGTCTTTCTACTGTGCTGTTCTAGAGCTGATATTTTACCTCCATATATCAGTACAGGGGCTTTCGTCTTTCTTTCTTTCTGTCTGTCTTTCTTTCTTTCTTTCTTTCTTTGGGCTTCTCTCACTGATAGCCAACACACCAACAAGTTTTTCAGTTTCCATGGCCTTGAAGAACTCTGTCAAGACAAAAACTGGCCCACCAGTAGGATGAGTGTCTTTGACATGCGTTAAGACTCTGCTGTGTAGTCTAAGGCACCATGTTAGCATTTCTGTGGAAGAGCAGTCATTCTTGTCTCATTATGCCAACTCTTACTCGTGAACAGTGCATAATTAACCAAAAGGAAAAAGAAAACGTCAACTACATTTTGTTCCATGATGTAGAAATGTCTTTGTTTGGTTTAGCATTCTCAACTCAGTTCTTGCCAATATTTCTTTGTACAGTTTGTAAGTGTATTTTCCCCTATCCTCAAAGGCAGGTTATAGCCCGCATTGTAATTATGTCCCATGTAAACTCATAAATCTCTGCGTCAACACTGGCACTTTGGCAGTGTTAATGCATATTCATGAAGGCTTACATATTCATGAGCAAATGTCTGACCAAACTCTGTCGGAACCATAATTGTGAAATATAACCAGCAGCTTTTTCCTGCTGCCACTGCTTGCAATTACGCCTTTGAAAGTCTGTCGCTCCCTGAATGACATAGGATAACCTAGCAGGTGGGGAATGAGACACTGATAGTCCGACATGACAGTGGATGACTGGCCATGAGGTTGAATGAGAAAGTCCAAATCCAAAGCCAGATGTGTCCTTCGAAAATGGCAATAGTCACAGGAGAGAGAGTTAGAGCTTGCATCAGTAGCCTTACATTAGGACCACACTATGTATCACAGTGTACCCTCACTCACTATCAGTGGGCTTAGATGGTAAAGGCTAAGTGCTCTGCAAAAGCCCTTTTAATAATATTACCCCTGTCATTATCCAAACAGCCCTCCCATTTATTTAATTTTTTACTTACTGTCTTGTTATTTGGCGTTAGATGGATAGCAGAAAAGGAATGTTTTGCCATTTAAGACGCTGAAATTTCTGTTAAATGAGTAGTGGCCAGTAACCTATTTGATGCCCACTCACTCATCACTCACTCACTCACTCACTCACTCACTCACTCACTCACTCATTTGTCAGTGCAATTACTGTGTTGATCAAGGAGGCTTCATGGAGCTCATTGAAATTCCTTAAACTGGTTGGGGTGGCTAAGTGACCTGCTGATGAACCATCAGCCCAAGGATCCAGCGCTACACAAACACACAAGCGCTGGACTCATTTGGTGCCACGTTTGTCCAGAGAGTAAGCTAAAAAGGCCAGTGGGCAGTGTCTTTCTTTTAGATGGTAGCAGACTTTTTCCACTGATTGATTATCCAGTCCAGTCGTTCAATTTGCTACAGATTGTGTTTACCTCTTACAGCTACTTACAGCTTATTTTGGTACATATCTCCTAATTGCATGCTTCAACAGCCAGTTGGCTCAGACTCTTTCAAAAGCAATTTCATGGTATTTTGTCAAATTTGCTGACTGCTTATGTTGTGTGAGGAGACCTTTTCTAATACTATATCATTAAGTTCTGTTAGGTTGTTTGCTGCTGGATGTTAACCACCACAAACTCATAATTCCTATAGGAAGTACATCCTTATTAGCTTATCATGGCTGGTTGTTATTGTTGTTTTATAAAATGTTATTTTTATAAAAGCCAAAAGCATGTAGCTGATATCTGTTAATGTCTTCTTAAGGGATTGAAGGCTGAGAGCTAAGATGAAGAGCAGCAGAGACGAGAGGAGAGTAGAGAGAGAGAGAGAGAGACAGAGGGAGAGAGGGAGGGAGAGAGGGGCCTCCAGAAGGAGGGAGGATGTGAGAGTCTTTATCATACAGCTGAGGCTGAGAGAGAGCAGGCCAGCTGAATGAGAGGGAGATTAAAGACAGACCGTTTGGAGGCGGCATTCAATCACTGCAGTCCGGGACTCTTCCCTCAGCATGCTGATGAGGCCCAATGAATGGACTCATGGACTCCTGCTCCCACACTGCCCGGCCAAGGGTGATTATTGCTTATATGCCACAGATAAATTGCCCTACCTTTGAGCGTCTGGGCCTGGCCTTCTCCTTCTCCTTCTCGAGCCCCAGCCATGGGGGGTGGGAGTGAGGAATGGGCTGGGCTTTCACACGGGAAGGGCTTTAACCTGGGGCGAAAAAACAATGCAGCGTTTAAGGTGCAGCGGCTGCGTGGCCCATTTGTACATCCTCTGGGACTGTAAATGCACTTAATTACACAAGAGCAGCATCCATGGGTGTGCGCAGTGACAAGACTGCCGGGAGAAAATGTGTGTGTGTGTGTGGGGGGGGGTGGAGTATACCCATCCCCCACTACCTTCATCCACCTCTGGATTTCTTATTTATGCTGTTATTCTTCACATAGCACTGGGCAGTTTTAAGCTAGTGATCTATAAACAGTGTTTAATTGCCATGAAAAAACACAGTTTTCTCTCTCTCTCTCTCTCTCTCTCTCTCTCTTTAGCCTTTTGTGTGAGTTTATTTTAAGCCTATGCTTATTACATGCCACTGACATCTTTGAAAAAAGCCCAGACCACAAGAAGGCAGTGGTGACTGGGCAACCAGAACACAGAAGCAAAACTGTCATGCTTTTGTGCAGTCAGTGATGCAGCAACTCTGGGGCTCCAATTAAGTGTTTGTTGGCATGAATACTTGTGCCTATGTAAATATGTTTATGTGTGTGTCTGCATGTGTGTGTGTGTGTGCCTGCATGTGTGTATGTGTGAGTGTGTGTGTGTATGTATGTATGTATTATTTTCTGTGTGAGTTTGCAATGGAAAAAAGGGACATTCAGGGAAAATCAAATCACCTCTTGGAGCTGATCCAGTAGCCACTGAAGCGCACAGAACAACTGACTTTGCCTAAAATGGATTGGATAGACAGCAGTTTCACTTTGTGTGACGAGAGCGGTTGTAACGAGGGTTGTCTGGAGAACTTTTCTGAATTCTGGCAGCTTTGACAGAGCTGTAATGTTTCTGCGCGGCTGTAAACGCCGACTCTGAAGCCTGTTGTGTGATAAACTGCACTTTGAATCCAGCTGAATCAGTGATGGGGAAAATGCTCACGCCACTGTAAGTTGAGGTTTCCTTGGCGCCGACCCAACCTCCATATCCCAACCCCCCGTGTGCTGCATTCGTCACTGACACACTGGACTGTATGGACGGCAGATGTGCCGTTTCCTGCTGGCTGGGCACTGGCAGCGAAATTGGAGTCGCTGCAAGTCTGCCGACGGTGGGCTGCTATCGGAAGCGGTGATGTGCTGTGCCGAGAAGCTGTGTTGGCGCCGGCGTGGCCTGATTAGGCTTGTTAAAGGCATCATTTAAAGCTACCCCACCAGCCCAGAGAGCAGGTAGTAGCAGAAAAGGTTCCACTAATTTCAGAGCTCCCATCCAAATTGGACCTTGGACACACAGCTTGCACTTTGGCTTTTTCCATCTGAACATCTGTACATTGATTTAGTCATTCTCCAAAGGCGCCAGCACATCACCATCATTGCACTAATGGCATGCAAGGCTTTGCAGTGCATGGAGGTGACTGTCAGGACACACAAACCACTGCAAACATATTTTGTACCAGTGATATTCTTATTAGGCAGATTGGAGGCACTGCAGCGATTATTTTTGGCAAGGTTGTGTGTGTGTGTGTGTGTGTGTGTGTGTGTGTGTTGTCAGTGTGTTTTTCTGGGCAGTTAGTCACGAGGGCAGAGGAGAGCAGCCGCAGGGGCCTTGACTGGCCTTGGATGGTTAAACCTCCATTCTCATCTCCCTCTGCCAATACTCAGCTCTAGTCCAGCACTAGCACAACTATTACCACCACTGCACAGTTTGAAGTGTCTGCCTCGTCGGCAAATTTCTGGAACACAGTCATTCTATCTCTTGTGTTTTAATATGTTTTAGTCCATTTGTTCTCAAACTGGGAGCCCGCAGCACCTTGCCAGGGGGTCCGTGAAAAAGTTTGCTACAAAGTAGCATCTAGCATTTAACAACACAAATAGATGTAAGCCTTTATTGTTAAATCTGTGTTGCGATTATGATGGGACCCTGGAATTTGTTCTGCTTTCATGGGGGCCCCGGTCCAATAAAGTTTGAGAACCCCTGATTTAATCTATGCCTATTTTGATGGTGCATTGGTACATCAATCAAGATTGAGATATGTGATTGATAATGATTGGAAATGTGTTTCTCATTTTGTCTGATGGACAAGTCTGACCTCTAGCCATATGTATGAGCTGTGCATCAGCTGTATGAGATGTATGATATGTATGAGTTGTGAGCTGCAGAGGCTGTGATTGCATTCACGTGCTTCATTGTATGTACATTGGCCAGATGAGATGAAGTCCTGGGTTAGGTCTGTCTGCTGTTTAGTGTAGTTATTCTAAAGTGGCCAAACCTCTGAGATGAAAATCGAGGACTTTTCCCTGAATTTTCCTTGGGAACCGGGGGCATTCCAATTTCTACAGTCAGTGTCATTAAAATAAGTTATGTTTTACCTTCAAAAATCAGGGACAAAGTGGGTTTTCTTGTATTTTACTGGGAACAGACCACCAGAATTGGGGACTGTCCCTGGAAACTGGGGTCGTTGAGATAGTAGAACTCTTGGACTGAAGGAAACATTCTCAAAACTGGGCATCTCTGTAAACAAAGATTCGTAACATCTTTAAGTGTATGTGTCCACTCCCAGGAAAAAAGCCAGTAATATGTTTATTTTTAATGACATTTATGTATCTAATGGGAGACAATCTGGTGCAGAGCAGCAGCAGGCTTAGCAATTACAGTGCCTGCTGCTGCTCTATAAGTGATTCCCTGCTGCTCAGCTTTTCAAAAACGTGTCAAGGAAAGTGCAAAGCACTCAAGTTATAAATAGTGAAGGCCGAGATTCAGCAAGTTTGTGCCATTAACACAGAGGTCATCTGTATGTGTGTGTGCATAGGTCAGAGATGAAATAAGAATGGTGGAACTGGCGATTTGTGTGAGCACCATCCATCTGTGAGGAGCTCAATTAGGCAGTTTGTCCAAAATAAATCCAATGTTTCCAGTCTTGGTGCTTGGATGCTGACCATTGGTCAAATTACTCTAATGGAAGGACAAGTCAATGTGATGTATCTGGAAACGTACAGAAACCGTGAGCATGTATGTATGTATACTCCCCGTGGAGCATGGGTGATTTTCTAGTGTGTAATGATATTGACTGCAGTATATTAGTTTGACAACTGCCCTTGACAGGGAAAACCATAATGGAACATAATGGGTTTGTTGATTTAAAAGAATCAATGAAAGGGTATCATCAAGCATCTCAGTGACATGACGTGTCAACAACAGTACAGCCCAGAGCGCTCTACACAGGGGGCACAAGTCTGAGATCAAACTGAGGGCATCTAACGTAAAGGATCTAAAGACCAAAATAACTTCCGTTCAAGCCACCAATTTTTCCCACCACCATCCTGATTCATTAAGTACAGTAATATTGTGTTAGACACAGTGCTCTGAGCATAACAAAGGAAGACATGTGGTGAGATGCAGTGATTTATCATATGTGGTTTATATATAGACATATAGACAGCCTTGCTTTGCTGCTAATAAATTGTCTGGATCCATCAGCGGTGGAAAGGGGTGATGACAGCAGAGGAGATTGTAGCTAATAACAGCTGGGGTCCTTCAGTCGCTACCCCATTGCTCTGGGTATATTACTGAGGCACAACACCAGAGCCTCGCCAACATGTTATGTAAGATAGAAGAGGGGACATATTTCCAGTGGCACACAGAGAAAATATTCAAAGGGAACTGACAGACAAAACTCAGTCTAAATTCACTGCAGAAGGATGTTGGATGAGGGGGAAAAAAGCTTTCTCCCTTGATGCAGCATACACATGACAAGCCATTATCTAGCAACCTGGAAGAAAAGTGGGGGGGGGGGGGGGGGGGGGGACAAAGTTAAATGGGAAGAAAGATGATGATAAAGGAGAAGGAGAGAAGAGGAGAGGAAAGGAGAGGCGAGAGAGGGGAAGAGGAGGAGAAGAAAGGCATGCGGTAGTTTTCCGATCTGTTTCAGTCAGAGGCTCCTGCTGGGAGTGACATGCGGGATTAAAAGCCCTTCATCACGCAGAGCAAAGGCAGCCAACATCACAACAACACATCGCTCCAGCGCCACACATTTGCATCCATTTAAAAGTGTTCTCAGTAATGATAAGGCTGAAAAGTGTTGCCTGCCCAAGGAAGACAGAGGGAGAAAGGCACAGAGAGAGAGAGAAGGAAAGAGAGAGAGATTGGTTTGACAAACAAACATTGTGTAGGTGTATGTGTTTGTGGGGGTGGGTGTGTTTTTCTTTGTGTGAATCTTTATTCTCTCTCACTCTCTCTCTCTGTATGTGTATGTGTGTGTGTGTGTGAGAGAGAGAGACTGAGAGAGTCTATGTTTAGCCATAAGATGACTTTGTTCATCATTGCTCACAGATCCATGCCAAAATTGATTGGATATTCAGAGAACCAAACAAACATCACACTTGCTTTTTTATGACATGGTTTCAGGCTATAAACCAAATATGACAATGACTTTTTTCCAAGCTCATGAAAAATCACTTTCAAACTCTGTGTTCATTGAACATTTGACTGAAAAAAGGTCCAGAGCTGCAAAGGTCTCTCATTTAGAGAGAAACAAAGCTCCCTTTAATTCGTAAACAGCGTTATATAATGTGTTTGTCATCCCTCCGCTCCTGCGTAAAGGTGAAAAATAGTGGAATTATAAACATCCTTTTCAAAAAGAAGGGAGAGGTTGCTACCCTGGCTGTTGATGTTTCTACATCCTTCAGGCTATGACCAAATGCTGTTCAAGGCTGAATGGCATAAATTAGTCTGTCAGATGGAACAACGCCAATCTGGCATTTAGGGATGCAGAATAGATACATTTTGTACAGTAGATTGAACAACATCCCATCTATGTGCAAATGCAGAAATATGTCTTAGGAGAAAGATTTGGTTTCTCCTGTCAAAGAATTACACGACACATCCAGTGTGATTACCCTGCAGGTGACGTGAGATTTGTGTTAATTAACTTTTACCCTGTGACTGTAGGCCAGATTAAATCAACACTTTGACCTGGCTGCCAATCAAAATAACCTGTATTCGTACGATGGCTTGATCCCTGTGGACATGACCTAGGGTCACTCAGAGAGCCACAGGTTAATTTGTGAACGGCACAAGGGTAAAGGTTAAAGGCGCCCTAATTGAATTCCCAGGATGCCGCTTTGATTGCACTGTTCATTTGTATTAATGTACTTCACTGATGAACAGTAAACAGGCAGCAGAGATGAACCCACAGCCCAAGCCTGTGGCATTGGTCCAAAACATGATCCCTTCAGGCAGAAGTGCAGGAGTGGAGGGGAATTGCTCCGTATTTGTTCACTGACTGTATGGGAGAGTGCTGCTGTAGATATGCAGTATTAGATGTGCTGTGTCTGATACATGACTCTGTCTGGATGTGTGTATTGCAGGTCAGCTGGCAGCTGGCACCTGTGAGATTGTCACCTTTGACAAAGACAGTCTGCCACGGAGGACCATCGCAAGGCAGACAGCAAGGTGTGCCTGCAAGAAAGGACAGATCGCCGGGACCACGAGAGCCAGGCCGGCATGTGTGGATGGTAAGCTATCTCTCTCTCTCTCTGTTGCTCGGGTGCCAGGTCACGTGGCCAGTGCTCCCTGTGTGACTGAGCCCAGTGTGTGGTTCCGGCTCCACCCTAGCCATCTCCTGAGGCGTGTGCTTTTGAAGCCAGAGCTTACACTATGATGTCACCTACAGAAACCACGCATTAGATCTGGGGCCCTGAAAACAGACTAATATACCATATGTCACCTCAGAAAATGGTTTTAGGGATTTCTATTTTTTTTTTTTTTTTTTTCTTTATGATCCTTTTTGTTTTGAGATTCTAGCACATAGCACATGTCTGCAAATCATGCTTTGTTGTTATTTTTATTTATTTGCTTTAGTATTGTGATCCACTGTGGTGGTAGCATATAACCCATGACTGCAAATAAAGCTCTGCTGTTAGTATCCTAAGACGCTGCTAGATGTTACTGTCTGCATAGTCCTGTCACATGGTGTTTAGTGAAGTTTGTGACGTGCTGGCTGTGGCGGTGCGGCCTGGTGGGAGTGAGAGCACCTGTCACCACGGCGACGCACTGTTGTCTTTTCAGTCCGCTCCTCCACCTCCACCTGCCCTCAGCACGCCAACACCACGTGTCATCCCCGAGCTTGATATTTGTGCCACACAATCCTCCGAGCTCTCACACGCAGACTCGCACACGAGAGCCATGACTATTTGTTCCAGAAATAAACGCACAGAAGCAGGACACAGTCCACTGGAGGGGAATGTTGAAGAGAGTGAGAGATCGGGATAGGAGAGGAAAGGGAGCGAGGGAGAGAGAGAGGGAGAGAGGGAGGGAAAAATGAGATTTCAATCATTTTAATCTGCGGCGAGTTCTCAAGGTCTTGAAACTGTTGTAATATCCCCACGCTCCAACTGATACAGTCTTTGTCCTTCATTCTTCACTGGAGACTCCAGGAGGTCAGCTCTTAAGTAGGATAATCCAGAGCGCCATCACAAGAACCTCTCTCAAAGAATATTTATCACCTACGCGTGGCTGTGGAGACAAATCTGTTTTTCAAAATATTTACAAATAGCTAAGCTAACTTGTTGTAAAAAAAATGTCTGTTAATTGTGAACTGAGCACAGAGTGCTGTGGTGTTAATTAGCCGGCTTTTTCAGTACCACACCGGGTCCCTAAAAAAATTATGAATGAATAATTCAGCATTTCCGTAATCCAAGCGAGCGTCGTGTGTGTGTGCGTTTGTGTGTGTGTGTGTGTGTGTGTGTGTGTGTGTGCGCGTGTTTGTGTGTGTGTGTGTGTGTGTGTAGGAATTGTTATGCCTCTTACTGCATAAATGCTGTCTCACTTTATCAGTAATTTCATGGTCTCTGGCCCTTGCTGCAGCCAGAACAATGTGTCAGGCTGCTGATATTGATTTCTATTAGGAGTGGAGAGAAAGAGAGAGGAGGGACGCTTTTGTCAGGTAATCTTAAGCGGTGAAACCACTTGACTGATTAGGAGTGCTTGTGGAAGTAAGTGCTGGATGAAATGATATCTCCTCAGGAGGTCCACATACACCGAGGTGGAGTGTGTTTGTGCGCCTCCCCGGTGGCAGCTCCAGACACTGATTAAAACCCAAATAATAGCTGATGCTGGGCGTTGGCGGTGACTAACAGCACAAGGGGCGTGAGATTGGATCTCTGCATGGCATCTGTTCCTTGCTAGTTTAAAGGAGAAGGGTGAAAAAATAGTCTCAGATATCTGTGGAGTGCAGTGGTTTTTCTTGCGGCAGTCTTTGCGCATGCACACAGAGAGCTCTACCAAATTTTCAGGAATGTGATACCTTTTGGCTACGTAGCAATGAAATGTCCCCAGCGCAAAACTGTCCCTTGCACCCTGTGTCATCATACACATGCATAAAGACGAGACGAAAGGTGCGGTGTGTGGTGTGTTGCTGGGAGCAGGAGGAGATGGCTTGGCTTATGAAGAAGAAAAGGGTACATGGGCAATGGCCAGGTAGTCTTGAAGGTCATTGTAACCCTGACGCTGGGTTCTTTGTGTGCCATGAATTAAAGTGCAGCCAGCACATCTAAAAAGCCCCTGCCGTTTCAGATGCCTGTCACATCCTAACATCCCGTTCACATTGGCTTTACCTGCTTTCATGCCTGACTGCATGTCAAGACCAGATCATCACAAGTATCAAAAGAATGTAGTCTGGCATGAAAGGAACTGAAAATAGCATAATGATTATGCAAACAATCAATATTCAAGCAGTTATACAATTTGAAAATGTTAAATTAGTTCAAAGTTAAGTTCAAAAATGTAAGTTTTTGTCCAACGGTACTGTAGCTTTTTGTCTAGGCTTTTCAAGCAAAGACTCTCAAAGTTCTCAAAAGCTCCCTTTCATTGTGGCTGGAGAGCACTTTACTCCTTGCATGTTTTCTATTGACATGCCCGACACTGTTTTCCTCTCTGAGGAACAATGTAAGGAAAATACTGGAGAAATGTCGAGCCATCACAGCCAACTTTCACTTTAGCTGAAGTCTCGACTGAGCACCAGCGCATTGGCGGCGAATACGTTTCTGAACTTAATGCAATGCTATTTCTACAGGGAGTTCTTATCAAAGTAGTTTTTTGGTTGCTTTACCAAAATGGTGTTGTTTTTCTCCCCTTCTGCATGACAAGCAGAAATGATATGAGAACGCGTCTGCAACCCCTGCCGTGCTGCATTCTGACATGTGACATGGGAATTAGCATAGAAATAAAAAGAGTGGCAGAGCAGCCCCCTCTTAAGACAGAGACTTGCCATCTATTAACGTTTGTTTTATTGTGCATGATTGTGCCCCCCCTCCACTTCTTTTCTTATTTTCTGGAGAATCTAAAGTAGGGGGCGAAAAAGCCATTTTCATTTCCTACACTGAAACTATTTTGATTCATTTCATTCAGTGCAATGTAAATGCACCGGCGTGCAGATACATTTATATGGAGATATACTGGAAGGAGTACATTTAATCAAAACAGTAGGAAATGTATGTTAGGTCACACATGCATAGTCCCAAATTAGAGAAGTAAATTGGGCATACGGCTCTGTTCTGGGCTTCTGTTTGCTGAATTGGAGACATCCCTCACAATCCCTCCAATAATGAGATACTGTGTCTTCTTTATGTGCACTGAGAACTGGGGAAATACGCCTCAAACAAGGAAGCACTTCTTTTCCCAGCAACATACTGTAGCACTAGAAAGAAAGAGCGAATGAAAGAAAGAGAAAAGCAAGCTTACCAAATGGTTTCTACACTCTAATAAATGGCATTAACTTTGCAGATGGTGTATCCCACCCCACAGCTCAGTATTAGCATCAGTCTGGAGAAAAATGATGAAGTGCTTGCAGGTGTTTGTTGGCTTCTCATCTGTTGATTATATCAATGATTATTGATGTCTATTAGCCTAATCCTCTGTCTGTTTGTCTTCTAAATAATCAATAACAAAAGGCGTTTTGGAACTTGTCTAGAAACGCCTGCAGCTGTTACTTTTTCATACTCTTCCTATAAGTGTTTTCAGTTGAATTGATTATTTATCAGCAGTTGATTTGTCTAACCTATGACCCCATACATTAGTTGAGTCCCATAATAATTCATCACCAGTAACAAGGTGCTATCCAAATACAACATATTGAATGAACCCAATGCAGACTAGGTCGGGCTTTTGTATTTTTCTTTTCAATCCATCAGGGCTGGTTGGCAGACATTACTGAGCCCTCATGGGAAGAATCCAATATTAGAAATCAGTGATACTTTTCATAGCATCGGGCAAAGCTCAGCGTATGAAGCATTAATTAACAAACTGTCTAAAACTTTTGCTGAATCACTCATGCCAAAGCACCCATAATGCACTTTGTGACACTGAGGAAGAGATATGAACGATGCATTTAAACACTTTTCTTATATTATTTATACCACAGATATTTTGAAGATGTTCTATAATGCATGAAATTACTTTCTTTCACTTTTCACTTGCATTAGCATGTCTCATTTTATATGCATATTTTTATGTGTGTAAATTTTAGATATGTTGGAGGAAGTACGCCCTTCAAAATCTAACACTTTACCAATATATATTTTATACAGTATTATAAACTATTTTACAAATGTTTGCAATGTATTTTGAATTCCTTGGAGCCATTGACACAAGTCTACATAGTTATGATATAGTTAGATATGACTACACTTAAATGCGTTATGTTGTAGAACAAGCCCTACTCAACTATTACTGTGAAAGCTGTACGAGGCAAATCTGGCTTGCTAAAGAAACTGGTTTTGACATAGGGCAAAGCTGTCATTAGTGATATTATCAAGAGGTACTACATGAGGCTTTATCACACACTCTGGTACTTCAAACTGTAAGGACTTTCTATAACATTGTATCACATTGTGAGTTTAGTGATTGCTATTGTGTGGCATTAGAAATACTTTATAACCATATATATATATATATATATATATATATTTATGACTATATATGCTGAATATGAACGTGTTCAGTATGCTTGAATACTGGGTTCAAGTGAAGTAGCATGAGGATTGGGGAACATCTTTTTGTCTAACAAAAAATGAATTATTGATACCCGGTTGTGGAGGCTTGAGAATTATTCTAATGCATACTGGGTAATCTTTGATGAATATATATATTTATTATTTATATAGATATGAAGAGAAGTGTTCATTGGCTAGAAACATCATTGTTTTAGCCATGCCTCCTATCTCTCCCTGTATACTGGCTGCTCAAAATACGCCCCAAAGGTTAGCAATCTCAGAACATTACCTTCAACACCTAGCATGCAGTTCAGGGACTCCTCCCTCTTGCTATGCCCCCTCTCTCTCTCTCTCTCTCTCTCTCTCTCTCTCACCCTCTCTCTCTCTCTGTGTGCACACTAGGAAGCCTCATATTCATTCCTGCAATTTACTGTTGCTTCCCCAGTCCTCTCTTGCAGTATTCACGCTTTTCTCTTGAACCAATGATGAAACCCCACTGGCACCTGGAGGCAGCCTCCCCTCCTCCTCTCCAGCCCCACTGCCTGCCTGCCTGCCTGCCTGCCTGCCTGCCGCAGTGGAGCACCACGCCAATGCCGCTGCTCCTTTTGACATCTCACAATTGCTCGCCTCCGTAGGTGTGAAGTGTAATAGCCTAATTGGAAGGGAAAAAAAGTTTCTTGCTTGAAGCTCTTTCCAAGGGGTGTTTGGGCTTGTAGGGTGGTAACAATTGATAATTATCCCGTCCCCCTGAGGACCATCATTTCAAAAATCTCTTCTGGAGAAACGTGCTGAGCAGAGATGGCTTCACACACACAAGAATTAGGCTAAAATCACACTCACTGTACCTCTCAGCGTCGTCTCAGCAGAGTGTCTCTGTGGTGCTCCCATCCTCTTGGTTCTAACTTTCCCCCGTGGTATTTGGAGCAAAGCACAGCCCTAATGGAAACACATGCAATCAGTACTCCATTGCTGCGTGATTGCAGCTCTTTGTGCTTTTTATACAGTGTCGATTGCACACTGCTCCATCAGATCTTGTATACCTGCCATTAGCTGAAAATGGATACAGGTAGTTACCTCTGCTGGACTGGACTGGATGTGCTAGGCATGACAGCCTGGAGTGTTTCGGGTGTGCATAATCTATTTGATCCCCTTGTTGTTAGCGTGGGAATTAAGGTCTGTCTGCTAGGTCGGTGACTGTGAGGTGAAACAGTGGATGGTGCTGTCCATTTCCTGAATAGGATGCTGTGTGGTAGACTGTAGCAACATGCTCTAAGGCAAAGGCGCTTGTCAGGGATGTCCTGCAAGCTCGCCTGACAAACATGCATTGAGAAAAGGAATGTCGGAAGGTCGAGGCAACCGCTGCAGTCTGTGTTGTAGCCAAGGAGTCTGGAGAGTGGTGCTTGAACATGATAAGAGGAAAGAAATGAGTCTCTTTCTCTCCTTCCCTCCCCCTCTCTCTCTCTTTCTCTCTCTCTCCCTCCCTCCCTCTCTCTCTCTCTCTCCCTCTCTCTCTCTTTGATTGCCTGTGTTCGTTATGCATTTAAAACAGCTGTGATGTAGAGCCGTAAAGGGAATTTGCCTCCTTCCTTTTCCTTGGTTACGACGTGTTGTTGTGTGTGATGCCTGAAATCCTAATTTGGCTTGGTGCATATAAAAGAACACCACTGTGATTATTTTTTATTTGCCTCATTAAAGCAGCAAGGGAACAGCTGCATTTCCATGAGGCCCGAGTATAACGCTGGGGCACTCTATTGTGACTGAAATTATAAAATGCATAATTAGGTAGTCACTGTTGTCTTTTTTCCTCCTGTATGGAAGTACTCTTCACTATCTGCAGTGCTCCTGCTCGTGTGTGCTACATTTCCAAACAGACTTCTTTTGTTTGGGTGAGTTGTTTTTTTACTCCCCCGTCTTTTGTAATTTATCTTTATTGGGTGGGTTAACAATTTCTACTCAACAAGAGTAATTTAATAATTCATGCATTTGTACCCTTGTACGCTTCTTCCACCTGTAATTGCCAGCGTTGTTCAGTGTAGCTGTGTTCAGTCAGTTGAAAACCCTTGCATGGAGCAGGCCAGGGAGATGGAGAGATGGAGAGAGAGAGAAAGGCTTCCCCACACCAGCTCTTGAATGGAACACGGGACGACTTGTCAAGTGAATCTACAGAGGTTCTCTGACATGTGAGAGAGCATATGCGAGTGTGTGTGTGAATGTGTGTGTAGAGAGAGAGGATGTGTGTGTGTGTGTGACAGAGAGAGAGAGAGAGAGAGAGAGAGAGAGAAAGAGAAGGCACACATAGAAGCGAAGTTGTATTTCTGCTCTCATCTAATTGTTCTCTGAAGCCCTGCGGAAAAATGGAAGTCGGTGCTTGCTTTGTCCTTGGGATTGTGCAGTACAGCAGTAATAAAAGCACTGCCTGGATTGGGCCCCCCCTGTGCACCAGGACGACATACATCATTATCCCACCCTTCACACATCTGCTCCAATAGACCTGTTCTTGACCGTCCAAAGTGCACATCCTTTGTTATCATGCAGGGCAATTTCTGTAAGAGGGTGTTCTGGAGTATTGGCTGGCAGAAATAATAAAAGAGTTGTAGTGACAAGCATATGAAAGAAAAATAAATCCATGAAATCCCCACAAGGTAAATGAATACAAATGATGTCTCCTTCAGCAAGGAGGAGGCATAAATCACTCGGGGATTAATATTGGTTGCAGATGCAGGTTGCTTTCATTAGGTTATAGGGCCTCCAAGTGAAAGCATTATGATAACAAACTCAGTGTGCACTCTGCTTGGGAGTTAATAGTGTGTTCAGTCAGTGTTGGCTGTCGACCCGCTGCAGCGGTGTGAGATAAGGCTGTTCAGGTGGCGCAGCCAGGGGGACAGGCGGCCCGGCCGGCCGGCCGCTCGCTAATGGAGAACGGAGGGGAGGAAGTGTGGGGGGTTAGTGAAGGTAGCCTTCAGCGCAGTGACCTATGAGTGGCCCAGCCTCGCCTCATCTAAACCTCGGTCATGGGTTCACGTCCGCCGTGGGTCGACACGCGTGAGGCACTTAACCTGGAAATATCAAATTGTGATCCGTGCGTCAAAGTGGGTCGCCCTGTAAATTGGACTTAGAGCGCACTTAGTCACCCTGGAGAAGGTCGTCAGAGTTGAGAAAATAAAAATAGCTGACAATCAGAGGAGTGACGGATGGGGAGGGTTCCCCTTAGAAGATAGTTTGCTCCTCTGTGCTTTGGAAATGTGCATCTGTTTGAACAGACAGAAAAATGTTGCATCTGCCAAACAATGTGAGTCATGCCTCTGCTGCAATGCAATGTCACATCGGAACAAACTGCATAGACTCACTGAGCGCTGCGTAATTAGCCCTGGTTCAATAGCTTTGTGTGTGTCCAGCCACCCCCCACCACCCCCTGACACACACACACACACACACACACACACACACAAAAAAAAATCCCTACCTAAAAATAAACAGCACAGTAAAATGCCAGAGCACCAGAGACGTGGCGCCATGTGAAACAGAGTTGTTTGTACCACCGAGCAGCGCAGGGGTCCAGCTGTGAGACGGCCATGAACAGCCCCAGTCATCTGGAAGAATTACGCCCATCATTAATATTAATGACCTGATGTGCACGCTGTACAAGGCCTATGGTGGAGCAGCATGTTTGTGCTGCAATCCAAGATACTGTGTGGGAGCATTAGAAGAGAAAGTCGTTGGTGCCTCATAGATTTTCTTTTTCTGCTGTGTTCTGTTAGGAGTGTTTCAATGCACTTATAAATGTATGTCACCTGGTGATATAATGTCATCTTGTCGAGGGCTGCTGTGGTCGATTTCTTTGCCATGAGGATTTCACAGCCAGCAGGTTAGCATGCCCTAACAGGATTTGTTAGCGATGCCACAGTCAGGCCTGCAGGTCTGAAAACAATGGGATGCAAACATCCGGCATTTGTGATGGGTGAGAGCTCATCCATCTCGGATGAACTGCTATGTCATCACAGCTTTTGAATGGATAATGCATCCACAGAGGGGAGGTGGGGAGCGAGGGAGGGAGGGAGAGAGGGAGGAGTAAAGCCCGCTGAGCAAAGGAAAGCTAATACCTGTGGGAAGCAAGTCGCCTCACAAAGCTGAACAAACTCGCTATGAGAGGGAACATGGTGCCGGAGGGAGCTTTTCCACCAGGGACTTACTGTTAGCATAATTCCACTCACATATTTGTGCTAGGCGTCTTTTTTTTAATCCAGTCTAATGAATGAATAGAAATGCCTTTATTGTGCCAGTGTTGCATATGCCTGGCTCACTCTCCTGCGCCCGCCTGCTCCACTCTGCTCGTCACTGTCAGAGGAAGTATGGATCTGTTGCTAGGGCAACGGCAGAGGAGCTCTGCTGATTGGGTGAGACAGGGCTCAAGCCGGGTGTTGGTGAGGTTTTAGAGAAGCCATGTCTTGATTCTTCCCTCCCTAAATTACAGTCGTCCATCACTGTGTGTTGGGGCTTTTGGGATGTGGCAAACTCATGACAGTAAGCGCATTTGATTGGTCTGTTTCCCTCCCATAACAGACATGATCTCCATTTCCCTGTCGGTTGCAAATGAATAACTGCAGACCTACTGGAAACCATTCCATGCTAATCCCACCAGCTGCACCAAACTAGACTATTTGAGAGTGAAAGAACTTTACAAAACCTCGTTATGTTTTCTTATCTTCTTTATTCAACTGAAGAGGGCAGCCGCCAGCTCTCTCTCTTAACTGAACCTGTGTGGGTTGAAGCACTGTATCAAGGTAATGTTCAGGAGGGAGATTTGTTAGTTTGTGAGAGAGCCGAAAGAAAGAGAGACAAAGAGAAAACAGAGAAGGAGAGAAAAAAGACAAACAGACAAAGAGGGAAACCGATGGAAAGTAAAAAATAAACAGGCAGGTACTTGGCTCGGTGAACGCTACTTGCCGAGTCGTTGAGTTGCCTTTGAATTTGTCCAGGGACAATGTGCCGGGAGGAATAATACACCTGCCAGTCGCAGTCAGCGGCGGCTCTCTGACAAGAACATTCTGCTCTCCACTTAAACACAACGTGCCATCAGAGCAGAACAGTGGCAGCAAGGCTCCCCTTCCCTCTGTGGACTCCAAAAGCCACCGCTGGAGACGGGAAAGTAAATTCTAGTTTACAGACAAAAGAATGAAAATAAGGGGGGGAATGAAAAAGGCAGAGAGCAAGAGAGAGGGACAGAGAGACCAATAGAGAGAGAGAGATAGAGAAAAGTGTGTATATGTGTATGTGTGTGCCCAGTATCACCTCTATCTAGCCTTCATACGTCTCTGTGGGGTAGCAATTGATTGGTTCATTTGGTTTAGAAAAGTGGATGGCCGAAAACTTGTTTCCTTAGACTCAGATGACAAATGAGCTATTGATTAGTTGTGGCCCATTCAGTGCTGCTCCAGCCTCTCAGTGCATGATGGAGCTCATAATGGCCTCTCCCAGAGGTGTGCAGCCCTGATAGGCCATGAAGACTGACATCTTATGACCTGCACCATGTAAACAGTCTTTGGTACATTATTGGCACTTTGACCATCAGAAGTCTATACTAGTGCACAGAAATATCAGGCAGATAACATTTAGCTGGAATCCAAACACTGGCACCTGTCAAACTAGCAACCCAGAGGCTGTATTTATTATCTGGTCTTAGGTTGTGGTTAATCTGTCCCATAGTGATTATATTTCTGCTTACCGAAGGGGGGGGGGGTAACCCAACACAGTTCCTGCATACCTCAAAGCATCACAGTGGATCGATGGGAAACGGAGGCGGTCAAGAGATCAAGCGGACAAATGGTTTGGTCGCTGCCAGACTTGAGACACTTAGCATGAGCAAACCTTGGGGCATTGTTGCACTAACCTTTGCTATTGATTCGAGCTGATTCCCTTAAATGTCAAGTTAGAACTCTAAGGCACTTGGGCATCCAGTGCACATTAGCTGAGTTGCTGAACACCATAGTGCTAAGAATTCTTAAGTACCAAAGATAATTGCAAAATGTCATTATTGTGTGGTGGGCATATCCAATTACGGTGATTAGCATTTTATTGTGCCCTGTGATGATGGCTCATCACAGATGTATTAATCAAGCTATTGTTTTGTGTCAAACTGCTCCTGGTCCTCATTAATGCTGCAAAGCCTATAGAGGGAAATTGTCATGGAAATCCAGGGGCTTTACACAACTTACAAAGTTCGAAAAGTATCTGTTTGGAAAGAAGCAAAATTGGGAGAGAAGCAGGCCTGAAACTGTTTAATAAGTAATGAAATAAATAAACCTGGTTCTGTAAAAAGACGGCAGTGGGGCTACTG
The DNA here is from genome assembly GCA_015244755.2 of Tenualosa ilisha. Lineage (NCBI taxonomy): Eukaryota > Metazoa > Chordata > Actinopteri > Clupeiformes > Clupeidae > Tenualosa > Tenualosa ilisha. The sequence continues at coordinate 2,007,751 of PYXC01001534.1, read as the reverse complement.
TAGCAGCAGCAGGTTTTGAGGGAAAGATCAGACAACATCAACGGCAGGGAGCACAAAAGCTTAGCAAAGCATTAGTCTAAATACATAAATAATGCTCCCCTACTGCAGGCAACGGCCCCTCTCATTTATTGTCTCAATAAAGCCTGTCTGCTGGTCTCTGCGTCGGTCATCCGTCAGAGCCCGCCTTAACTGGGTCAAGACCACTGGGGCTCGGGAGACCTGGTAGCGCCTCTCCGTCTTCAGAGCCGCAGCACAGCTGGGACCTGGATATTGCTCACGCTTAATGGAGACCTTAACAATTCATCGCCCTAGCTCAAGTCATTTAACCATTTACCTTTAAAATGCGCAGTGCGGCCAAGCAATCAGAGGAATCTCAGAGCAAAGCACCACAATGGATTACTGCAGACATGAAGAAGCTGCAGCCAAAAGGGGAGGAAAAAAAATGAAAAATATTGTTTAGAAAAAATGTGTGCCTTTAAATTTTTTTATTCAAAAGATTACAATTTTATGAAATATTAGTTATCTATGGTCATTTTTTTGCCTTGTATAATTTTGAGTTCTTTAGTCCTGTTATAATATCTGTCTTCACTGCAGCCTAGTGAGAGATCACAATCACATGCAGGTCAGCTGTAACGTTTCTGTTGCATCAGTCTTAAATGTTATGAGAAATCGTTGCTTGAGGTCCCATTTTTCACAAATAAGATTTTTCTTTTCTCCAGTAAGCCAGAATGAGCTGTAACTCTTGATATTTCACCGTGTATTGTATAAGAAACTGAGGAGCTACCCCTAAGGAGATCATTTGTTCATTTCTTTGATCTAGTTTCTATATTTGGTTAGTAAAATCTAATGACTGCCTTCACTGCTTTTTTATTACATTACAAGGTGGTTTCAGATGTAGTAAAAATTTTGCAATCTATGAAGGAAAAAGGCTGCATTGTGTAATGAATTAGAGAAGCGGTGGAGGTCAATGGAGATAAATTGGCTGCTCGGTTTTGAAAGATGTCAGATGGGTGTGCTGTATCCTAGGGGACCAAGTGTGTGGCAGAGCAGTGTGTTTTCCTCATTAACACGAAAACCATGCCAGCAATGCCACACAGCTGTCGACTAGATTATGAAGTGTGGAGTATACATACTGTGCACACCTCTCATTAAGGTCACTGTCACTTTCACAGGTTGCAGTCCTCAAAGTGAACTCAGTCCACTAGCTAGTCTGTGTTGTTGTGCCTCTGATCCTGAGTCTGTGCAGTGAGAGAATGAGTTTTTTTTCTCCGTGTTTTTTTTTTTTTCATGTGACGCTGCTGACACAGGTACAGTAGCTTGAGGCACCCGACGTCCGGCACAGATGCTCTGGGTCTCTCTGACAGACTGCGTTTATGAGACGCTCTCAGTCGAGGAGGCTCCTGTTCTAGTTGACATTTCCTCTGCTGGCTTACAGCATCTCCAGACTGCGGGGAGAAATGTCAGAGCACATCTGTGAGTCAGTGATATCACTCAGGATTCCATCTCCGCACCGCGGGCCCTCGTGTGCCTGATGGCCTGAGGAATCGCTAACAGGGAAATGGGCAAAGAGATCAGTGGCAGTCCAAATGGCCTTCCAATTAGTCACCCAATTGGCATTTACAAAATTGTTGTAAATACATTAAAATACACAAAAATTGTCATTAATTAAGATGACATCTGTTACAAAAAGAGCCAGTCATTATCCAGTTTTAAAGCTTTGTCTGAGTCATTTGAGAGAAAAGTAGCACAGACAAGGCAAAAGTACTGGTGCTATTTCTATCAAATAGACCATTGCAGCAATTTCCTAAGACTTACTAAGCTCCGATGAAGTTACAGAGCATTAGAGTGTCATTTCTGAATGAGCAGAGCCAGAAATTACACGAGCGCAAAAACCATTTGTGACACAATCCAGCTTCTGCAGAACCTCAGGCTTTTAAGCGGCTGACAGGTTTTAGACCAGACATTCATCAAACCCACCAAACGGGCGGAATAATCACATGAAAATCAGGCAGTGGACTGTAAGAAGCAGAGAGCGCTGGTGGCTAATTACACAGAAGGATTTTTATTTTTGTTCACATCGCACATTCAAGATCCGACACCCTGAACCTGCCAAGTGCCTTGCCTGCTTTGACTGCAGCCCGACTGCACAGGAGCACACTTAATTAGGCTGGATACTGTATGCGGTTTAAAGAAACATGAAAGGGTATTTTAGCGATGAAAGCAAATTACTTTGCCTTTATGGCCTGCTTTTGGAGCCTTTGAAGCTCTTTTGTTTGACCATGTTGCTTTAAAACGCTGCCGAAGAGCTCCTGGAGAGTTCTTTTTTTTGGAGGGGTGGTTGGGGGGGTGATGGGCCCATCCCACCTGATGATGCGGGGGCGTTCTTCTGCTGCAGGGGCCACGTAACCCAGGAGAGGATGGAAGGCTGACAATGGCTGGCCGTGTTCTGAAATGCCCGTGTGAAATTAAGACACACCAAATTTGCTTAAAAGGGTCTTTGAGCTGTCATTACTGTGCGGGGCTCTGTCGTGCATGTTAATGCGGCCGAGCTGTGGGTGGGCAAAGGGCCAGAGGCTCCCAGGAGAGGGACTCCAGCCACCAGGCCGGGGATGGCTGGGCAGCACAGTCTCTGGGCTGCTGCTGCTGCTGCTGTTGATGCTGCGACTAAACCGGTGCCTGGTCACTGATGCTGGGACCACTGCAATGATACATGAGCCTGTAATTACCTCTGCCACAATTATGCTGAGCCTTATCTCTCCGTGGGCTTGATGGTGTGATTCAAGGTCCGAGAGCAGAGCAGGCGTTTCCTTTCCATCCAGTAGTGAGCAGTAAATATTACAAGCACTTAAAGGCACTGCAGCTAGTGTTGTGCTTGCAGGGTTTGATTACTGCTGCAGCGGAAAGAGCATTATTAACAGAGTGGAACCTGTGAGGGTGCTAAGATTAAAATCTGAAGAACTAAACCAAATGCTTGTTCAAACAGCACCAGCACAATAGGCGTAATATAGCCCTGTAGCAGTAACACTAGCAAGTGCTGATGGTGGCTGTTCTAGCTGAGATTTATTTGATATAATCATCAGATCACATCTTAGCCTCGACAAAAGGAGCCGCGCCTCCTCCTGCCTCCTACTAGGCCCCTGTTCGACTCTAGCATTAGGCAGGATTTATTACCCAGGGTTCCTGGCTGTTGACATGAGTGTGATATACCATTTCACTGAGATAGTGTCCCACTGAGGGTGTAATGATGTTATTCCCTCTCTTATCACTGCAAGATGAACTGTGTACCCATGCCTTCCCAGAGGCAGATTAGATTCAGGTTGTTTTTATTTCATAACACGCGCAGTCCCTCTGCTTTTGGCATACAGGGCATTGCCACAGTTACAAAATTAACTGCAATTGCCAGGGAAATAATGTAATGGATTTTAAAAAAAGTCCTGCCCAAAAGCCTAAATTAGCTGGGAGAACCTGTGTGTCATTGATATACGGTATCAGATAAGAAATGTGAAATGTGCCTTTTAAATTCATTCCTGTCCTCAGGAGACCAGTGCAGGTCCCCACATCCAGTTTTATGCTCAATTGGATTAATAATTGGGGCTAACAGGCTATCACAATCAAATTGCCAGACGCAAACCAGTCCAGGAGGACGTATTAGCTTATTAAATAGACCTCACACTGCTGCTTTATCATCTATGCTCTGTGGCAAGCTGTAATTCAACTAAGGATATCAGAGAGCTTCTCTGAGCTGGAGCAACACCTGGGATGAAAATGTCAAGGGCGATATCAATAGTTACGTTTTGCAACCGAGGTCCAATCGAGCTTGTTTCCCCATTCTCCTGAATGATCTTTCTTTGTCTGTCTTGTCTATCCATCAATACACAGACCACCATATCAGAACAGGCCTTGTTCTCTCTCTCTCTCTCTCTCTCTCTTTCTCTCTCGCTTTCTCTCTCTCTCTCTCTCTGAGCTGGGCTCAATTACTTTTTCTCCTGACACATATCCATCATGAACTGGGCCTCGGCGTTTTGTATTGAATTGATTTATCTGTGGGCTGCTTGTGGGACTGTGAATGTGGAGCGGGGCTGTGACAGGGGTAATTGAGAGCTCTTGTGTGGTCATTGTGTGTACAGCAGCACGGAGCAGAACACCAGCGGGCCTCGAGCCATGGCGCTGCCTTGATTACAGCTCCTTTAAATTCCTCCATTAGATTGGCAATTAGGAGTGATCGTGCCTTTCTTCTCTCCTTGAAGCGTTTGCATTTTCACATGCTTGCAACTTGCCAAATGCAAATCTCACCCCATGTCCTAATTACCTCTGTGTCTGATTGCATACCCCTGCCGCCCACCAAAGACAACAAAACGGAAATCTAAATGACATCAAGAGACATATTTTTACAGACTTTGTCAAAGAAGAACTTGGGAGAAAATTCTATGTGCAATTAACCTCTGTGAGACAGGGCTCCATGTTTGGAGATGCTTCGATGTGTTGCTCAGATCACTTCTGTAATCACTCCATTGAAGTGACTTGAATAACTCTCCCCAGACCATGGTCAATTATGATGAATAAGATGATTAGATGAATCTTCAGATTTGAAATGATCAGCTATGAAAATGTGATTATTGTCCCTATAACACGATAATTATCCGCTTATATGTATATAATTTTATAAATGGGATCCAATTAGTTATAGTTATATTAGCATGAAAAATATTATTAAAAGACCATAAGGATAAGTGTTTTTTTTCATGACTGCTTTATATGCCTGTCAAGATAATTATCTGGTATTGCGTGAATGTTAAACAAGTCAAATATCATTCAAGAATGGTACACTGTTTGTGAAGTATTTGTCTGCATTCAGTATAGTGTGTATTTACACAGTTTATAATGGAAATAGACTCTAAGAATGGAAAGACTCTCTCTCTCTCTCTCTGTCTCTGTTTCTCTCTCTCTCTCTCGCTCCTTCCCCCTGGCACTCTCCAAGGGCCAGTTTTGGTGTCATGGTATGCAAATGCAGGTGTGTTAAAATGGCCTACTTTTATAAATAGACATTTGTGTATGATCAGCCCTACCTCAAACACTCTCCAAATAGACTTCATTAGAGAGAGGGAAACTTGGGGGAGAAATCGTAGCCCTAGGTTTTGATTATATTTTCAAAAATCTTTTTCTCTTTGCAACGATGCCATTGCTAATAATGTTAATTATTGTTAGATGTTAGATGACAAATGCGGTGTGAGCTCAAGATATGGTGTGTGTGTGTGGGGGGGGGGGGTTAATCACACAACATCCAAATAGAAATCAACACTGAGTCATTTTCTCTTCACTTTAATAATGAGGAGAGATCCAGCTTCATACGTGCCATGTGAGTATGGCTATGTTACTGCTATTTCTGTATCTCAATATTAAGAGTTAGGGGGCACTGGCTGCAACACTTAACATTAAAAATTGCCTGGTATTGCTGTGGTGAGAATTTCGAACATCCATATCATTTGATTCCATGGCATGTTATCAACTCCTTCCCCTTGTGTGTGTCCATGAACATGAGAATAATAAATGGAATTCAGGCACTCACATTTATTAGAAAATAAAGGCAGCCATGTTTGTTTGCTCTCTACTGTATCATGGCCTCCCCCTCCAGCGCAGGAGGGGGCTGCCGGGCAAGGTCATGCTTTAGGGCTGCCACTACACCCAGTGCCCGCACCACAGCTTTTTCCCGTGTCCCTTCACGGGATCAAAAGAGTTTAGATTATTATTAGGTGTGTGCTCTAGCACACTGCTGAACCACACCAGTCAAGTCAACCACCTGTCAATGAAGCGCGTTTACATTCCCCATCTCAGTTCTTTCTTTTAATGCACTCTATATGATGTATATTATGTAACTAATGTTTTTTTTCTTTCCCACAGCCCGTATTGTCAGGACCAAACAATGGTGTGAGATGATTCCCTGTCTGGAGGACGAAGGCTGCGACCTACTAGTAAATAAATCAGGCTGGACTTGTACACAACCAGGCGGCAGAGTCAAAACTACTACGGTGAGTCCCCCGGACCCTCTCATTAGCTAGTGCAATGGCACCTCCACCTAAGCTTGCGACTAGGACTTAGAAAGTTCCCTGGGCACCTCTGCACTCTGAGGGGAGCTCATTAGCATGGCCTAGCCTAGCAACCCTCAGAAGAACAGGAGGAACACATCCCCAAAAAAGAAGAAAATCACCTCCTTTCCACATCGCCATTTTTTTTTTTTTTGAATAACACTGCAAGAGTTGTTTATCTTTTTATCACTGGCAATTAGGTTGAATTAAGCAGGCCCTTAACGCTAATGATTGGAACAGATGGGTGATCACGGCAGGTAGATGCGCAGAGCCCCCCTCTGTCCCTGCGCACGTACAGCAGCCACGCATGCAGGCCCTGTGCTGGCAGCCACGCAGCCTTCGCTAATTACAGCACTTTCGTTAGGACTCATTCGTCATTGCGATGTTCTCGTTCGTCTACGAATGTCACCTCATGAACTCCAGCAAACTGGGAACAGCTTCAAAAGGATCTCACACACAATCAGCTGGGGTCTGCACACATCCAGGAACACTTCAGTAGCGTTTATAATTCTATATATTGTACTGTAGGTCTTTAAATAACAGACATTGCAGCCATGAGCCAGCAATCAATCAGAACACCCACTCATCTATGAAGATTTTACTTTGGAATTAATCATGTACAGTCCAAGTAGGCTCTTTACAGAAATTCAGTACTCAGAACTCATTATTTAAATGGTGTTTCATATCAGCCTGCTGTATATTGGGCCCCACAGTGCTTCACCTTTTGTTACCTGTCATTCCCAATAGAGAAATGAGAGAAATGGAGATGATGTTGTTGTGGCAACAGCTTCCAGAGCAAAATATGATAATCACTGAATATATATATATATAAATGAATTATTCACATCGTTAAGCAGTGATTTTTGAATTGTCTCAGAAATGCATCTGGTGTACAGCACATTACATCTTTATTAAATTGAGAATGATTTGTAGCAGAGTGTTGGGATATAAAGCCCCATGTCTCAAATGTTGGAGGCTAAATGCATGAATCTGTTATAATGACAGATTTGATGTTGAAAAAGAAGAGCTACAATTTTATAGTGGCTAAAGCTGACCTGATGTTTATCAGGCTGCTTGACGCTGCCCGTGAGCTGACAAGTATTCATAGGTGTTCCATATTTCAGTCGTGTGGTCAGTGGCCCAGTCAGGTGGCTTAGGAGCTGTCAGGCTGCAGACTGATGTATGATCCGTCATAGCAGGGAGGGATTGCCTTTGAAAAGTCTAGAGCCCGTCCACAGACTTTCTCTCTCTCTCTCTCTCTCTCTCTCTCTCTCTCTCTTTCTCTCCCTCTCTCTCCCTTTCTCTCTCTCCTCTAGTTTCCCCCTCTCTCCTTCCATCTTTGAAACTCACTTCCCTTTTTCGTTTTTTTTCTTTCAGTTATCATGTCTGTATATGTGATGTCTAGCCTTGACATTCTATTGGACAATGAAACAGGATTTTAGCATGTCGAGTCATACTTGTCTGTTACTGTAAGATGTGCTGTGGTGTGGTGTGGTGTGGTGTGGGAGTCTGTAGCGGCCGAGGATACTGTCTCGGCTACAAACAGACCTCAGCTCATCTGTATTCACGGTGGATAAAGAAAAGAGCGAGGCTGTTAGTGAAGAAAGATGTTCTGCACGCAAAAGTGTATGAATCAAGAGCACTGTCAATGACTGGCTTGGCTGTATATGAGTGTCATTCACCCAGCTCTCATCCATCACTGTCTGACCTTAGTTGCAGTTTGCAAGCGTGCTGCCAAATATTGTCCCTAGCTTGAAGCCGGGGCCAAACACTGCAGAACCACACCTGAGAGTGGAGGAGAATTGAACTGGATTTGCACTGCATGCATTCTGCTGAACATCACAATATATCACATTTTATGCAATCAAGAGACTCTGCAGAAACTCAAAATTACTTTTGTGTTTGCTCTTCAAAGCTTTCTTTGGAAAGCTTATTGCTTTCTCTGCATGACATTATTATTAAACAACCATGTCTCAAGTACATTGTTTTTTTACAGTGCATATTTGCAGTGTGTATTTGCATTCTTAACCATCATTTCTGATATTTAATTTAGCTTGTTATCCATTTTTACTCCACCTGCTGTAAAAAATGTGTATGTGATGTAGGAGCCTGTAGTGTTTTAATGGCATATTAAGCACAAGTAAAAGGCACTCCTCTCTGTGAGAGCAGCCCATGTAAGAATGAATATTGGAACACTCTAGTCTTAGAGTTATCTGAAGGAATCAGAGTGTGTTTAATAGGCAGGGCCTTGCAAAAGACCTTAACAGACAAAAGAAATGTTAAAGAAAGATGGAGGAGCTCCTATTAACATTTTAGCATGAATCCCATTTAGTGGTCATATTAAAAACATTTCACTTCTTCTGATAGTACACGCATGGCAAAAGTCTTTTAACACCACCCTACAAAGTGATCCAAAGGGGCCTGTTTTTCTGAAGTACCTTATGTATTACTGATAGAAATGATTCCACAAAATCGCTACTTAGCCTGGAAGTTGCACATCTTGAGAGATTTCCAAATAGCAGTGGGTTTCCTAGTCCCACCGAAAGAGTGCCTTTCACCAGTAATTGTAAGCCTTAGCACTGCATTGAGGCACTCATTGTGTCATCTCAAAGCATCACTGCTCACAGCTCAGAAGTCTACCGGAGACTACAGCCATTTTGAGGAGCACCTCACTACACTGACACGTCTCCTGTCAGCCCTTTGGCATGCGAAGCAGAAAGCTGGCACAGGTAGTCGGAGCTCCTCTAGACGCTCTCACAGTCTGAGGGTGTGAGGGGAGCCACTGTCGGTGTTCCCAGCTCTGGTCGAGCTAATGCAGTGATTACAACTTGTGCAAGTAGACACTTAATCAGTCTTTCTATTACCGCCACAATGATTGGGATATTTAACTACCGAAGGGAGACCTGAGCCAATGGTGTGAGCAGATCAAAATGGGCCTGATTACAGTAATCAGGGCTATTGCACTGCAGATATGCAAGGGGAGTCCGTTCATCATCAGGGCTTCCACACTTCAAAGTCTCAAGTGAGAGTGTGTTTTAAAAAGCCCATCTCATTTTCACCACCAAACACACAGTATCTGGCGTTGTCAGAAACAACAGCATCAGATAGCTCAGCCTTGACATGCTCTTAATTATCCTGATTATGAGACCACAAATCAATAAGTGTAACACATTTTGATATGTTTGTTTTGGTTAGTTGCATGTGTTTAAGTCTGTGTGTATGTTTGTGTGTGTGCGTGCTTTTGTGTGTACGTGCAAATGTAAAAGTCCGTAAGAGAGTGCCTGTCTAAGAGTCTATAAAAGAGCTATTTCGATTGGGGTCGCGTAAATGCCTGGTCTGATTGCAAGGGAAACCACAGATGATGGGCAAACGGGCAGTGTTGGTACCGGTATACAGCCCCGGTAATTGATCCCACTGGGCCTGCTTGGCACTGCAGGGCCCATCCAGTGGAGGGTTTTAACAGAATCACCACAGAGAGGACAGCTGCTTCTCCATGCAAACCCAATCCACCGCTGCAAACCATTAGCTAGCACTGCCAACTCTCATCTGGACAAGCCAAGTCAGCAGCCACTCTCAGCTCCACCATTTTGAGCACCTTCAAGAAGGCCACAATAATCACACAAAGAGCACGTTTACCTGCTTTGAACAGCACATGTCTAATTTCATGTATGTCCATCCTTGACAGTATGTAAATTTGTGTTTTACAATTTGCATCCTTTAATGATCAAATAGCTATTTGTCGTCTGACAAAGGAAGCCATTACTTAAATATGTTGCTGATGCCAAGCAAGGCTTTATTGGATTTGGTTTTAAGCTCATAGACAGGGGAAGGAGACTCTCTCAAAGAAGATGGTCCGTATCAATGTTTCAGAGCCTTTATCTGTGGGCTTTAGCCCTGTCAGGCTATTTCACTGCTACACCCTTTAGCTGGTGCTGCTAGTGTTTACATGGTGCTGCTCAGTGGCTGGCCTTCATGATCCTGTACAGCCAGGGTCAGTGTTGATACATTCCACATTTCAACCATGATCATAAACCTGCCAACTGCCTCCCACTCACCCTCACCCTCTCCCCAACCCTGTGATTTCAGGCTCTATGACGTGATGGGAGTCCCACTCAAATCTCACCTCTTCTTTCAAAATATGGTGGATCCAATTGCTGCACCTGACAGACAGCCATTGGCAGCCACTGCTCAAGAACTGACTTTTACAAAAGCAACAAACTACAAACCATGATGGGCCTTAACAACTAAATAAGGTACACACACAGCTCATCAGGTTTCCGTGCAAATATTAGGAATCCATTTCAATGAAATCATCCTGAAATCATTATTGTGCTGTTGTATAGCCATAGCATGCATTATTTCCCACGACTAAGTGAATTGTAAGTGTAAACTGAACTGTATGATTGGTCATTCCTGACATTTCCACATGAATACATCCTGTTCCATCTGACAGTATAACGTCACACCAAATCCCTCCTTTTATAGTGAGTGCTGCTAGAATGCTGTCCATTAAACAGTCCCCATTAGCATTTATGAGCTAGCCATGATTATTCTACATCACATCAGGGATGCATCTGTGAGTATTCCTAGTCCTGCATTTGTAAATCCTTTCCATTCACTGCTCTGACATTTTAGGATGCAGAATCATGCAAGTTGACTGCGTGTAAATGTCAGCCGGGGGCCATATGCTCCGAGGCTGTTGTTTACCATCCAGAACACCCAGGTGGGACCCTCCATATGTGCTGTAAATAACAGTCTCATTTCTGGCTCCAATTGAAGTGTCAGGATTCTCAGCTCTCTCCCCTCAATAGTGCCGTCATTCCACCCCACAGACAGAAAAGACACAAAGAGAAAACAGCTAAAGAAACACTGGGAAGCCGAGAGAAAGAGGGAGCAGGAGTGAGAAAGGGAGGGATATGTTTTAGCAAGTTGTGTTTTCGGATTCAAGGAAAACATTTCCGGAAAAGTCAATAAATATTGATCCAGGGTTCTGTGATCAGACAGTTTTGATCGTTTAGCACTAAAATAAATATAAAGCTTATTCAATTTTTCAGCATGCCAGACTGTCACTGCTCTCTCTCTCTCTCTCTCTCTCTCTCTCTCTCTCTCTCTCTCTCTCTCTGTGGCTGATCAGGTAGACATGTCTGTAAGTGTCAGAAAAAGTATATTATTAGAGCCAGGACTCTAATACTATAAGACTCTAAAGTTGTTTTCCATCCCAGCCATTTCTTACAATGAGGTTTGTTTGCTGTATTGTTTACATTTCATCCATGCATGGTTGAGTGGTGGTTGAGTTGCCTATTTTTCATTAGCCGACACCACAGTGGGAGTTGTTCTCCTCGGGGCTGAGTCTGCACATTAGTGCACTAAAGACAGAGGATGCACAAGTCACACTCTCTCCGCCTTGGCTCTGCTTTAATTCTTTTGCCTCCTCCCTGGAGATCAAATGAAGACACTTTTCTCAGCATTGTCATTTTTCCATTCATATGTGTTGAAGTGCACATGCGGTAATTGCCTGTGTATCGCTAGAGGGCGCTGCCACCCCCACAGACAGTGCTAATAATGGGCTGTGTGTGCTGACAGACAGAGACACAGCATTTGTGCTGCTGGTCTTAATTACCTAAGGGCCGCAGTAGTGTATTAGAAATGACATGCCCCCGTCTTTAGCCTCTATACTCTTGGGTCATTTCTCGACTCATCCTCTGGCACGACATTATCCTATTAAATTGAGGTTCATTTAGATCTTGATTGCTCTGTCCCTGTTGTTTTATCTGAAGACATGCCTGTGTTTAATCTAACACCTGCCTCTTTCATGGCAATTTGCTCTCAGTGCAGTTGTCACGAGTTCATTTTTATAAATTAAGCAGCATGCGAGCTTGGAAGGCTCAATGCTTTTATCCAGTTGGCCGGGAACCATACATTTACCAGATGGTATGGAGGTTTCCAAATCTTTCTCCGAGCTGGCAAGGTCCCTAGTCCTCAGAGTTATATCACTATTATAACCTTTCAGATGCCAAAGTGTTTGAACTCTCAAGCACATTTACCAGCAGAAGTAACAGTGATGTGCAGATGAGAGTCACATAAAACAGTGTGCATACAAAACAGCTGCCACAGGCTTGAAGAGGGAATATTGCGTTGTTTTTTTCTCAAGTTGACTGAACTTGTGTTGTGGTTTGCCCCTGCAGGTCTCCTAACAGCGGCAGTACCAGTGGCTCCTGGGGGCCGGGGAAGCTCAGACTGGACTCTCCCATGCTGCTTCCCCTGCTCCACACACACACACATACACACACACACCCCGACCCCGCTGTAGATAATCTGCTGTCATCAGCTTAACACGCTTGTCCGTCTTCCTGTTTGTCTGTATGCTTTGTAAATGGGCCGCGCCCCCTAGTGCCACAGAGGACCCCTGTTTCATGTCAAAGCACTTGGGGCGGCCTTCTGGACTCCAATGCATAGTGATCACAAATGGTTCTAGAACTGGAAGTCCCCCGTACACTGACACTGCTGTACAATGACTAATCCGAGAGGCTGAACTCTCTCCAGAAGACAGTGGCTCAGTGTGGACCCGTGCTTCTGAACCAACTGAAGACTGTGGACCTAGCTAAGCGCTTGTGCTGTGACTGGCCTTCTGCTGGAGTACACCTTTGGCACTCCTGACTTTTTTATTGACCAAAGAGGGAATAAAGTGTTCTGGACAAGAGCAGTCGAATAGAGAGAGTTAAAAATCCAATGGAAACCTTTCCCCAACAGATGTCTGCCCTCACATAACAGTACATTCAGAGGGTTGGCTGACCTGTGCTATATGATTTCACAGGACAAATGAACACAATCAAAGGAGTACCTTTAATACTTTGTTGACATTTTTCTTGGACTTAACCCAACACTGTACTTTGAAGCTGGAGCTGTAGGGACAGTATACATATATATATGTATATGTGTATAAAAATCAGACTTGCATTTTTCGGTAGCAACACCTGGAACAATTTGCAATAAGCATGGTTGGTTACAGTAAAAGTGAAAAACCACTGATCATCTGACAAAAAGAGAATATTCAATAGTCATTTCTGATTGCCAGAAAAAAAGGTCATTAAATGTATTTTGAAAGACCGAAAGTTATATATTTAACAGTTTTATATGTTGTACCTTTGTAGAGAACCTTATTTAACATGAATAATGTGGTCAAATGCCAGTCATAGAACGTGAGTGAGCTTTGCTCCATAATGCAGGTCTGTTCTGCTCTTTCTTTTCCCCACACCGGTAGCAGTTCTCTTTTTATACCCATCGCAGAACCAGGCCATCTGTCCATACACATCCACACAAGGAACAAGGACAAAATGTGACAACTTACTGATCATGGTGAACTGAAGTTTATACCCCACTTTAGTATCTGGAGTCATGGAAATTGCTATTTGCTATTGTATTGTAAAGGTGTGGACATTTGACTCATTTCTTTATGGATTTTACCTAATTTATTTTTGTGCTTGTGTTTGTTGCACAGTGCCGACCTCTAAGTGATGACACTTGAAGGAAGAATTAAGAAAGTCTTAGAGTCATTTACATGAGATACTTTTTTATTATGAGATATTTTAAGAATAAATCGATTGCGTGAAAGAAATATCACTTGCTAAAATAGAATTTCAATATACCTGGGTCAATAGATTGATCTTACCTTGCATAGAAGTTGTTTTGGTAGACATTATATTCTTTTATTTTGTGAAATGCTATATTGAAAAGAACTGTTGCTTTCTATAGAAGCAATCACTATGCATTTGACAAAGTTCTGCAAATGATTGTCATCCAAATGTAGACACAAGCTATAAACATCACATTTATAAATGCATAATACACACATAAATTAATGACTGATTGGTTCAAATTGAATGTTTAATGGGAACAGTCATGCTGGGATTTGATTACAATAATCATGAATATGGAATGTATTGATGCTGCAAGATAAAGGTTCTCAGTGTGAATGACAATTAGGTCTGAGAAAATGACAGATAATGCCCGTAATAGGACCTCATACATTTGATACACTGTGCAAGGCATTTTCTGATGGAAGATTCAATCAAATGTAGACAACAAACATTAGGCACATATCTTTAGTGAGTGTCATTGAGTGTCATTTTTGCAGAAAACAACAAACTCATTGGCTGTTAGTCCCTCATATCCATAGTGTATAAAGTGCTATTTATGGGATCTGCCAATGTAGCCTCTGACGGTTTGTGGCAGACTTGGCTTCAGTAGTCTACAGAATGGAGTGACATGAAACAAGCCTCAAGGCCAAGCATCAGCCACAAGATGCCCATTTCCTCCAGCATCCCAAATAGATTTGAACTGCAGAGCCAGACTGAGCAGATGCCTGTGCTTATGATTAAACTCTGGCCTCTGTCATTAACCTCCCTCTCCTCCTATCTCCCATGTCCATGCAGCTCCCACTAACACTTGGCTGGGGCACCTCAGAGAGCACAACTGTTTCTTGCCAACACCAGCTGGAAATTAATAAAGTTGTGTTGACTGTGGAAATTCTTGAGATGCAAATAAGGTCCTCAAGGAGTGTGGGTTCTCTGTATAGCCTGAATGTCAAGAGAGTTGGACTATTTAATTATGCCTGATTGAATTCCAATAATCTGCCCCATATCCTTGAGGTTTGTGTGTTAGAGTCACGCCTTTACACATATAATTTGATTAGGAGCAAGTACAATGCCGAGTTTTCCTAAAGCTATGGTACAGTCAAGTACAAAGACCACCAAAAAACTAGTCTTACTCCACACACCGTGGGGACTCAAAGTGGGTCACATGTTAATAGAGGAGTCTGTGTAGGAGTGTATAGTTCTGTGTGTGTGTGTGTGCCTTTCTCTCTCTCTCTCCCTCTCTCTTTTTCTCTCTCTCTCTCTCTCTCTGTGTGTGTGTGTGTGAGAGAGAGAGAGAGAGAGAAATAGGGAGTGAGAGTGTGTCTGCAGCAGTCTACAGCAGATATCAGGGAATAAAATCATTCTCCTTCTTCAATATCTATTTAATGATGTGTTCTGCAGTGGTGCAGCTGATTATTTGCATGTCGTGCTGCTGCTCTTATCACTCCCTGCCCACCTGAGAGCTCTTCTGTGCCTGTGGCCAGGGGACAGAGAGGAAGGATCCTCCGACTGTCATTGAGGTGTCCTACAGAGGGCCGAGAGGAGTCGGCCGGCCAGCCAGCCAGCCAGCACTTTACAGCCGGCCGTAAACCGGCCAGGAGACTCCTCGCTTTACAGCGCTGATAAATCTCTGCAATTTCCAATACTGCTGCAATGGCAAAAAATATTATTTACTTTGATGGATAACATTTACCTGCTAATTCAAATTTCATATTGTAAGTCTTTGTTTACAATATAAATCTAATTAAGTGCACTGGCCGTGATGCGAAGGGGGAGATCAATACGCAATATGGCTCTCCCAGCTGCATCCCTCTGTGGATGTCTGAGGTTGCCAATATTTTCAACCCATAAAACTGTTTGGGCTCTTTTCAGCAAGTCCAATAATCTGTCAAGGTTAGAGGAGAGTGAAGCCAAACATTACCATTGTGCCTGTCATACCAATCACAGAGTGCAAGAGTGCTCCCCTAAACTAAGATGACATTATTTGGCACCCATAGTGTTCCCACTCTATGCTGATTCCTGTAGGCCACACTAGCATACTCTAAGCACTGCTAAGATCACACATAGACGTTCTCTCCCGCTGAACACAAACTGTTTTCTCCCTGAGAGTACAAATGACAAAAGGTATCAACCCTGGGTCCTACAAAAGCCTTCTTGCGTGTCCACACATCCATGCTCTGCCTCACTTCACAGGTCCAGTCCCTCAGTCTGCACTGACTGCTCTGCTCACTGCACCAGGACTCTCCTCACCCACCACTCAACTCGTGCCGTTCAGTAGAAGACGAGGGCCCAGTCTGCTGGGCTTTCAAGCTCCATTTCCCTCCACTAACAGCCAGCATTTATTACTGTCTCTGATTACCCCCGCACTGCCCAGCAACACACACCTGGGGGAGAGGAGCGCATGCAGCCACTAGGACTGTTACAACACCACACACACACTGCCTATTCATAGTCAACTACCGGGGAAAACTGAGGAATATGAGGAGAGGAGAGAAGGACCAAAAGGCAATGTTCAGGCTGAATCCCATTTCTCCCGTTTTGCCTAGCCCTGATCCCTTGACACAGAGTGACAAGTAGTAGGGGTGAAACAGTCCTCTAAGACATGAGACTGTAAGATATGTCAGTTCGCTAACTTCAGAAAATACCCTGCCTAAGGACTTTTCCAGTCCAAGTCCAACTTTCCTTATGCTGTTATTAACATTACATTAGCATCACTAAGCTTTGCCTCAGACAAATGATGTTACGGTCAAAAACCTGACTAAATATTGTGTACTTTGTGGTCATAAAACTGAATATTATACAAAACTCCACTACCATGATTCTAAAATTTATTATGAATACTGTATTCAAACGGCTCTTTTGCCTGTCCGTGAATGCCGGGACAATTTTTTGTTCCCATTCGTTTTGAGTAAGGTTTTGAAATGCTTTGTTTGAAGGGCCAGGTAGCCTCCCAAAGTGAACTGAGACGCCCCTTCACCTCATGTGAACACACAGAAAACAGCGGGAAGGGTTAAAAAGAGGGCAAAGGGGTAGAAATGGGATTCAGCCTTAATCTGTTGACAAGGAACCATTAGACTTGTAAAATTACGACATAAAACTGTATGTGTTCAAAATCACAGTACCAGGCTGAACCTACTTAAAGCTCTTAGCTACAAGGCATTTAATGTGGCCTGGGGCCTGGAGAGGAGCTGCTTAAAAAGGCTGGGATAATGGTCCCCCACTGAATGAGTATGCCTGCCTCCTTTGGCTATGCCTGGCTGCTGTGTGGAGAGAGGATAGGGCCGACACAGAGCCAGTGTCCAGAGAGAGACAGGCGAGCCTGGAGGAAGCAGAGCAGATCGCTTCAACGTGCTGTTGCCAGGGGCTGCTATTTGCTACTGAACACACCCGGCAACACAATGCTTTTAAGCCCTGATGATCCCTGCTCTCTTTCTCCTCCCCTCTATTCTCCCATTCTTGCCTCATACTCTCCCAGGAAGTCAGGGACATGCCCACAGGCAGCCAGGCACACAAGCAGACAGGCCGACAGGCGGCTAGCGCCATGCACAGCTACACCAGCGCTAGTAATCAAGGCTTGATGCGCATGCTTTTAGCCAGGCCTAATCCAGAGGAAGCCCAGCAGCTGGGGGCCCGGCCAGCTCATCTGACCACTAAATGAGGAAAATGACCACCCAATGCCAGCTCTTTTAAAAACTCATTTACATCCTGTCAGCTTCCATTATGCGGGGGAACGATGAGAGTGGACAGATTCGGGCCTGGGTGCACCCCGGCACCAGCCAAGCGTGCCCATTCTGACCCGGCTCACCGGGCAAGCAGCCCCCTGATTTTCCCATGTCAACCCCCCCCACTCCCAACACCCACGTCTCCCCCCCACACACACACCACCTCTTCATCCCTATCCCTACCCCCCTAAACTGTAGGTGATAATCAGAGTGCCTGAAATCCCACTTTTACAGTTTCATACAATTATGTGCTCCTGAGAGCATCAGCAGAGGATTAGAGGTGCTAACTGCTGAGCCTTGAATAAATTATCCGCAGGGTTTTTGCATAAGTGAAAGGGGGGCTGGAGAGAAATAGGTAGAGCACAGAGAACGAGAGAGCAGGGGATGAGAACGAGACTGAGGTGAGTGTGTCTGTGTGTGTATGAGAGTGTGTGTGTGTGTGTGTGTGTGTGTGTGTGTGTGTGTGTTGGGGGAGGGGGTGATAGAGAGCATAGCCCAGTGGAATTTGACTCTAGCATGCTGGAGCTGCTGATTATTTTTCCCGTCTGGCAAAACAGCAGTATTTCCTTCCGCTCGTCTCCACTTACAAATACAAATCCAATACTGCTGCTGCTGCCAGATCTACTGTATGTGTGGGCAGCTCATTTCAGATAGCATTTTTAAACTAAAGACTCTATTCATTTTAAAGCTATAGTTTAGAATTAAGCAGCCAATTAAATACTAAATGGGAAAATTAACTGGAGCAATATTACATAGAACAGAAAGGATTTGTGCGATTTCAAATATAATTTTAACATTGAAAGTCAAAAAGAGAATATATAACTATAGGCCAGGTTGAGTTTAAACTTAACTGTAAGTGCCATTGCTGTAATCTGTCCAAATTGCAATGATATAAAGTGATCTGCAAATACAAATAACCAGCTGTTAAGAGACACGCTGATGGATTACAATTATTCCATCTAATTGTCATGGCTATGAAATGTCATGCTAAATTACTATGCCTTTACCGTGGGACAAAAGTGCTTGGAAACTGTAAGCTGTAATGACAGACTGAAATTAACCCCTTTTTCATAGTCTAAACCACTATCATTTCTCTGCTAATTAAGCTTGGGCAAACATAGATAGAACAGACAGAAACACGCATGGTAACTCCAGATACTTCCTCCTTGGAGTCAAAACATCCAATAAAACGGATGGACGTTTTCAAATCATTTCTTCTTGATATTTTCACGAAGCCATCTCCCTTCATCAACCTCCCAGTTGGGCTGGGTTTTAGGGGTGGTGGGGGTGATGGAATGTGTCAGCCTGTGTGGGGTTTCTCCCTAATGCCCCTCAGGCTGGGCCAAACTTCCCTTCACATCAAGGGTGACACCCGTGCGGAGGCGGCACAAACATTGTCTAATGAATTTTTAACGACTAGTGTCATGAGTAGGGGCTGGCAGCACAAGCATTGCCAATGCATTACAGTGATTTGTGGACTCACCTCAGAGCGCGGGGTCCCTGCCTGCCATCGGCGGGTGTTAAGTGCGCTCGGCAGGAGACCTTCTCTGTACCGCATCGGGGACCAAATGATGTTTGAAATGTTTTAATCAAATGCTGTCTGTTCATTAGTCTAACAATGTGACTTCAGAGTGCACTCACAGCAGTCTGGCAACTTAGTGTCTCCAGGGGAATGCTTCTAATGAAGAACACCCCCCCACCTTCCCACACACACACACACGCACACACACACACATCACTAAGGGGGTGCTGAGACTATACATTTAAATGGACTGATAAGGGAGGGCCCCAGTCGTTGCGCTTCCACTTCACAGAGGCAGTCCCACTGCTTCGCCTGAACGTCTCGGACATTAAAAATGTACCAATGATTAGAGAAATGGAAACGAGTGATGGGCATCATCCGCCATCCACAAAGCACATTTGAAAGTCAAATTTCACTAGATAAAATGAAGCAGCGTTTAGATAGAGCGCTCATGTATAAACACTGCTACAAGATATTTTCTCACAAACCAAGTTAGTGGAAGTCAATAGCGTGCTTTACATCGACTCTGAGGCTGCAGCTTTGGGTTAGGCAAGCAAAGTTCTGATATCTGAAATGGGCCCAAAATGAAGACTGTAAATCTGGTTCATGTTATTATTTCAGGGCGGCAGACACATTGATCTGTGGATTAAGGCAAAGACTACATTGTAGAGGCGTGATGGAGAGCCCTTGTGTCTCTCCTGAAATGCATTTCCAATAAAATCGCAGACCAGAAAAAATGGACTGTGCTGGGTCAGAATGCAAAGTGGCTAATGTGCTTTGGGTCCAGAGAAACAAACAGATTTGACCATTCACTCATCCAGACATTTAAATATAGTACATAAGGGACCTTTTTAATATGCTACCTTTCACCAACAGGTTGAGTTTACAGTTTAAAGGATTTCTCACTAAATATAATCATTGCATTCTCTGGTTGACAGTTAGACACAGAGGTGAGAAGGGCAGATATATAATGAAACCAATCTTGAGCAAAGTAATCAACCTTATCTGTGACACATAAAATTTTTATATAGTATATTTTTAAGATACTGTGTGTCCTTCAAATTAAATAATTTGTGCCCATGAGTAGAAGGATGTAATTAGAGAATAGAATTCTTAATGTACTGCTCATGCAAAGGGATTTAGGGCAGGCCTCAGATATATAGACTGGGGACCACTGGAGGTCCACCAGACAGTGTCACTGCCATGTTTGCTGGTGTCCATTGTATTAGTAAGTAATTTTGAATAATAGTGCAATAAATGTTTGTTTAGTTTTTGTTTGTTTGTTTTTGCAATCACTGACTGGACTTTCTTTTTCTCCATCAGCACATCAGCCTTCACACTAATGAAATAATTTGGTGGTGCAGCAGAACTTCAGAGAACATTCTGAGAACGTACATTTTCATACATTTAATATTTATATTTCAAGTCATTTGACTCAATCAATGACTCTGCCATACACACACGCACGCACACGCACGGACACACACACACACACACACACACACACAAATGTAAAATGCTGAGAAACTGAAGCGGTGGAATGTCTTTATGCCTCCTCTTAACATATCCTTACATTCAACACTTGACTCTCCAATTTACCCTTTCTTGAAATATACAGTATAATGTGTGTGTATTTTTAAACATATGCACATGGTGTTTATGAAAGCTTGGAGTTAGAAAATGAGAGAAACATACAGACAAAAAATGCTTGCAATATCAAACAATTTCTTTATTATTTTTCACTGAGTAAAGATAATAGTGATGCAAAGAAATCTTTAGAACACTTAACTTCAGCGCTTGAATTTCTAAAATTATAAGGAAGGCACTCTGAGGGCAGAGAGGAGAGTCTAGCTGCTCTTTTACCATGCAGAGAGAGCGCTGAGCCCAGGGATGGGGTTTATATAACCTGCCCTTCAGGTAGAGCACCTGGTCTGGTCATTAATCATGTGCCGCTGATGGTCCTGTTCCTCCTGTATGGAGCAAAGCACACCCCACTGCATCACCAAGTCCGTGCCGACACCCTCAAGATCCGCACACCTGTCCCGACGCACTACAGGGCCTTGGAACCCACGGGTCCACTGAGACGGCCCTCACAAAACTACATTCCTACACCTCTCCGAGCAGAGTGTGTGAGTAGGGACATACTATACTTAACCTTGATTCTGACTCTTCTGAGACTGGTAACTCCATGCAGGTAGAATGCTCTCTTTGACAGTCCACTAAAAATAACTACAGACAGCATATAATCCAAAAATTGGAGAGATCTGCAGCATTCACAAATGTTATACATTGTTTACCGTGTGACTATTTATTGAAACAATACATTTCAGCTATCATGGCCTTCATTAAGGTAAGTTCAAAGAGTTTACTTGAAAATATTGTCATAAGATATGGTAACAACACTGGAGATGAACCAGTAGTCAACATTTGGTGGCTTTGTGAAGTGGGTGAAAAAGGAGGGATTTGACCATCCCAGGGCACACGTCACCTTGATAATGGAGAAGTGCTAAAGTGATTATCACACTAACAGCTTTGGACATGGAGGAGAAATTCCCAAAAGAAAGAGAGGCTGAAGGCTGTCTGACACATGAGATTGGCAAGCGTGCTCCTCTGACACTTTTCACACTATACGCCGCCATGACGTGACGGGACACCCTCCAATTGAGAAAGTGCATTTAGCAGGCAGACTGACAAAAAATGTGCAGCATGTTTTGTTTTGTTTTTTTTTCACCCAGTTTCAAATTCCAGCGTTGTCTCTCTGTCTGCCTGTCTCTTTGTGTGTATGTTTGTCTATCCACATGTTAAAAAATCAAAAGAAATGTGATGTTTCCCTAAAGTTAAACACTTCTGAGAAGCTGCAGAGGCAAACATCTTGTAGATCTTAGGGCGTTTTAACAGCACAGCGAGTGCTATGGTGGAGCGAAGCTGCTTTGATGAGGCATTCTTCATGTTCCCAGCTGACTTGTGCACTATGCAATACTTATGGAGCTCAGAGCGCTAAACTTTGAACAGGAGAGATGTGCTGTGAGCCACAGGGGCTAAAATGCTATACAGCCATCATAGTTCATTTTTTTTCAATCGTCTCTCATCTGGTTTGTCAGTGACAAGGGAAATATCTCCACATAAGGAATTAATTAGGAAAACAATGAGGCGCACAGGAGCCAGAGAGATATTCTATGACCAATGGGAAAATGTTCTGTGCGCACTTTTGTGCTAAATAAATGATTCTTATTAATGTCATCATTATGGCTATCCACACTGTGAATGAGAGCTCAATGGGCTTGCAATGGTAATTGGTTTAGCTGGTTAGACCTTAAGATGTAGACATTTGTAATCTTAATTGAATCCTATCTGATGGGGCCATTTGGCATGCTAGAACAAGACCTCATCAAAACTCAGAGTGACATTAGAATTTACCCTCTACACCATCATCTTGAAACTGCAGTGGTTAATAACAGTAAGAGAAATCAGGATGACCCCCTCTGTCTCAAAAAATATGAATTATATTCATCTACTGAATAATTGATAATCCTGTCAAATCTTGGATTGGGGGCGGGGGGTGGGGGGGGCAGCACTCCATATCCGTCTGGTGATGATTTGTGTAAAGGTCACGGGACCTGCGCCCTCACTCTCTGGCATCCTGCCTTAATCCCTTTAATCCAGCAAAACAATGGGCCCCGCAATGTGTAGAGTGCGACAGATTTTATCAGCCGCTCAGCAGGATCAGAGCCCCACTGTGGTGCCAACACAATGATGATAGCGCTTTAAAGCGGCTGCCCATATTCGCCCTCTTGCTCTGGTGCAGCTCAAGCCTAATGCTAATGCAGGATTTCCAGGGGGGAGAGTGAAGTGGAGTGGGTCTGTCCTAGCTGGGTCGTGGCCTGTTTCAGAGCTTGTCTTCTATCCTGGCTGCCACTGGAGGCTTTTATTCAGGGCCGCCCATTCTGAGTGCCATTCCTTTTTTTGTGTTCACAGGATCAAGGTTGCCTTGTTTCTCTCTTTTCTTTGTCACAGGGCGAATCGAGGGCTCTGATAATCAATTTAAAGCTTGATGGGCGGACAGAGGGGTTGGGAGGATGAGGCACAGGCGGAGGGATCCTCTGACCTTGACAGTTGCTAAAAATATTTTTTTTATGTGTTTATGCATTTTATGTGTGTAAGTGTAAAAGTCCCTCAGCAGCCCAGGGTGGATCCTTCAGCAAGGCAGAGCAAAGGTGGAAATAATTCTATAGATGTTCTATAAGATTCCTTTTCAAAACACATGAGGCTTTTGAACATTCACTGGCTTACCACTGACCCCTTAAATGGCATTGCACTCACCTGGTGAAAGAGCAAGCAGTGATGGTGGCTTATCAAACTTGCCCTAATGTTACCTGTGGATGTTAGAGTTGCCTGTTTAAGCAACCTTAGCTATTTAGAAGCACAGAGAAGAGATAAAGAAGTGTGTGGAACTGACCTTCCTCCTCTCAGTGAAAGGCGAAAGCAAAGCAGATCACTCTACTCTCACTGTTTGCTCAGTGGAAAGCAGCACATGGAAAGGTCAGGGAGAATATAGCAGAAGGTCAACACACTGAACAACAAACGCCTGTCCATCTCTCCTCCTAAGTGACCTGATTGGTAAAGGAGGCAGATGAGCATTGGTAAATCGCTTTAAACTAGCGTTTAAAAAAATCAACTAAGCAAGGACACATCTTCATTTATACATGTAGCCATCTCCTAGTCAGCCTGACTCTATTTGGATATACATACACACACACATATGTTACTGGTGCTTTGCGTCTGAAAACATCATGATGCCATAATGGTGACTGTAGCTTTGTGTTCATTTAGCAGTAGGTCTTGTCTGAGGCAGGCCTCGGATCCTGATGCTTGTGTTTACTCGGCCTGCAGCTGGCACGCTCACAGCCAGCTCGATTTAATGGAGCATGCTCAGACAGAGGCTCAGCGGGACTCCCTTCATGGGCCATAGGTTGTTGAGGCAGCTAATTGGTCAAAAAAGAAAATATCTCTCTTGAATCTCATCCAGCGCAGACATAATGGCTGTGCTAAAATTAAACACTGCACTTCCATTACTCCATATTGCATTTGGGGAGCTGTGCTGCTGCTGAAAGTCTATGGTGCCCATGATTGCATTTTAGTCATCATAAATGTGTTTATCATGGCTTTTATGACGCAGTGACCTTTTCCTCACTGCTGGCTTTATTCCCAAGGGCTGAGGCAGTGGTTTTGGCCCAAAAAGAAAAGCAGGAAGTGCTTTAAATATTTTATGCTGATCCTCTATGTGGTCTTTTAAAGGTGTTAGGATCTATGGGTCGCGTCTTCTTCTCCAACAGTAATCCCAGCCCTGGTACCTCCATATCCTTACACACACTAATCAGAGAGCCTCGCTCCACAATCCGGCTTGACTTCCTAATGGGCTGAGCCTGGTGGCCGGCAGTTCATGTGCATTGATCACGATGTTGATGTAGCGGTGGTTCTGCTGCGGCGGTGACATTTCCTCCGGCGCTCTTGTTTGTGTCTAACCTGCCGGAGCCTCCCGCCTGCTCGGCTCTCTCCAAAGCCAGCGCGCCATGACAGGTGACTGACGACGCTAACAATAGCGCGAGTGGACCGAGCCGTCCGCGCCACAGACCGCTGCATGATAAATTACCCTCATCAGTTTGTTTTGCCAGCAGCTCTCTGCAGGTCACCGCCAAGGCTCCGTCTGACATTTTGTCCCATACTGTATATGCAAATACCTGCCAATCAATTAGCGTGCCGCTCCCTCTGCTCCCATTGCTGCACATTGTGATTAAAATGAATTGATTGTGGAGTAAAATCAACACAACAGCCTGCCAAGAGCCCAGGGTCAAAAGAACAGAATGAAAACATAAACGCTTTTCACAAACCGATAACAAAGCTTATTTTTTTCTGCATCCTTGCTTGCTCTCTCTCTCTCTCTCTCTCTGTCTCTCTCTGTTTCTCGCTCTCTCTCTGGCTTACTTTCCATCTCTCTTTTTCTCTCTCCCTCTCTCTCTCCCTCTCTCTCTCTCTCCCTCTCTTCTCTCCCTTTTCCCACCTCACCTTGCTGTACTATGTCTCTTTATCGCTTTAGAATAAGCATAAGCGGGGCCCAAGTCTTGGGGAAAAACTGATCTAAAATGAGCAAACGCAGTGTAAACACACAGAGTGATAAATTTTGCCATGCTGTCAGGCTATCAGTAAAATCTGGGCCGATGGCTGATGGAAAAGTGTTTGTGGCAGCAACATTTCGTGAGGCAGCCTCGCGGCCTGCAGGGGACTGTGCAGGTACATTGATGCCTTTGGGAGGGAGAGAGGGAGGGGAGGAGATGTGTGTGTGGTGGTGGTGGTGGATGGGTGGGGGGTGAGGGGGGTAGATATAGGGGTTGGTAGGAGAACAGTGGTACGAGTCATACGTTGGGGATGACAGGTCTGACACAGGGTGCTTTCAGCGAACAGAGAGGGAAGAAATGCAACAGCATTTGATGTTGAGATGACAGATAAATCAAAGGCACAGAAAGGACCTGATGGTATTTGAAAGAATCAGACGAGTGTGTGTTATGTGGTCTACACACAGAGTGTTCAGCAGGCAGAGAGAGGAGTGTCAGCTTTGAGCATCGTTCAGCAGGAGCACCACTTTACATGCACTCTAGACATCAACATAAGGACGAGGCAAGGTGAGAGAGAGGCAGAGATCTCTCCTCCGTCAAGCCCTTAAGATTCCATATGAGCCAGCAGTGAGTGATCATGCACTGGGTATGTGCTCTCTTTACATCATTGCCCTCTTCACTTCACGCTAACAAATGTGTGTGTGAGTGCATAAAAATGGGAGTTTGAGTGCCCATGTTTGTGTGTGTGTGTGTGTGTGTGCATCTGTAAACATGTCTGTGTGTGTGTGCGTGTGTGTGCGTGCGTGTGTGTGTGCATGTTTGTGTGTGTGTGTGTATGTTCGAACACTCTCCTTACGAAAAGGTACAGTAAGCAGGAGTGTGTATGCATGTGTGTAGTTATGCACTGAATATGTGGGGTCACACATGACTGCATGCTTGCACGTGTTTGTGTGAGCATGTGTGTTAGTGTATGTGTGTGTGTGTGTGTGTGTGTGTGTGTGTGTGTGTAACTGGGTGAATCACGTGGGGATAAGCAGGGCTATGAGGGGTGCAGGGGAGCACGGCTCTGCTCACACGCATGCATAATTCATGCCTATGCGCCCAGCCATAATCTGTGCTCTATGAACTAATGAAAGCCGCGGTGCTTTTCACAGCACATAAGGTAAGCTCAGTGGCTAATGCGGCTGGAAGTGCAATAACATCAGCCCCACAGAGCGGCGGAGCTCACCGCCAGCGCCGAGCAGCCACAACAGGACGCGGACGCCGCGATCCGCCAACTGAGTCGCCTGAACCCACAAAGCGGTTAAGCACATCAAAACCTGAAGCCGAACAAGGGCTTCTATCGCCCGACCCTGGTGCCACCTTGCCCCGGCATTATAAAGAGTTTGCCATGTGTGCCGTGGCAGTGATCCTTTCACAAGCCCCTTCAGCCTCCACCTGTATGTCTGCAAACAAAATTGGCCCCCCAGCCAAAGCAGGAGAAAAGCAGGCCAGCCACCAGAGGCCTGGAGACTGAGGGGTTAGCTTGCTCTTCATCAGGCTCGTGTCGCAGTGCCAGGCCTAGGTGTCAATTGACAAGTGGCATTGCTTTGTGCTTTTAAGCTCAAAGTCTCCAGTTTGAGTGACGTCCTATTCCCATCGATCGCGGGAGGGGGCTGTGTGTATGTGTGTGTGTGTGTGTGTGTATGTGTGCGTGTGTTTGCGTGCGTGTGTGTGAGTGTGTGTGCGTGTGTGCGTGTGTGAGTGTGTGTGTGTGTGTGTGTTTGTGTGTATGTGCGGTGCAGCCGGTGCTGTCTCTCCTTCTCCCGACTGTGTGGACTTTTGTTTGTCAGCCTGGCGGACCGAGACGGACGTGCATGACTGCTCAACACACCCGCACCACAACACACAGCACATCGACACAGCCACATCACACAGCACAGCACAGCACAGCACAGCACAGCACAGCACAGCACAGCAATGCACCACTCAGCACCCAGGATATTAGGATATTCTCCCCGACAGTTTAGGTCCACCGCTGTGACCTCACTTGTACAGCTAAATTTCTTATCTCTCCACCTGCTCAGTGCTGAGACATGGCTGCTTTGCAGGATGCTAGCGGGAGACTTGCTACCTCTAGCCAAGGTCAGTTGTTTAGAGCATGATACAACAAGTTAAGAAAAGGATTTGCCGGAATCAAAAACTTAAAGGGGTATTTTTTATGATTTTCATTAAGGGGTGTTTTTATGATGTACTGAGGGGTACAAGTTTTGGGTAAGCCTTACGTTTTTACAGCCCATGCAAATTTGGTCCATATCCAGCACCTCACAGGCGTAATAAACCAGTCGTGCACTGCAGGTAGTCACATCAAACCACTGCAAACAGTGTAAATGGAAAACGACAGCAATTTCCTTGAACAAAGTGATGACCAGAAATACATGGAGTTCTATGGCAGACTATTCTCTGAAGCACACACAAGTGTGTGTGTGTGTGTGTGTGTGTGTGTGTATGTGTGTGTGTGTGTGTGTGTGTGTGTGAAGGGGGGTCTAGAGAAAAGAAAATAAAGAATATATTCCATGCACTGCACTGTCTGCATATACAGAATGAGGTCATAGGTAGCCTATCTCACTGAGAATGGAAGAATAGCTTCTTCAGACCAGATTCTCTAGTGGCAAATAGAAAAGTTATTATTTTAGAGAGTCTGTTTGTATGATAGAGATGAGGAACGCTGACCTCTGTGTGTGTGTGTGTGTTTGCATGCGTGCCTGTGTGTGTGTGTGTGTGTGTGTGTATGTGTGTGTGTTTGCATGTGTGTGTGTGTGTGTGTGTGTGTGTGTGGTAAGTACCTGTATATGAGAGTGTGTTTATGGAAGAGAGGTGTTGCGTTGGACAAGAGCTCTAGCTCAAGGGGCCATTTTGATAAGATAAGTGTCTGATGGGAAAGACACAAAGAGCAGCCATTGCTCTTGCGCTCTCTCTCTCTCTCTCTATCTCTCTCTCTCTCTCTCCCCCTCTCTCTCTCTGAAATAGACAGGGGTTTATAAAAAAAACCTCCCTCTGTCTCCCATCTTTTTTAACACAGAAAATATGAAATGGTATTTTTGTGTGCGTGCCAGCTTAAGGCCTGCTCTAATGAGGCTTGTCATTAAGCAGACAGAACAGCAGGATAAATTAGCCTCCGTTGAGACTGTGAGGTGCCAAAGCATGCACTTCAAATTCCCCTAAAAAATATTGACCCATATAATAAAACACATCAGCAGTCTACATAAGCCACACTGAGATAATACAAAACCTGTAGGGGGTGACTAAGTGCATTTGGCCTAAATGGAGTTACATATCTGGAAGATATTTGAAGGCTATTAATTAAGATGAGAGAATGAATAAAGCAGCATGGTAGCGAAACAATCAATAATGGTTTATTGCTAATGTGACTCAATGTAGCCTCTGCGCAATGGAAGATTGTGCACTCAATGAAGCATTGTTGCTAGAGTGTAAGATGTTCTAAGTTCTGACTATTGGAAAACATCTCTGCATGGCAAAGCATAGTAAAGGTGATGACCTCTGGGCTAAAATAAAAGAAGATTTGTTTTGGTATGAAATCTGAGGGCTTGTGTTGCCTGCAAACAAGCAGCCTGCAGCACTCCCAGAGAGAGGAGAGGGCACGTTACAAAGCAGAGGTCTCACACTCTCTCTAACCCCCACCACCTGAAGTTCACTCCAGGGTGATTCGTGTCAATCGGCAGCAGGCGACAGAGGAATACAGAAAAAAAAAATGTTTTAAAAAAAAATCATCTCTTCCTTTTTTATTATTATTCTCCCTTTCTTTATTTTTGCCAAACAGCAGAAGGCACTGAATCCACATATTAATGCTATCCCCCTGGAAGGACTATTGTTGTGCTCCACAAAGCTCGGTGGAGGTGCTCTGGCAATGTTTGAGAGCAAACATCGTGTGTGACTGAAATGTGAGGGGCAGATGGACATACAAAACAGCAAATTTATAAATGATTGAACTCTCTCTCTCTCTCTCTTTCTGGCTATTTCTCCTTAAAAGTTGACTGTAGGTGCATGACAGAGGAGAAGCTTTTTCCACAGAGGGCTTGCAGCGCCAGGCTGCATTAAGAGCTAAAATATGTTGCTTTCAGCAGACCATATGGTAATTTGAACTGATGTCATGTCATGTCATATTGCATATGGAAATTATCTGAATAAATAAAACAGCACCAAAGAAACATGGGAGGTCCTAAGGAGAGGAGGGAGATGGAGGCATTTCACTTTCAGGAAACATCTTGAAACGACTATTTTACAGACGCTGAAATTCAGAGATTCTGAAAACTCCCATTCTTCTCTTTTTTAGAGGTAGAGATATATATATTTTTTAGCAGGATATTTTTCAGCTTTTACAATTCACAATTATTGCATAAGTAATTTAGCATTGCACATATATCAATAGATTGTGAAAGTTTAAAATGAAACAATAAATGAAGTGAAATTAGAAAACAGTAAGACCATAACAGATGATCTCATCATTGTTCTTATCTAAGCACAGTATGCTTTTGTTTGTGAAACCTTTTAGCTATTCAAGCTGAGAATGGAGCAAAGTGATGGTGTATTGTCTCCATAGCTGAGAATGGAGCAAAGTGATGGTGTATTGTCTCCATCGCTGAGAATGGAGCAAAGTGATGGTGTATTGTCTCCATCGCTGTAGTGGTGGTGTGAGGAGAAGAAGGACCTGATGAGACTGACCTACTGTTTGCTCTCGCTGGTGTGTTGCCACCGGTCCCAGTAGCAGCTGTGGTCCAATTATAAACTCCTGACCTGTGCGGCCCACATTTGCATTTCATTACGACCCCCCATCTTCCCTGGGATTCAAATGGGGAGCTCAGTGCCAGTGACCACTAGCATGTGAGCTCATAGCAAGCCCCTAATTGCCTCTTAATGCTTCCTGTGGTTTGGGTGACTCGGCTTTTAAACACTTTCCTCACACTTTCTTTCCAATTCTAGCTCACAAGATTAACTGTTTTGGTGACTTTGTCCAATAACATCAATAAGACAGGGCACTTGACTAAGGGCAAATGAATTCCTGAAGTCATCATGAGGTTGTCTTTCTTTTTGTCCGCGACTGCCCATTTTAGAATCCAATGGAAAGGATCTCACATTTGGTGACTATAATTAACTTCCATGGCAGAGAGGCACCTTGTGACCATGTGATGTGGATGACGTCTCAACAGCAGGGGTGTGAGGGTTTTGTCAATCACTGGTCAGGAGTTATAATTAACTCAATAAATTTGTAATGTATAATTAAAAGTCTAATTAACAATATATAGTTGAAAGAGCTTCTATAATTAAAACTCTAATTAGTGTCAACATGTTTGTAAGGCTCACGTATAATGTGTCAAATCACAACTACGTCCAGTTCTTATCTTCCAGTAAGTTGTTATCTTGGAGAAACCTTTTCTGTGTAATCACTACATTTATGCATCCTTTTACAAATGCTCCTTACTTTTTAATCAACCCTCCATAGTTTCTGCAAAGCCCTTACAGCATTGCATTGCATAGATACTGCATAGATTAGGCTGTCTCAAGTCTGCGTTTGGTTCGAGCACTCAAGGCCATAAACTTGAGGAGATTTGCTTTATTGGAAGCATTACCCCTAAAGCAATGCAAAACTCATATGACACAAATGTTCAGCCAGGGTCATGTCCTTAACTGGCACTCACACAATATGACAGAATGACATGACAATTTTCTTTAGTATCTTGATGCTTTTATCCGATGGGAAATTTAGCCTGATAGCACTCTAAGGCCATTTCATCTGTGGCCTCTTTGCCTGACTGTATTAGATACCTTAAGCTAAGGCCATTCTGCCTGAACTCCAAAACAGTGATTTAGTCAATAACAGTTTCCTCTCTCTATTCTGAGAAGTAAAGAATAACATGCACATATTTCTAAGTTGCCATGGACGCATTTGTTACATTTTTATGAAGCTATCAAACAAGTCCATGTAACGTCATGGATAAAAAATTGGAGGTCAAATTCCTTAACAGCACAGTACACTAAAACGAGATTTGCCAGTGATGTTGGCCTCCAACTACAGGGTAATGGATGGTTACAGCAGGTCTTTGGGGGACATGCTTCTGACATGGATTCATGACAGAAGACCTAAAGTGTCTAACAAATGATTGGATGACATTGAAAGCACAGGCATAAAAGGGGCCAATCATTTAAAATTTAACTGTATCCTGTAGTTTCATATTCTTATGTCAGACTATAGAATAATCTATACATTTTTTTCCTATATACAGCACTTCGTAACCCTCAGTAACAGAGCTATGGAATGGATTTCTCCTTTAACTCTTTAGCCATGAATTTCTTTGGACAACACAGGAGTATGATGACAGAATGACAGTAAACAATCACTGTGATGCAGTCAGATCATGAAGATGTACACACAGTTTTAGCTGAACCTAGCATTCTCTCTTGAATGTTGGCTAAAGGCCTATTTGAATTAGCCTACCATGTCACGACAAATTATTTAATTTCCCAAAGCTTTGTCTTCTAGTTGATCATTGTAGGCTACTTTCCATGATGATTACCACTATTATACTCTACTGCAATATTAATGCAAACCTACAACATTTTGGACATAAAAAACTGCATTCATACAAAATATTGTGCTTTACTGCAGAAATGCAATACATTTCCTTTAACACAACTGCAATTTTTGCTAATTTGTCACAATTTGCTGAACTGAATTGAATATGTTACTCTGTTCTTCATATATTGCCAACTCCAGATAGAAATATCCAACAAAGCAATTGATCTTTTTTTACCAACTGGACTGGTACATTTTGTATAGACATGGCCCAATTATCAACATTTTATCAAAAGAACACATCAGAACAGTAAACTCAAAAAGTCTGTGGGATAATGTGTACTGATGTCTCAGGACCCTTGAGATAAAAGCACACAAATGAAAAGGAGCCACTCAACCTTGTGTAACTCCACGATTGAATTTCTTGAAGCAGAAGGACAGATAAAGAATGCAGGCCTTCACCAAGGCTAAGTGCTGCAATGAGCAATGCTAACGACTTCTTTGGCTCATACTACACCCTCCTCTACAAGTTTTGTGCAAATTAGGCCAGTAATCATACAGACCTTGAGACAGACAGGTGAACTGCAGCAAAAACACATAACCGACTTAACCAACAAATGAACTTCATCCATGAATGACTAGTAATAAGTTTTGTAGCTGGTATGAGGAGCTTCAAACTACCAGATTCACTTGTAGATTTGGCTGATGGTGAATGGCAGAGTCTCATGGTCCTTCAATAATTAATGCCCCCTAATGAGCTGATGGGATGAGATGAGCCAGCAGCATTCTTAAAGTCTGATTCTGCACATCACCTATCACTGTTTCATGCATATTAGCAGCTCCATATGCTCCAAAAAAGTTCACCAAAATATTCACTTTCTTTAGCCAGTCTTCACAATCTTGCCAGTGGGATTTGGAAAGGTTCAGTCAGATATCAGACCCTCATATTATCTTGGGTTTCCACATGAAGCCAAGCAGAATGAAAAGAGGGATTTCTCATTTTTTTACTTTAACATGTTTTAATCATGTCTTTAACGTGATGCCAGACCCTTTGGAAAAACTCCCCAACAGCTGTCTAAGTTATTTTCTTTCTGCACCATCCTGATACGTTGACAGGGAATGAATTGCAGTGCTTTCACAGTCCAGCAAACACATTCTTGGTTGTGAACGTATAGATGGGGTGATATAGGATGCTGTTTAACCCAGAAAAGGCGATGCAGCCCCTGGGACAACCCATTCCTCATGCTGCACATCCATCATGGAGGGCAATCGAAAGTACGGGATACAAGCGATCCCCTACCTCCCTCCCACCCACTCACCTACCCCCAGGGAGGGGAGACAAGGAGTCACAGTCATTGTCAGAACGCCCCTACACAGGAAGACAAGCTCGACGTCTCTCTCTGCCTCACATACCTCCACTTTCTGCTTACCCACTCTCACAGGATTCATCATCTGCAAGAGTCAGTCACCGCTTCACCCCAAACAACAAAATACTAAGCCCAGCTCTCAGGGAGGAGCCCAGAGCATTTTCACTTGCTACATGACAGGAGAGCCATATGGGAACATCTTTAAATGAAAGAACTATATAATCCTACTTTGTCCAGATTTCAGATTTAGTTTAAGAGCAAAATATGATTAGTAGACTCTTCCTCGCGTCTTTGCTCTTAACATGACAATTCTCACTGTCTCTTTCAGTATGGCTATATTCTCCAAGTCTCAGCTGGATTCAAGTTGATCCATTTTCATTTTGATGGCTATATCTTACCAACATAAACAGTTTCCATCTTTGAAACAGGATTGAAATATATTTGTATGTAAATATCAAGATGTGAGCCCTTGTTCAGCACACACTAAGTTGACAGTCTTGTCCTGAAATACCAAACTGTCCAATATATCAGAATAAATCTAAATAAATCTAAATTCTTTCTCTCTGGGTCACTAAATGTTTCTTCCCATTAGACTTGACTGCACCTTTCTGTGCTGTTTTGGAAGACCTCCATGCCATCACCCATGTATTCCAAAGAATTGTACTTCTTATCTATTTGTGTGTGTGTGTGTGTGCGTGTGTGTGTGTGTGTGTGTGTGTGTGGTGTGTGTGTGTGTGTGTGTGTGTGTGTGTGTGCCTACTGCTTTTAAATTCATATTTTTGAGGGAAAAGTGCATGAATGAGGCTTGCTGCAGGAGGCCATGGGCCTCAGGAAACTCATCCCATCAGCACATGTGTCACTGAGTTTGTGACAGCCCCAGGAACAGGCTCTAATAACATATTTGATTTGCTGAAACTGTAATTTTGCACTTGGCTTCACTTGACAATCTTCATGTCTCCTTGGTGCTTATTGCTCCAGTGTGCAGTCATTAGTGAAATGGATTACTAATCTGAGGGGAGTGTCTTAACACTTTCACCTGCAAATAACACCAAATCCCTACTTAGCACCATTCGTAATGCAAACATACAGAAGAGATAACGGCCTTTAACTAAAAACAGAAAAATGGCTTTAGGATCTGCTGTAGTTGTGGAACTGTAAATATGGCTATTTATTTAATTAAACATAATTAATTATTCTAAACACACCTTCTCTGGCCAGTTTTTGTTTTTTTGGTATATGCTGTTCCTCCTTTTTTCCTCACCAACAGATTCCTTTTCCAAACAAATGGTCGTGCACTGTGAACCACACAGAAGACACAGCATACATCTTTTTTGTGCAGCCGAGGCACCATTACGTTTACTTTTGTCACCTAATTATTCCTCAGGAGAGGCAATTAGCCACCGCGCAGCCATGCGGGCCACATGACTTGAAACAACCTCGACACACACAAGGCATAATCACTCAGGAGTCCAAGGTCCTCGGAGAGCCATGCGCCATGCTGATAAAAAAGTCCCATGAACACGCCAAGTGTATATTTAGATGTTTAATTTAATCAGATGAATGCTCTTTATGTATGTATACAAAATGCAACTCCAAATTTAGGCCCTATTTTCCACTTCAAAGGCTTCTTCTCCAGTAACAATAACTGTGTCCTAAACAATACACAGTCCTGATTTATGTTTGATGTTTTAATTGTAATGTTAAGTTAAACAAAAGTAGGGAAAAGAAAGTTCCAGTGATTGCGCTGTTTATATCATTGCTGCGTGTAATAGTGAAGGCGTTTGTTGCCAAAGTGGCACTTTTCCCAATATTAGATGACACGGCGCATTGAAATCATGCCCTAAAAGTGTCACACTGTTTCCGTTCTGAATTGAGATGGGCCTTGGCCTTGAATAAACATGCCAAGCTGATCAAAATCTCTCAGCACCTGCTAATGTGTCACATATTATCTGCCAAGACATTTCAACAGCGATGCAAACCAACATGCCTTTTCATTAAAATACTTTGAAAAGTCAGGTTATTTTTGACAAGATAAAAAACCTAAGGAGGGAAACCTGGGTCATAATTTTAGGAGAAACCAGTCATAATTTTGATCCACTAAAATAGGCCTATTTAATGAAAAGAAAAACATTTCCTAAAATCATCTTAAATCATCAAATTGTATGTAAATACAAATTTGAAGTCAGCACTCTTTACATGGGAAGACATCTTTTCAAGGACATTATTTAGGCATGCGCTCATACAAATGCAGGTATGGGCAGATGAAGAATTTGAATTCCATGGAAAGAATATTTATAAAGGTTATTAAGCACTTGGCGAGGCATCCATTTGCTGTCTGCTTATCCACGCGGTGACATTTATCAGGAGTGTCCGATTAAATGTCACGGGAGGAGGCAGCACCACTGTTCTTAATTAGGAGCTGAAAGTCATAAAGCAGTCCGCTCAGTTTACCTCTGCTTTGGGCCAACATTGATCTCCTTTTCACCCCAGTCCCCTCCTTGCTACCTCTACCCCTCCCTCCCCATCCCCACCCCTTTCTTTTTTTATTTGGCCCTGCTATGCTTCAAGATTGCATGTTAAGCAAACTTCGGTTAACAATTGATACCAAAGCCCAGATAAAGCACAGACAAATGGGGAAGTATGTAGTTCATCCATCACAAGCACAAGACTCATTGTTTGCAGATTTTAACCTATAGGAGTTCTGTTCCTCTCCCCTGTGAGCCTCACCAATCATATGAAGGCAGGGGAATACGCTAGGCAGGCTGGGGACGAGGCACGCTGCGTGCAGTGGACTCAGCTGGAAAAAAGGAGGAGGAAGAGGAGGAGGAGGATGGGAACGAGGGGTGGGTGGTGGTAGGGGAGGGGCGGTAGGGGGGGTCAGGGGGTGTGTGATGTTCCCCTCTCTCAAGCCTGTGCTTCAATTGTGGAAATAACAGAGTCTCTCGTTCTGTGCAAAAGAAAGTTATGCCAGCGTAAATATTGACTGTGCTGACATGGTGCAGCAGTGGGTCGATAGATAAATGTTTGGCTTATCGCTTTGTGTGCTGTTTGTCTGTCAATGGCTTATTTTTTGAGGAGGGAGGTGGTGGAGGCATGTCAATGTCAGCATACTAATCTGAAGCTGTGCCTGAATTCTCTTAACGTATGTAAATATCTCCAGCATCCAACAGCTCATCCAGTCTCATCCTAATCCACACGCCAGACAGGCAGAGCACTTCCCAGAATGAGCTTTCCCTGTGCCCAATAGGCACTAAGAACACACAGTAGAACTAAAAGGAAATTTGGAAACTAATAATGCTAAGGGTTGATTAACTATTAATTTTTGGATGCTACAAGCGATTTGCTTTTACTGGGCTAGACATAAAACTGTGAAAGCATTTATTTTATTCCTTAATTATTAATCACCTGACGCTGCTCACTGAATCAAAAGAAAGAGGACCTCATGGTGATCTCATATTTTGTGTGGAAGGAAGTCAAGGGAAACTTTCAAGTCTGGTGGCTTTGACAAGGATAAAAATGGTAATCAATATGGATTCAGCATGGAATAAAATAACCTATTATAAATCACGCAGGGAAATCAAACACTCTCCTGGAGGATTGAGGATGAAAAGAATCCTGAACCTTTTTGTCTTCTGTAATACTATGCAGCTTTCATCACAGTTGTAATAGCTGATAACACTGAATGGGAAAAGATAGCGCCAGCATAGCCAAGCAGAGCTATGGTTACCCTTAGTCGCTATGCATCCGTTACCCTGGTGAAGGGCCGCATGGAGCCATACATTATACTAGGATATGGCTGCATTCATTTGCAGTGGGCTGGTCCAGTGGCCTGGTTGGAGACAGGAGTGTCTGGAGACCTCCTATAGGTACACAGAGATCCAGAAACAGACCCGGGACTCAGGAGGGTCCTATTCTGAAGGGTGAGATTGATGATACAGGGGGCTTGTGCATGCGTGTGTGTGTGTGTGTGTGTGTGTGTGTGTGTGTACAGTACGTTTGAGTGTGATCCTATTCCCGATCCTAAAACCTTATTTCATCCTTTGCTATTTTATTTTTCCTCTCTGCAGTTATCCAGGGAGTATCCTGATCCCCCAAGAACAGAGCTGAAGCCCCTGGCTCACCTGCGTGCCCATTGTTATGCACAAGTCTTTCCCTCAGGGGATCTGATGGGGGAAGGGTAAATAATATTTTTTGCCTGTAAAAAAAGGTGATAATGCATTTCTGAGTCTGTTCATCCCACAGGAATGACAAGTCACCAGTTACTGTGCAATCTCAAAACATATCCAGCATTTACATACCGTGGTGTGGTTGGAATACAGTATTTCAATGGTGGTCAGCAAAAACCAATGTAAACTTCCTCTCCACAAACATGAGAAGCAACTCAAATCTTTTGCATGTCTGTTTCTGTACTTATGAACATGAAATGTCAAATGTGTAATAAAAACTGCAGAAGTTAGTGAGTTACCATATAATATTAATAATAATAATAATAATAATGATAATAATAATAATAATAATAATAATAATAATAATAATAATAATAATAATAATAATAATAATAATAAAATGATTTGGCTAAGTTGAAGTCAACCCATAATCATTAACTCTGTGCCTCAAAGAGAAATAATGACAATGCAACATTTGCTCATATGGCCTGAAAATGGTGATGTCACCATTGAATGACAATCCTCTTTTCAGCATGCTCAGTGGAGTCCCTGTCAACGGCAGCGGAACAGAGACAGGACGGGATGACATTTCAGCTCGGCTCAGCTCAACACGGAGAGGAGAGAGGAGAGGACGAGCACTCTAAGCAACACTGAAAATACATCAGAGAAGGCATTATGCCACTTTCAGACATAGTCCTGACAAAGAGGATTAATCCAGCGCCATGTGCTCAGTGCTGTAGTAACATCAGTCTTACAAAGCCTTTCAGTTGCTCTTTTGAGATTTCTATTTTGGGAAATAATGAGGGTGTGGTGCAATAAAACAAGAGGGCAATTTTGCCGAGCTCCTCTCTGATGGAGTGCAAGAGCACAGGCACTGCAGGAGGGATGAGTCCGGGGGAATTTCAAGACTGTGCTGGGGGGAGCGACTGAGACGCTTCCATATAGGAAACGTCTGAGAGTTATTATTCACTTCAAGCCTCTTGGACGGCAGCGGAGAGGCTTCAAATAGCCCTGACTCGTCCATCCGCTGCCTTTGACTAGGATTTCACACGCAGGACAGAGGGAGAAACTGTGGGAGAGCAAATATCAAAGAAGGATTTCTGCCATTCACTTTTAAAATTATTCTTGCACTACTCATTTTAAATACTGACCATGTAGTTTATATCCATGCAGAGAATGATAGAGAAAAAAGCAAAGAATGATAGAGAAAAATATGCCCATCTAATACTGAGCAGTTGAAGTTGATTTTATCTTGCACATCATTTTGGCCGTGGGGAAAGTAGCCACAGGTCACAGATAATGATGGTGGTCAAACTTCCTAAAAATATATATGAGGAATGACTCATTTATATTTAATTTATAACTTAACACTCTTATTCTCTAATGTGTTAAAGTTTGTTTCAGGCACTGCACATAATATTATTTAGGAGAGAAGCAGTAATAGGTGAAGGATGATAGGAAGTTTATTCATGTCAAACTTTTAGGAGCAAACAGTTCAGCCGAGTGAGAAACTCAGGTGTGAGTGGATTCCACGCATGAGGAAAACATTAACATGAAACACCAGCAAACTCTGCCTGTGATGTGTCTAGGCTCTCTTTGTGCAAAGCCACCTGAGACCCTGTCATGTAAGCAGAAAAAGCACATATTTAAAAAGTACATTTTTGAAATGTCCCACAGAAGTGTAGCTTAATGAGCAAAAAAAATAAACAAATAAAAGTGTGACACAGATACTGACAATGAGGCCTAGAAGAGATTTTCGTCTAATCACTATCCTGTTTTCTTGGATTTTGTTTTTTAAGTTGAAAGCTGTGCTGTACTGCAGTCAGTCAAACATAATTTACAACAGCTTTTTACCCTGCCGAATGATTTGCTTTCCTGAATGGTAAAAAGAGCGAAAAAATGCTAAAGCTATATTTTTTTTTCTTTGAAAGACAGAAAAATATTCAAGGGCACAAACAAACCAGTTCCAATCAATCACTCCCAGTAGGTAAAATGCGAGGGACCTGGTTGCATGCTTGCGTGCAAAATACTCCCCTTGCTCTGGGCTTGAGCAGAGCGCGGTCGGCATACAACACCACTTTACCGCCATCCTTTACCACCCACCGTCCTCCCCGATGATGTACTATAAAAAAAATCTCCTCTTAGCAAAATTATTTTCATTACTTATTAAATGCTGTCATGTAGGGATTTTATCTTCATCTATCATTTGAGTGGGGGGAGTTCCACCCTTCAGAGAGAATACATACCAGCAGATCTATTAAAAAAAAGTATGGGGGGTTTCAGCAAACCATTTTGCTTGTAGTTTTATGAATTATTATATTCCTAAGAAGCACATTTGCTATGTATGTTTTGTTGCCTGGGAGCCCTCTTTAATGGCCTCTTCCAGGAGTGCCTGGGACCCTGATGAATGTTGGCTAATCCCCTCTGTCAGCCGTGTGTTTCGCCTTCATTTATCACATTTTAAAAGATCTCCAGATGGGAATATTAACAAGCACATCGACACCACTAAAGTCCTTTAGAATCTTACAGCTGCACTTGCCTCATATTAAAACTGGGAACAATTTTCAAGCTCACAATGTCCAAATAAAATTGCATCTCAAAGGATGGCGAGGATTTATTAAAAAGCTAATGAGTAAATGTAGCTTTGAGTCGTTGTAAATTCTCAGAGTTATTTAATCTGTTGTTCTCTATTAAAGAGGGCTGAGAGTTTTGTTTGTACTTTGGGATAAGTCAGGAAATATTAGCAGGCAAATGAAGAGAATATATTACTCTCAAACAATCTTTTTGGTCTCTGGCTTGAAAGCAGGAGCGGAGAAAGAGGAAAGGAAACCTATTTTTTTTTCCAGATCGTGGCAAACGCTTGAGAAATGCCAGGTCTCGCATAGGTCCTCTGTGGGCTGGGGCCCCAGGACCTGCTCTTTTTTTTTACTTCAATTTCACATGCTGTTTCCTCAGCTGCTCGAGTATTACACACCAGGGCTTTTATCCCGGCTCCTTCTCTGCCTGCGCGCCCTGCATCCCGACACAGGCACCAGGTCACCCTCCGGCTGTGAATTTAAACGAATCGGAGGCTCTG